>JANIVN010000011.1:0-322811 GCA_030555885.1 Ogataea paradorogensis
GTACATCTCCAGGTCACTTCGAATTTTTATTATTGCCACTAATTAATTATGTCACCAACCTTCTGGTTTTTTGTTGCTGTAAAAATTAGCGATTATCTGAACCCTTGCTAACAATACTTGGTTGGTACACTAAAACGTTTTTCTTATGTAATATATATTGTCTATTGATCACGAGTGTTATTTGATATTACATCGCGCAGATATATAAAATGTCCCGCGGAGATTAATTATTTTTGGTCCTACTTGAGTGAACTCCATTTTTATTTTGCCTTTTCTCTTGCCGCGATGACGTAGTAGAAGGTTCTGGTAGCTGATATACTGAGATTCTCAACAAAGCAGCAAATCTTCTTTATTGTCCTGCCTTTTCTCCCTTTGGAATCAAGCAGTCGGAATTCGGACTGCTTAATAATCGTGTAGCTTATCAATCCACTATAAAGCTTACTCACCTCCATACTATCGTCTCCATACTCACCTTATCATGTCTACCTACCTCGTTATTGGAGCCTCCAGAGGCATTGGCTATGAACTCGTCAAGCAACTCTCCCAAGACAAATCAAACACCGTCTACGGCACCTACAGAAAACCTTCCCCTGAGACTGAAGCGCTGTCGTCCGTCCACTGGTTCGAGCTAGACGTCAGTGACCAAAACTCCATCGAGTCCATTCCAAAGCATCTGCCCTCTGTCGTCGACGTGGCTATCATCAACGCAGGAATTGCGAACTCGCAAGCTCCAGTTGTCGAGACTCCCCGTGAGGCCTGGATCGAACATTTTGTGACCAACACAGTCGGTCCCGTCACCGCGTTCCAGCAGATTTACCCATCTCTGAAAAAGTCCTCCCACCCAAAAGCTTACTTCATTTCTAGTAATGCAGGCTCTATCCAAACTGAACTGCCACTGGGCTTCTCAGTCAGTGCCTACGGTGCCTCCAAAGCATCCCTCAATTACGCTGTCAAGAAGCTTAGTGAGGAGCTCCCAGGTTTCACCATCTTGTCTCTCCACCCCGGTTTTGTCGGCAGCGCTATGGGAAAGAGGGCTAGTGAAGCCTTCAGTAAAGGGGATCCCCAAATGCAAGCTTTCCTCGAAAGCAAGAGTATCACTCCAGAGATCAGTGCTCAGCAGATTCTCGCGGCTGTTGCGTCACCTATTAGGTCAGGCCGCTACATTAGAGTCGATGATCAGACTGACATTCCTTTTTAAATAGGAGGTAGTATGGTGTAGTCAATTGTATTTTTGTCCCTGTTTTTGGTTCTTCACTATTGTTGTTGATCTTGCACCTTCATCATCCGTTAGGTGAGAATATCGAAGGGATCGTGGACAGTTCAGATACTTCTGCACTTTTTGTAGCACAGAAGACTAACAATCTGTATCAAGTTTCATTTTGCAGGTAACGATGGCATGGGTTAGAGTGGTTGCCTGAGGACAATATCTTAGAAGATGAGAATTTCTTTTGTATGAATTAAAGATCTAAGTCAAAATTCAAGGCAATACTGTAGCTTGCATTCAAACGAAATGGTTTCTTTCAATCGTGCATCAATATGCATGACATTATCAGGTTACCCTGATGAAAATATTATATCACAATATGAAGCCGCTTGATGAAAATTTCGATTGAGACGGGTGACTAGATAAAATATTTCATCATTCGCACGTTATAGATACGTGCATAGTTGCATACCAATCGACAGATTGGGAAATCGATCTCCGGGAATGCGGAGCTAATTTCTCATTTAAAGGTGTTCCCGTATAAAAGCTGTCAAACAAAAGGCCTAGCTTCATGTCGGAAAAACACAGTTTTGTCCAACACGATGACAATTCTTCAATCGATGCCAAGATATTTCGGAAAGATGCAGATGCAACTCTTGCTTTCCTTAATGAGCATGATTTTGAGGGTTTGACTCCTGATGAGGAGAAAAGGCTTACCAGGAAGGTGTTCTTTTGGATCCTCGGCTTGGTTAGTCTCATCAATACGATGTTGTTCATTGATAAAGCAACACTTTCGTATGCATCCATTCTGGGTCTCTTCGACTCCACTGGGATCAACACTTCGCAGTACGATGACCTGAACTCTATCTTCTACACTGGCTACACTGTAGGGCAGCTTCTCAATTTTGTGCTTCAGAGAACTAATGCTACCAAGTTTATGACTATCACACTGTTTACTTGGGTTGTGATCATTTTTTGTCATTGTGGTGCCTACAACTTTGGCGGTCTTATTGTTCTCAGATTGCTTCTCGGGCTCACTGAAAGTGTTGTTTTACCTGCCTTAGAGATAACTATGCTTCAATTCTTCACACCATTGCAGAGAGCAGTTGTGCAACCATTGTTCTGGGTGAGTTGTGTTGGTCCTCCTAATATTATTGCCGGTTTTATTGCGTATGGTGTGCTTCACTCTAATTCAAGTGTTCCGCCTTGGAAAATTTTCATGATCATAACGGGAGGTATGACTCTGCTGGTCACAGCAGTTTGTGCTTATTACTATCCTGCTGACCCAACGAAAGCAAGGTTCCTCAGCACAAAAGAAAAATACTTTTTAATTAAGAGGGTGCATGCAGCCACTTCTTCAGCAATATTGCAGGATACCGTCAAGACGGAGCAAATTCTTGAATGTCTGAAAGATCCAATTTCTTGGTTATTTACCTTTGCTCTATTTTTCATCATGCTGGCTAATAATCTCAACTACCAACAAAATCTTCTTTATGTCGCACTGGGAGTCTCAGATCTTGGGTCCACATTGGTCAGTGTTGCAGGATCGGGCTTCTCTTGGGCATACATGGTTTTCGGTGCAGTGTTCATTCATTTTTTCCCGAATCGATCGCATTGGGCTACTCTCTTAGGATGTCTGCCTTCTTTTGCGGGAGGAATAGCAATGGTCACAATTCCGTGGGGTAATAAACTCGGGCTCCTTGCAGCACTACTTCTTTCGTCCAACACTTATGCATTAGCGTACATTATTATTGTTGGGTGGGGTACTGCGTCCGCTGGTGGCAACACCAAACGGTTCTTCCGTCATTTTATGATGATGGTGAGTTATGGTGTTGCAAATATAATCTCCCCACAACTTTGGAAGGGGAACCAGGGATACAGTGATGGAGGACCTCGGTATTATGCTGCCTGGACTATTCAGATAGTCTTGTCATGGGCCCTCACTCCAGCAATTACTTTCATTATTCACTACATTCTGAAATCACGTAATAAGCAAAGACAATCAAATGGCGAAGGAAAAGGTGTTGTTTACTACACCGACGAAAGCACAGGTGAGACGATTGAGCAAACTGTTGATATATCCAATCTGGACTTAACCGACTTGCAAAATAAGCACTTCATTTACCCTTTATAGCATACTATCGGACAATTTGTCAAGCAAATAATGGACTGGACACAGATTACCGGATAGCTTTGCATGTGAGCCTTTAACTAATCCCAGGATACTAATATTGGAGAAATCTTTATAATCATAATTTTAATCGAGATGTATGCGTTTAGCAGCTGTATTGGCACTCTTCATGTTAGTTTCTCAAGCTGTCTATCAACAAATATCAAATGGCCAAGAAAAATATTCTCAAATGATCAACAGGAGCTGACCTTTTTGATGAAAACAGAGGCTATGAAATTCCTTGGGATGTTCTGCTTCATATTGAGGCTGGTCGGGTTCACTTGATCAGGAGATACACTGAGAGTTTCCCATCGCTAGTGCATGAAGAACATGCAAAGTGTCCTATTTAAAGCTGAGAAAAGCTGAAGTCACTTACTGAGGATCCTTTGCATATGTTGAAAATTTCAGATTCTTTGTCTCAGAATATAAGGACTACGAAAAGGATCTTGCGATAAATCCATACTAGGACCTCTGGACTTGCTTGAATTTGGAAATTTTGTGTGGCAAGTATCGCTTGGCAAACACATTCAAGAGGCTACCCCTTTTTGTTGCGAGTGGAAAAAGATTTGTCAATGGTGCCAGACTTTCTTCAATCGGACTTCTCGGCCTGGGTTATGATGACGCCTAATCATTTCAAGCTATTCTACAAGAATGTTTCAGAGAGGAGTAGATTCTTGAAGATAAATCACTGAATTATCATCCTCCTTTGTACAATTACTATCAATTTAAACTCGAGGATGATCGATTGAACCAGCAGTGTTTAGGTTTCAATATTATTTGTGCTAATCTTGCGTAACGGGTTGTTGCTGTTCCTATCAAACTCATATTAAAGGACTATTAGGTTCTCGTAAATTCCCTTTCTATGAATGCATTCATTACCTTACAATATGCGGACTATGTCACTGAATTTTATGAAGTAGGTCTAGGCTATATAATCTTGGTGCAGTTGCAGGTGGGGTATGCGCTAATGCAACTGTAAAGTTACTAGACAGAAGGGAATTTTTTTTTGGCTCTCCTCACGATGTCGATCTTCTCCACTATTTTACCACTTTTGGTTAGTTCTTGATATGGAATTCCGCAGAAGTTGGTCTCCACTTAACATTCAAGACCTCTGAGCTGGTGATACAAGAATCCAGAAACGTCACGAAGAGAACGTTCTGAAAATATATGTCGTATGTAGAAACATTTCAAAATGTTACGCTGTGCCCCTTCGAGGCAGCTAGGGTACTCTTATCTCTTTCAAGATTGCCTGGATGTCCTTAGTTCCATTGCAGTATCTCGGCCGAGCGTTCTTAAACTCCTTCATTATGTTGGATTTGAGATTTGACTTCTACCGATAAAGGACGAAATTCGTGTGATCATGGGACTGGAGATTTTATATGCTTACATCACACTGCATGAAATAATAGTTTCCCTATTGTTTCTTTGTTTTCCCCACAACCCCACATGTGCGGCTATTTTCGTAGATCTTTCTATCTTATATAAAAAGGATCTGCTAAGTTATGATATACGAAAAAATGAAATTCAAGGAAAAATCCGATATAGACCATGTTGAGTATGGTGACTCCGGAATTAGGATAGTCCAAATAGATGCCGGAGAGTATCTCGAAGTCAATGATGCCAATATTGCAGCAGATATCGAGACGCTTGAGAAAGAACTACTCGCTTCTGGAAGGAAACCCTTTCTATCCAGCAGATGGTTGAAAAAGCCTGAGAGCTTCATCTGGTATTTGGCGTCACTAGCTTCTGTCGGTGGCTTGCTGTTCGGTGTGGACCAGTCACTGATTAGTGGTGCTGCTCTATATTTACCAGAAGACTTACATTTGAATACCTCTCAGATGTCCATAGTGGTTGGTTTCACACCTTTGGGGGCAATGGGTGGAGCATTGCTTTTGATGCCTTTGAATGATATTTTTGGAAGAAAAGGAACTATAATTATTAGTTCTATAGTCTTCACAGTGGGTGCCATTTTGGAAGCTGCACCAAATGGTTTTGCAGTCTTGCTAGTGGGAAGAGTTGTTCTTGGTATTGCTCTTGGTCTACTTTCGGGAACAGTTCCGGCATATATCTCAGAAAATTGTGCTAGAAGATGGCGTGGTGGTCTAGTTTCGCTCTATCAGGTGATGGTGGCCTTTGGGGTCATGATGGGCTATGTTATTGCTGCTATGTTTAATTCACTTAAAGGTAACTGGAGATATGTTCTTGGAAGCTCTGTGGTGTTTTCGGTCATTCTGTTTGTGGGAATGTTAACTCTCCCTGAATCTACAAGATGGTTGATGAAACGAGGTCGAAAACTTGAGGCCTACCAAGTGTGGAAACATGCGCGTGGAATTGACTCTGTTGACGAAAGGCAAGAGTTCTTTATCATGGAGAGAGTTCTCCTGTACGAAAAGGAGAAGTCACAAGGTCGATGGCTATTACTGGAACTGTTCACGACTAGGCGTTGCTTGCGTGCTATTTCTGTCGCTGTGACATGCAGTTTGATGTGTCAACAAATGTCCGGAGTGAACTCAATTGAGTATTATCAGGCAACTTTGGTTCAAGATGCTGGATTGAGTCCACAAAATGCCGTCTATACCAGTTTAGTTGGTGGAGGTGTGATGTTCTTGAGTACCATTCCAGCCATCTACTTGATGGATAGACTTGGAAGGAGAACTCTTACATTAAGTCTGATTCCTGGCGTTGCCATTGGACTGGTGATCACTGGTTGTTCTTTCCTTGTCACCAATAATCTTGGACTCAAGTTAGGAATTTACTTTTGGGGAATAATTACCTACACTGTGTTCTGGTCCCCAGGACTGGGTCCTGTGCCGTACCTTCTTGCAGCAGAAGTTTACCCAACATATCTGAGAAGTTATGGAATGAGCCTTGCTTCTTTATGTAACTGGACTGGAACATTTGTTACGACATATCCATTCAAGTACATGTCCAAGAGTATGACGACTACTGGAACATTTGCAGGTCTTTACTGTGGCCTTTTGCTTATTGGTGCAGCTTACTTAACACTGTTCATGCCAGAGACAAAGGGTCTGACTTTGGAAGAAATCAATGATATCTTCGAAAAACCACTTTCCCATACTATGCACAAGAACCTTGAAAATCTGAAGGTTACATGGGACCACTTGTTGCATTTCAGATTCAAAGAGGTGTGGAAATTAGATTAATCCTTTGCAACAACCTGGCTAGAGTACAAATTGCAGCTGATCAAGTTCCGCTAAATCAATCATGATCGCGGCCCCTAAGTAAGGTTTTCGTAACGAAGATGGATACTCTCGTACTTCAAAGATATCTACCTTTTACTATCGATTTGTTTATAGATTTGTAAAGTCAGTCTCATCTACATACTACAAGATAGTGGAAAATGTTCAATCATGGAGAGCAAGTGTCAATTAAAGACCTTGAATTTAAGCTTAAATATTGGGGCTCCTCCTTAAAGTTCAATTACCGATAAAGAGACACTTGCTCTCATTTGCAGGAACACAGGATTTTGTAACCCAATATGCCCTAAATCTACTGAATTCGGGGTATTCAATCTCCTTGGAATTGAACATGCCTGTAATTCATTCTCATTTAGGTATTACCTGTTGTAATTGCTTTTCATCGGAATTAGTAATCTGCAAAAAAATATTCCAGTCTTTATTATTTTACAATGTCATCTGTGAATACCAGTATCATCATCAATAAGTCACCAGAGGAAGTCAGAAAAGTGTTTCTTGACTTTGAACACTATGAGTGGTCTTCTTTTTTGAAGCAGATCAAGAATAATACGGGGAAAGATAGTGTTTCTTTGTCTTCAGAAGATAAGTTGGATGTCTCAATTGAAGCTACTAAGGATATGAATTTTACAGCCATCATTTTGGAGAATACACCATCAAAATTTACATGGAAAGGTGAGATTGGCTACGGATTGATTTTTAGAGGAATTCACAGCTTTGAATTCAAGCCCGTTGACGAGGGAAAGACCGAATTTGTTCAGAGTGAGGTTTTCTCTGGGGCTCTGGTTTCATTAATTTCCTACTTCACAGGAGACATGGCTCCTCACTTCGAGAAGTTTAATGAATCGCTCAAGAAAAAATGCGAAAACTGAGTATATCAATATATTAATATAAGTAACGGAATTGGGGAATATGTCCGTCGTCCGAGCTCATAGCTTTTTTGTTAAGCCTACGCAGGTTCAAAGCCATTATTCCGGAAACAACAACATTCAAACTGAAACAGATGATCCATGATCTAAACGCGTATGTGTAGGTAGGACTATCCTGACTGCGGAAAAGTTGGGGACCACCTATACCACAAGCACAGTAGACCACAAACATGGCGTTGCTGACGACAGTTTTCTTGGTAGATCCAACGAAGTTGGATGAGGCCATGGATAACAGGAGTGGAAACACGGCAACTTGAACCAGCACAAAGTAGAAACCCGTCAACTTGGCACCCTTGTTAGGACCGCTATAGATTAAACTACCACCAATGATGGCAAAAGCGCAGGCGACAGAGATCATACCACATCTGAGTCCAATTTTCTTACTTGCAATGATACCTGAGGCCGTGATAGCAGTCCATGCAATCACTGATGCTGGCAAGTTCAACAAGGTCGTGTTAATGGGGCTGAAACCAAAGTTGTTGAGAATAATGTTGCCATAACTCTGAACACCACTGTTTGGAAGAATAGACAACACCACGGAGAAAAGTAAAAGCCAAACATTTATATCTTTTGCACACTCCCAGACCTCACTCCACTCCCAATCGTTCTCAACTTTTTGGGTATTCATATGCTCCCTGTAGTACTGTTTTTCTGACTCTGTCAAGAAGTAGGCTTTTTGAGGTGAATCAGGAAGGAAAAAGAGGATGACAAAACTCCAAACAAAGGTGATGCAACCGTACACGATAAAGATGTATCTCCATGGAGACAAGTCTCCCACAATATGGCCTAGCCCAAAAGATATGAACGAACCAACAATAGCTCCAAGATCATTACCACCAAACCAAACACCAGCCCGAGCTGACTGTTGTGAGGGTTTCCACCACGTACCAGTAATGAGCACAAATGAGGGACTGACAATGCTCTCGAACAGACCAAGGAAAAATCTAGCAGCCACAAGACCCCCAAAGTTTTGACAAGCAGCAGCGCATGCGAGGGTGATACCCCAAAGGCAGACACCAGCAAAAGCAAATTTTCCGATCGGAACAAGCTGAAGAACCCTGGTACAAATGAGATTTCCAGTCAAATATCCAAAGTAAAACACAGAAGAGGCCCACGAGTAGTTCTGGCCAACGAGTCCTAGATCTTTTCTAAGTCCAAAGACAGAAGATTGTGCCAATGCGAGCTTATCCATAAATTGCAGACCATAGGTGATCATCATGATTGGAAGAAGATGTAAGTCGACCTTGCGAAACAAAGCTCTCTCGTCAACCAGTGGATGAGCCTCGGAGACCTCGAGGTCATCGGATTTTCTCATGCTGTCGTTTTTCTCCATTTACTCCAATAAGCAGATGGAGGGAATATAAATATTAATTTTTTTGATTAGGTTAATTACAAAAAGGCTACATTTTTACAGGGATTCTCTTATCTTTAATCTTGGGCTCATTTCCCTACGTGAAACCAAGTCAGACGACAAGCTGCGCTTATTGTGTTTGCAGCCGAGGTTTCTAAATCTGGCCAATTATCTAAGTTTAATTCAATAGTCGGCCGAGTTTCGTATCTAATGGGGCTGTGCTAATTTCCAAATTTTTCTTTTGCAGGTGCACTATTTATCAAGCAGAAAGTAGTAATTACTCAGTAATGACGGCATCTACAACATTATACGACATATGTCATAACGTTCCCAAGGCAGAGACTCACTGTCATCTGTTTGGAACCATCCGCAAAGAGACTATGGTTTACTTCAACAAGAGGGCTGGAAAGCCTTTCACAGACGATCAGGTGGACCATTTCTACATCCGTGGGACCAAACCGGTGGGAGTCTTGGCAATTTTCAGGGGATTGGATTCCGATCTCATCAAGTATCCAGAGGACCTCTATAGAATCACCGCAGAACATTTAGCCTTTGCTAGATCTCATAATGTTTTCTATATCGAGTTATCTTGGAATCCTACAGGAACGGTTCTGGAATCAAAGATCCCTTTTGACATTGCACAAAAAGCTATTCACGATGCCATGATTGACTCAGAAAAGAAACTCGGGATCACTAGCAGATTAATTTGTGCTATTGATCGTCAAGCTGAGGCTGAAAAGGCCTCTCTAATGTTGGACTGGATGTTGCAACATCCTTCTCCAATGACCATTGGTATTGGTATTGATTATAGAGAAGATGAGCGTCCCCCACATCTCTTCAAGGACACTTTTCTTCGTGCAAAAGAGAACGGTTACAAGATTACGGGCCATGCTGGTGAATATGGAACCCCGTGGACAAATATTGATTTTGTTGCAAACACAATAAAAGCTGATCGGCTCGATCATGCATACACCATTATTGATAATATGGAGCTTGTGGAACAATTCTTAAAAGAGAAGAAGCCTATTAGTGTTGTTCCGACGAATTCATACTATTTAAGACTTTTTGAGCCTGATGAATGGGCCGAAAAACATCCTATCCGCAAGATGATACAGTTAGGATTGATGATCTATCCCAATACAGACGATCCAGCTTTCCATTGTGTTGATCCAACCAAGGCTTGGATGATGATGGTCGAATGTTTTGGTGCTACCATTCCAGATCTGAAACGATTTGCTTACAATGCAATCCATAGTGCTTGGGTTGACGAAGAATTGAAAAGTAAATGGAGACTAGAGTGCGATAAATATTTTGAATCAATATAAATATTTCTGTAATGTATCTACCCAAGCGATCGCGCGGGATCAACCGCATTTCTCTCGCGTGTATTCCATGCACTTTGCGGAAGGTAAAGTGTGACAAGAAGATTCCATGTGGTAATTGTACAAGACGAAAGCTCGCTCACGAATGTCGAAAGCGAAGTACGAACATAGAATCTGCTGATTCTGAGGACCACGTGAACGACAGCGATAAATTGCTAAATGATACAAAAATTGTTCACTATCTGTACTCATTACGGCTTCTCACGCATGGAACTACCCAGATTGCTGGTCTGGTACCCAACGAAGACCACCTCAAATTTGGAGACGGTGACCAGTATCTTAAAGAACTACCATCAATGCTAGATGCATTGACTCCCTATTTGTCCAGAACTATATGCAGTTATGCGTGTAACTACACAACATTCATTCACCAAGGTATTATCAATGAGTTGTTTATGAAAGACCACGATAGTTTTTGGGAATTGTATGCTCTTCCAGAACCAAAGTGTTTACTGCATACTACTGAAAACACTTTGAAAGCTCAGTCCAGTAAAGACTATTACTATTGGATGTCCCTGTACTATGCAGTTCTATCTACTGGTGCTTACTTTGGAGCAGATGAGCTGGAATCGCTATCTCCGTGGTATCCTCGGGTCTTTTTCAGAGCATCTATAGATTGTTTGTTCAAAGCCGGTGCGATGGAACAAGCAGATATCCGATGTATTCAAGTATTTTGCGTTCTGTCAATGTGTCTCCATTCATTTGGAAGTACCTATTTGCATAAACAGCTTCTTCGAATCTCTATCGATGCTGCCAAAAGCTTGGGATTAGATTTTATAAAAAAGGATGTTTCTGCTCCAAGTTTCGAAGATGAAATTTCAAAGCGACTATTTTACAGTTTGATGATCATTGATTCACTAAGCAACTATCCGAAACGATTCATTGGCGAATTTAGTACACCTCTACCTTCAATATTGTCTCAAGACGTTTTGTTCGGAGTTACTGAGCCAAAAGAAATTTCATTCCCAGATGCTTGTCTAGATGACGATATTGCTGGAATAGTTTATGAACGGTTGATGGCAGAACTTGCTGAACTTAAGCACGAAAGTTTTCAAACACCAACACCAGTGACCTTGGTCTCATGTTTGGGAAAGATGCGTAAACTAAAGGACAAGCTTGACGCATATTATCCTACTGTGAAATTGACTTCAAGTGACAGATCCGTTGCTCAATACTCCAAATATTTGCTATTCTCATCCATTTCAAGAGAGAGTCTGGAAATTGGAATTCGATTACAAACCCTGATAGGAACTGAAGACTGGTCAAAACAATATCGAACACAATGTCTGGAGCTGGCAACCAAATTATTGTTTCATAGCACTGCCGATAACATTCCTGTATTCTACAATAGATATTGGATTGTGACACAACATCTGATATATTCGTGTCTATTTCTACTACTGGATATGCTGATGTTTGAAAGTGATGATGATGAATATAAACTGGAATGTGTGCGCAAAACATTCCATACAATCCGCAAACTCAAATCTAGTTTTACTGTTAACGTTGGCTTTGCTATTATCGAGAAATTGAGTTACTTGGTCTCAAAGGTGCGACTTGGCCATTTGAAAGGTGAAGCAGTGGAAGTCATTTCGTTGCGGAAGTTTCTCAGAGAGATGCAGATAGTCAATCCCTATCTATCAAGAACTGCAAGACCAGGTTCCATCCGATCGGTCTCTCAATCACAATATTTGAGATTTGATAGTATTGTAACTCCTTCAGGTATGTCTGGTGTTTCAGATACCTTTGAGTTTCTGGATGATAAAGGTTGGTTTGATTTTCTGGACTATTATTTCGGTGAAGATCAATTACGCGTGACGCACCATCACTCCCTTAATTTTACACCGGACTTCTTTCCGAAAAAATAATTGACAACTAATCAATTACCTGATTCGAGTCATGGGACGAAAATTTAACGCTGACGGGACAGTCAATAAGTTTCATGGAAACACAGTTGTGTGCCATTTGCCACAGCAGGGAGAAGGGCGTGAAATGTTCAAGAGACTGCTTGATTTCTATCGTGAATTTCCTGTTCTTCTCTTCAAGAACAAAATTAGTATGCTTCCTTCATCCAGTCTCCATATGACCATGTTTGATTGCATGCACGAGTATAAACGCCAATCAGAAGGATGGCCCAAGGATGTTCCTAGAGACCTGCCTATGGATGAATGTAATGCTTGGATGGTGAAACAACTAACTGAGACTCCGCTCGAAATCGATCTTCCCATCAGATTACGTGCTGACACCAGCTACATTGAACAATCGTCGCACGGCGGAATGGACACTTGGAAAGTTGCACTTGTTCCTGTTGATTCTTCCGAGGAAAACAAGGTGAAGCAATTGCGTGTTGGAATTGCAAAGTCCCTAGGCATTCCTCTGCCTACTTTGCAATCTTATAAATTCCATATGACAATTGCTTACATTAACGAGGAACTAACTCAAGAAGAATCTGCACAATTGAAGAAAATCAATGACGAGTTCCACCAGGAAGGAAAAGTAGTCGAGCTCGGCCTACCGGAGGTTTGTAAGTTTGATGATATGTTCTATATGGAGCGTTTGGGCTTTTTGGGTAAGCCTAATTATGACAGACTAGGAAATTGATTGGCACGTTTACTCCGAATTTACTAGATTGGGAATAAATTGAAGATGCAATCTGCAGGCAATAAACAAGTCTTCTTCACTCTTTCCAAGCCGAGAAGTTCTCACGCACGTTTACTCCATATTTTTCATACCTAGATAAAATTTCGTAGATCTGTATTATTGGACATAGAGATAATTTAATACGATGCACATGGCCTCAGCACGGGCCTGGTATAAGAGTATAACTACGGGCCAAATCCGAATCTCGAGACTTATCAACATTTGAGATGAAGATTTTTAGCATCGCTGCTCTCATTTCTGTGGTTGCCGCAGAAGCCGTTCGGCTTGGCAGTCTAAACAACGATCTTAGTGGAAATTGGCTGACTGACGGCAGTGATCCAACTGATCAGGATCTCATTGATCTGTCCATTCAAGAGCTGTATTCCATTGGTAACAACACCGACCTGAGCGACTGTGACAAATGTAAGTCGCGGCTGCTGTACGCCAAGACTCTTGCACTTCTCAAGCCGCAGATCATTCCAACGGTTTTTACCAAATGGTGCACGGGAACAAATTTCTTCAGTACCGCATGTCAATGGCATTACTCCAGAGACACCGTTCAAAGAGGTAACATGGGATCCAACTTTGTTGATATGGTCTCCTTGATGGATCCAATGACCCTTGATGGTGATTACTACTGCTACTATCTGGAAGATGCTTGTCCATTCATCGAGCCACCTCATATCGATGCCTCTCACCTCTGGGGCGGAAACAAACCAGAGAAGTACAGTGTTGCTCCTGAACCTAGTAATGACACTTACCACGTTCTCCATATCTCTGACTTCCACATTGAAAACGATTACGTCGTTGGATCCGAAGGTAACTGTACAGGAGGCATGTGCTGTACTCCACATACATGGAATTCTCATCCTGTTCCAAAGGGTTACGACTTTGCTGAGACTCTGTACGACGGTGACCATGGGGATGGCTGGTCATTCTACAATTCTTCATATGAGGATGGTGTGTTCACACAGGGACCATACGTTGGATACAATGCTTCTGCTTGGTCCCCAGCTTTTACTTTTGGACACTATCAGTGTGATTCCCCTGAAATTTTGATCAACAGTTCTTTGGACGCCGTCATGGACTTGGACAAATCTTTGAATCTTAGTTTCGAGTTTGCCATTTTTACTGGTGACCTTGTTGATCACGATGAATCTGCTTACATCAGTTATGAGTCAACCCTCTTGGCTGAAACCTCTCTTTTCAGAGACGTCAAATACAAGCTCCAGGATCTTCCTTTCTATGCTACGTTAGGAAATCACGACACATACCCATATGGTCAATTGGCTCAGAACAAATATGGATTTTCCAACAAGTTTGACTGGAATAATGATCTTATGGCTGAGATCTGGAGAGACTATAACTGGATTGATTACGACCTCGAGCAAGAGGTCAGTGAGCACTATACTGGATTCAGTGTGAAGACCAAGCGTGGGCTTAAGGTTATTGCCTTGAATTCCAACACTTGGTTCAACAAGAATCTCTATGGGTTTATCAACATGACCAGTGATTTCGATTCATTCGGCCAATTTGAGTTCCTCGTTGATGAGTTGCTTGATGCTGAGGCCAAGGGAGAAAGAGTCTGGATCATTATGCATGTTCCAGCTGGAACAGACATGTATCCGACTTCATCCAATGTTTTCGCTCAAGTTCTTGAAAGATTTTCTCCAACAACTATCGCTGCTGTCTTTAATGGACACACTCATAGAGATGAGTTCAAAATTCTTTATTCAAATTTCAACGGGTCTAATGTTGAGGCCCAAACCGCAGAGAATGCTATTGCACATACTTGGATTGCTCCATCTGTGACCACATATGTGAAACTCAATCCTTCCTTTAGATTCTTGGAGGTTGATTCTAAAACACACTCCATTATGAATGCTTATACCTATTTCTTCCAACTTAACGAGACCTATACATCCAACGCCACTGCACCAGAATGGAAACTTGAATACGAAGCTAGAACCGCTTATGGGATTGATTGGCCAGAGACTGCTCCATTAAATGCTACATACTGGCATCATGTTGCACAAGCGGTGCAGAATTCCAATGATTCCTTGCAACAATACGAGTATTTTGCAACCAGATACTCTCCATACAGTTACAACTGTACTGAGTCAGATGACTGTGCGGATTACTACTGTTACGTGTCTACATTCACGGTCGAGCAGTATGTGAGATGTTGTGAATTGTACGACATTGATTCTGGATTCTGAATAATTGCTAAAAAAAAGTATCGATATACCTCCCCCTGCATATTTCCCGGTAACTTTAAATCCACCCCCTCGAGTTTCAGGGGTACCTTTCTAAAATTAGAGTTGACAGGTTTGCATGAATAGCATCGACGTCACCGAGGAAATTTCGATGACATTGCTTTTGTTTACTTCTTCTAATAATATCTAAGCGATTTGGTAGCAAGTCCGAGTTTTCCGCCGTATAAATAGGGTCCTTTGATCTCATGATTTCCATTATCATATAAACCATCTCAGATGAAGTACTCTACTGTTCTAGCTATTGCTGCCTCTTCCACTTATGCATTTGCCGAAAACATCGGTCTGTACGCCAAGTCGTTCAGTTCCGAGGTCGATGGTTATGGAATTCAACCAAAGCATTCGGGTGCAGGAATCGACTACTTTCTTTTCAGCGAGGGTGATTCTTACAATCTCACCTACAGTTCTGAGAACGGTACTTTGAGTGCAGACGAGGGTGATTTACCATTGGAATTCTCTACCGCTCTGGAACCATTTGCTTCCTTGAGTGTTGTCTGGGACTCCAACCAATATTCTTTTGGCTCAGAAGGAACTTTGTTGGTCAATGGAACTGCTGGTGGATTCTACGCCTGTGAGAACACTGGTGATCCTTATAATTGGTCTGCATCACAATACATGTTGATGTACTACGGTTCAGGTGTGCCAGAACAAGATTGCATTCCAATCCTACTGGGTACTAAATAAATATGTTTTGACAGTACTAATACATTCAAATTTAATATTCTCACGTATAAAATTTGGCCTTTTATAATTTTCCCCATAATATCTCCACAATGAAGCGTTATAGCAAAGGACTTTCTATGATCCTACTGTATCTTCTATCTTTGGTGGTGAATCACACGCCGCCGGTGATCTGGAAAATCCTCTATTTCGCGTGGGATTTGGCATTTTTCTGGCTCTCACGTTTTATACGATTAGTGCGAGACTCCCCCATACGTACTCTCAAACGGTCACTTGATACGTTCACAGACTTCCAGGAATGGGAGATGATCACCTCCGAAATTGATAGACTCAATGGATACGATATCTGGCGTCAAAACTTCATATCAAAGAAATATGATTACCGTCTTATCAATGAGCGTCTGCACGATTTGAGACTCGCTAGACTCAATCAAGACCCACTCCGTGTGATGACAATTTTGCGATCGGGAGTGTTACGCAATTTTGGTGGTATTTCCAACAAACAACTATACAACAAATCATACATAGGTACAAAGGTGTTGATAGAGGACTATATTGAGGAGGTGATGACTAGTTTCCAATTTATTGATGACTGGAAATTGCAAGATAACACTGTTGATCGAAATTACTTCAACCAGATGAAGTTAGACTTCTTCCATGATACCCGGCAAACTTTGGGAGTGACTGCGTTAATCCTCCAAGGAGGGTCGTTATTTGGGCTATGTCATCTTGGAGTCATCAAAGCATTATATTCAAAGAATTTACTTCCTCGTATTATAGCCGGTTCTGCAATAGGAGCATTAGTTGGTTCATTAATCTGTTGTTTGGATGACAGTGAAATAGAAGACAATCTCAACAACTTGATCGACTTACTTCCTCAAGATGGGAAGGAAAGTTCTAGTAATGTGATCAATTCTGTCCTTCGAAAGGGATACAGTCAAGACATGTTGATATTCATGAAGTATGTGGAGTCTAAAGTTGAGAACCTGACATTTGAAGAAGCCTACTTGAAGACCAACCGAATTTTGAACATTCTGATTCATCCCACAGAACATTGCATTCCTTCTCTGCTTAATTATATCTCCTCACCTAATGTCACCATTATGAGCGCTATTTATTGTTCCATTGGGAACGGGGTTTTGAAAGATGATGTGCAATTGAAGATTAAGACTAATGCCGATACCATAGAGACCTTGGAATATTTGAAGCGTCATTGCGAGTATTTATCGCCACATGCTGTTAGTTCGTCTGCCAGCAAATCTTTTATCGCCACGTCTCCATACACTCGACTCACAGAACTGTTTAACGTGAACCATTTTGTTGTTTCTTTGGCCAGACCATACCTTGCACCTTTGATTGGAAATGATCTAAAACACACACCTACGTCGTGGCAATTGACCAACAATATAAAGAATTTGATCAGTCTGGAATTACGACACAGAATGGAAGCCCTGGAGAAGTTCGGCCTTCTTTTGGGATTTTTTCGATGGTTAGCAGTCGATGAGAAGACTCCTCGTTTCGAAAATAGTGAAATCACCATTGTTTGTGAGCTGCGTACATTCATCAAGGACTTTAGTCGCATTTTCGATGTCAACAACTACAAGGTAAATATACCATATTGGGTGCAAGTTGGCGAGCGCTCGGTGTGGCCATTGTATCCGCTTTTGGAGACCCGTTGTGCAATTGAATTCGCTCTTGACGATTACTATAACTTGTATCGAAGTAGATAGACTATCTGTAAAACAGTTTCACACCTCCTTCTTTGTTGACAAGGTATAAGTATTCTTTTTCAATGATTGTTTTAGGTGACTCGATCAAGCCCCGACAGATATTCAACTCTCCAGTGACATCAACTGCTCTTCCGGTTTTAAGTGGTTGTAAGGTCATGATCAGGTTTGATCTGTGGATCAATCCTGTCAAAAGTGAAACATGTAGAGTAGACAGATCATCCGGAGACTCGGAATAATCAAGCAATGCCTCGTCGTTTGAACATATCAGAAACAAATTACATTTGGCATTTAATTTCTGCAACTGGGATAACAAAACATCAGGTGATGTACCAGATAAGAACAGAATAAACTCAGGATTCTCCAAAAACACATTTGGCTTGCCTTTCAGGGCTAATTGGTCTATTTCCTTGGATATTCTTTCAAACCAGTTTTCGTACCTGTCGACCAAATCGATGTATTTCAAGCCGGCCAGATCGCCCTTCAGCCGAGAGATTTGCTTTGTGTAAGTTGCTTTATCAGTATTAAAGCTAGCGAAAACCACAGGGATAGGAAGATGTCCCGGCACTGGTGTCTTGTTCACATACGATGTCCCTAAGAGCGAGTTCTCTATAAGAGCAAGAGTGAGCCAGGTAGGTCTGGTAGACGAATGGAACAGAATCACCGTGGAGAAGTTGTAGTTCTCTATGTACCTGGGCACAATCGATCGATCTTCAAAGATCACAAGATCCTGTTGCTGGAGGTCCGAAGATGAAGACATGGTTAGAAGCACGGAAAATATTTTTTTGCATATATTGAAAAAAATATTTCAACTTCAACTTAACATGTCGCTTTCTGCTGTCCCAGCCAGTTTCACTGGTGATTTCAAAGCACAAAGCAATTATACTGCTTCTATCAAGCGTACAATTGAACCCGTTGGAAAATACTTCTTAGCACATGCTACCAGAACTTTGCGTGGACACACTTGGTCTGAATACGAAAAGATCGAGGCTTCCAAGAACGTGACTGCCGTGGATGAATCAGGAGAAGACGACGAGTTTGACGAGGAGCAAGACGAGGAGCTGCTAGAACATGATCCTAGAGACTGGAAAACTTGTGACTTGTATGCCGTTATGGGATTGACCAAGCTAAGATTTAGAGCCACCGAGGACCACATTAGAAGAGCTCACCGTAAACAAGTCTTGAAGCATCATCCAGACAAGAAAGGTGCAGCCGGAGGACTAGACCAAGATGGTTTCTTCAAGATTATTCAAAAGGCTTACGAGACTCTGATGGATCCTGCTAAGAGAAAGCAGTATGATTCTGTTGATTTCAACGCTGATGTCGAGCCACCAAATGTCAAAGATGCCTACGATTTCTTTGAAGCCTGGGGACCTGTCTTTCAAAGTGAAGCTAGATTTTCCACCAGACAACCAGTTCCACTTTTAGGAAACATGGAGAGTTCCAAAGAAGAAGTTGAAGCTTTCTACAAATTCTGGCACAACCTTGACTCGTGGAGAACCTTTGAGTTTTTGGACGAAGATGTTCCAGATGACACTGCCAATAGAGACCACAAACGTTACATTGAGAAGAAGAACAACAATGCCAGAAAGAAGAGAAAGACCGAGGACAACAAAAGATTGGCTGATCTTGTCAAAAGAGCCAACAATGAGGATCCTAGAATCAAGAAGTTCAAAGAGGATGAGAAGGCTGAGAAAGCTCGGAAGAAGTGGGAGAGAGAAGCTGGTGCTAGAGAAGCTGCCGAACAAGCCCGTTTGAAAGCAGATGCTGAGGCTAAGGCTAAGGAGGAAGCTGATGCAAAGAGCAAGAGCGAAAAAGAAAACTCCAAGAAGGCCAAGGAAGCTGCTAAGAGTGCCAAGAAGAAGAACAAGCGTGCTGTCAGATCAGCTGTTAAAGATTCTGGATACTTTGGATCTGAGGACAAGGCTACCGCTATAGATGCTGATATCGAGACTCTTTTGGACTCGTTGGATGACACTGCACTGGCTGATGTTGCTGGCAAGTTGAACGGCGCCGATGCTACCACTGCTCAAGCTGTTTTGACTGAAGCTTCTAAGACATCAGGAAAGACCTACAAGTTCTTCGTCTGAGTTGTAATTAATTTTATACATTGACTTAAACTAACTCCAAAACCACTTCTTCTTGCGAGGTGTCTGTTGATCCAGCAACCTTTGGATTTCTGATTCATATTGCCTGGTCTTCTTTTCCATTGCAAGAACATGCTCTTCTGCCTCTAAGTAGTTCCATAGATATTGTAATAGCAAGTAAACTCCTGAACCAAGTAAAAGAAAGGAAGTTATTGGCCGCTTGAAGTCGCTCAATTTGGGCTTTAATTCTTCTTGTTGTTCGAGTAGAAGTTGTTGATACTTAGCTTCTTCAATTTGTCTCTGGCGTTCAAGTTTATGTGAAATGGAGTCAATCTTTTGTTGAATCAGGTCTGCTTTGGATGGTTCCAAGAATGGATTTGTTGGTTGATATAAAGAGGAACTTATGTTGTTAATGGCCTCAACATCTTCAGGTGAAAGAACATCAGTTGGCTTTTCACTATCTGATGACTTATCTTGCACAGATGGCGTCGAATTTGCAGCCCTCAGCCCTCGGTAGACCGCAAAGTTGCGAACTCTCTGTGACAGCATACTAAAATTAATTTTCTTATTTATTTTCGCTATTTTTCTATCATAATATACAATCAGCTTCATCGCTCTCACCATTCACTGTCTCCAGTTGCCTTTTGGAAGGCATAATCTCTACCCTCGATGTTGGCAACACCATCCTTCAAATTGCATTTCCACTTGTTCTTCACCCGCTGGACCCGATCATACAAACATAGCATGATATTGTATTCATGATCCTCATTGTCTTCGTCGGAATTGGCTTCATCGTCGTCTGGATCGTCTAAGTCCGAATTGATCTCATCTGAGTCTATTCCAAGGTCCAATCCCAAGTCATCTTCTTCCTCCAAATCACCGGGTCCATCCACCTGTGTAGGACGTAATCTGTTTGCTAATTTTTTGGCTTCTTGACCTTCCACGGTAAAACTGATTGTTCCATCTGCCTGTCCTAATCTGCCCCCTCCAGGAAGCGCAATGTTCATTCCCAAATCATCCTCTGTCTTCATTCCTGTTGTCGGTAGCGTCAAGTCAGATTGCGGGAGATGTAGACCTTGAATATGTAGACCAGAGTTAGGGTCGGAAACGTTAGGGTTAAATTGGTCTTGATAAGTTTGTGAGTTCATGTGATCGTCATCAGCACCACCCAACCCAAGCATAACACCAGTGTCATCATAGTTGTCCTTTTTCAGATCCCAGCTGAACATGGCCACTCCAGTCTTGGATAACTTCTCTTTCCATATTCTTTTGAGGTCTAACAGAGTTTGCTCGTCAATTCCTCCGTCCTCGAAATCCTGTCGGGATTCCGCAATCACGTCTTCAATAATGCGCTCATACAACTCAGACTGACGTTAGTATGATAACCTTTTGCAAATACTTACACATTCCTTGTTGGACATGGTGGCGTACAATCTTTTAGGCAGGAAATATTTGAATTACTAAACCCGGGTAACTTGCGTCCTCAGGGATAAAGAGAAAAAAACTTGGGTACGCGTTTTTGTTTATTATTTGATATGACCAAATCTGTTCAGAACACAACTGTGGGTGCCAACAAGGCGCTTAAACGTATTGAACATGGTCTTACATACAAACAGGAGACCAGGAATCCTAAGTTTACGCGTAGATCTTTGTCCCCTCAAAAATCAAAGTCGTTGACGGCATCCCCTGGAAGAGTTCCTTTGACGTGTATCAAGCCTCAAAAGAATACTAAAATGGACACCGTCGTGCTTGAGAAACACGATCTTACTAAGGCATTGAGCACTGCAGAAAAAGAGAATGACGATGCGGAAACGGAGAAGATCGAAATACTCGAAGTTATGGAATCGGATGCTGTCGAGATCCAATCATCGCCAGTCAGATCCCATCAAAACAGAATCACTGCCAAGAGAAATTTGGAAAGCCCTGTGGCAGGTCCTGGGTTGAAGAAAGTTCATCTTGGGGATCAATCATTCCAAACTCCCTTGAGGGCCAGCTCTAAGAAACGCGTCACTCCACTAAGAGAGCACCACAACAGGCTAACAAATGACTCCGAAATCAATTTGAATCACCCTTCACCTGAAAACCCTTTGTTTGATCTGCAGAATAGCCCGTTGGCAAATGTGAGTAACGGTCAGTTGTTAGAAGAGAAGATTGATGGAGAAACAGAAGTCATCAACGGCCTCAAGCACCAAGGACCACAAATCAACGATATTTCGGCCATTGCAGCCAACTCCTCGCTAGATAATCAACATGAAGTTTCCGATTCGGAGGGCGAACAGGGAGAGAAAATGTCTCCTGTAAAGCTCTCTCAACAAATCTCTGCTTTGGATGTGTTTGACGCCATGATCGACCAGGATGATGATATTGAAGAGGTCGAACTTATTGCTGAAGATCCAGAAGAACCAGCTATTTATACGCAAACTCAATTGGACGGAATCAAGTCTGCAATGCAAACGAATATGGACTCGTTGAAAGCTGAGATGGCTCAGAAGATAGACAAGTTGACTTCCATGGAATCGGCACTGGCTGCTGCTTCTACTCAGTTAGACTTGGAGTCTGGTGAAAAGGCCAGGCTAATCAATGAAAAGAACGTACTACTTGTCGAGTTGGAATCCTGCAAACAGAATTTCACGGCCCAGCGCACCAAGCTAGACATGTATGAGTCTAGAATCAAGTTCCAAGAGTCTAAGATGGAGCGCCTCAAAACAGTGTACAGTCAATTGATGTCTACTGCCAAAAATCTCGAGACCAGATTGGCACATGAAAATTCTCGCGTCAAGGATATGGAGAATGTGATCAATGGATTGAAAGAGGAGAAGGTTGCTGTTGCTAATGCAAGAATCGAAGTTTCTTCAATGTTGGATTTGAAATTAGGTGAGATTGAGGAGCTCAATCAACAGAAACGCTCCTTAGCGCTACGACTTGAGGAGTTTGCCAAAAACTCCGAGTTATCGTCCAACAAAAGTGAAGATTTACAGAAAGAGATTGAAGAAAAGAAAGCTGAGATACAATCTTTGACACAATCATTGAACGAGCAATCTCTCAAAATTGAGGGTTTGGAGCTTGATCTAAGTCAAGCAAACGAAAAACTAGGAGCTTACCAAGACGAACTGAAGTCTGGTGTGGATAAGATGATTGGCCTTGAGAACGAGCTCAGCAATCTTCAGGCTGAATTGATCACCTTGAAAGAAAAGGGAGCATCGCTTTTGGACGAGAACACCAGCTTGAAGGAGGTCATGGGGCATCGTCGGGATGAGATCAAACGTCTGAAAGGAGAGAAGGAAGAGCTCAGTAAACAGGTTACAAGCTCCAATGAGGATAACCTACAGGAATCACTTGACAAAGCGCGTCAGGAGCTTTCAGGATTACAAAACAGTACCGAAACTCGGATCAGCGAGTTGACAGCAAATCTCGATTTGAAGAACGAGAAGCTGGTGGAAGCTAAGACAGAAATTTCTGGCCTGAAACAACGTGTTTCTACTTTAGAGAGCCAGGTTGAGAAGGCCAATGCGAAGATCCAAGAACATGACAAGAATTTGGAACAGCAGCTCGAAAAACTTGCTCAAGATCTTTATTTGCAATATTCCGCCAAACACGAACAGAAAGTCGCGATCTTAAAGAAGGGATATGAGATGAAGTGGCTTAACAAGTATAAGAAGCTCAATAAGGAGAACGAACAACTTCGAAGCGAATTAGAAAGCTTCAAGAGAAGATTAGAGGTGGAAAATAACGAAAAGAAGCAACTAGTCAAGCTCTGGGAGGAGTACGTGTCTCTTGAGAGTAACGAGAAGGTGAATGCTCTCCCAGATTTCATTAAGCGCGGCGATGAATAGAAGTGTCTAGTTTTTATAATCTTTAGCGACGCGCCGATCGGCGCGCTGACGCGTAAGCGGTTTTTTGATGCGCACTTGAAACTGTAGTTTAATACTATTACTGCACTTTACGAAAACGGAAGTCTGTGAACAAGTTTAATTTGTAACAGACCACCTTCCTTTCATTGACCAGGCAACCGGATTCCATGGCGAGTGACTTGGCTAGCCCTTTGAGTTCGACCACTCTTTCTTTTGTGATGGACTCTTTAGAGCAAATTGCTTCTGGTGGGACAAGATTAGAGAGTCAAGATAGTTTGACCGTTGAAGACCACAAAAATCCGGTTTATGCATCTTTAGAATTGGAGAATCGGGCTTTTCGAAAGAAGATAGATGAATTGCAGATACAAAATGATACTTTGAATATGGAGATTGTTGATCTTCGACGAATAATTGCAGCTCAGAATGAACAATTACAGAAGCAAGAACCTGTAAGTTCGAATGATGACAAAACGGAGGTTAATATTAATCCATGGGACTCTCCTTTGAAACAGCAAGAATCTCTTGATAAAGCTACAAAGGCTCCGGGCAATATAGAAATCGATGTCCCCGAGCGCAGTGAACGCAGAGCTATTCTTCGTGAATCTCAAATTGAACCTCTTGCCAAGGAACATACTGCCAGTGAAATGATGAGAGACATGACTCTTGGATCTTCTCCAAGAAAAGGGTCTCCAAGGCGACAGAGACAGCAACCATCATCACCATTAAAAGAAATTCAAACTCCTATTGATGACGAATTTTACTTTGGAAACAGTGAAGGCAGTAACGGGTCGTTGAGACAGCCTGCATACGAGGTTCTGGGAACTCCTAGGCGTGAAGAAGGGGAAGAGATCATACCTGCTACTGAGACGACCAAGGCAATTTCTGTCGAACCTGCTCTTTCACCCTTGAGAAACAAATTTTCCCCGATTCGTGATTTCTCCCCGCTCAAGGACTTCTCGTCGCTTTCAACAGTATCTCCCCTGCGCTCATTGAATTTCTCTCCTGAACGAAAGTCGATTGTGAACACTCCATCACCCCAAAAGCCTGCAACCAAATCATCTACTTTGCATCATCAACAGCCATCAGATTCTTCTCAATTTGATTACATCTCTTCATCGTTCGATTCGACGGTCATTTCCGTGGAGTCATGTGTGGATTCAACCGCTGTGTTTGAGAAGAAAGATGATTTTTATATCTCTTTCATGGTTAACTCCAATGAGAGACCTGGGGAACTTGTCCCATTATACATGGTTCGTGAACAATACTCGAATTTCCTGGCTCTTGATCAAGAATTTAGACGGAAGGGACTCGTAAGATTACCAATCCTACCAGACAGGTCCGCCTTCTTGAAAATAGACCCATTGGTCTGGGATACTCAGAAATCGATTGTTCGAATGTACATTTCTGAGTTGTCTCGAGTGATGCGCACTCAACGCGGATCAGATATCTGGAAGGCATTCAAGAATTTCTTCACTCCCGACGACGCACACGACATGTCGAGACGAGATGCTACTACTCTTAGTATTGCTTCCAAAAATCTGAAGAGAGTCTTCCGCTTGACTACATTAAGCTTGGACACTATAGAACATTATTTGACTATCACTGAGGTTGGAACAAAAAATACAGACACTGTACATGTCAATGACATCATAGTGTCTCGAGAGAACCAAATCATTACAATCACTCGCAAAAGGCGTAAATCGCTGCGTGCTGCTAAACATCATGTCCTATACTGCGAATCTGTGCCAGATGCTGAAGATTGGACTCGGTTAATTTCAGAGTATAAATCATATGACGTGGATCAAATTTCGATTGCGTCGTCTCCTTCAAACACCACTGCTGGAGACTATACTCCATCCATTATTTCTACCCCCACTCACGATACTATTCTGCCATCCCCAGCAATTCTAGAAGGAAAATGGTTCAATCTCAAGCGATCACGCGAATCCACTACCCCTACGGCTTCAGCGTCCTCGGATGTGCTGGAATTCAAGGCTATGCCATATTCTGGCGCAATCGTTTCAATGGGATCGGTGCCAGCTCCATCCCTGCAACCAGCAGAAGCTGCATTTCAAAAACTCAGCCCTTCTGCCAAATACTTTGGTTCCACCTTAGCAGAATCGTTTGCAAAAGCACCGAGTTTCAGAATTTACAATCGTCCGGTCCCATCTGTGGTTTATCGTTCCATCTCTTATTTGGAAGAGAAGAATGCAGTCTACAGTGAAGGTATATTCCGTCTTAATGGAATGATGGCAGAAGTGAATAAAATTCAAGAAATCTTCAACGAGGAAAATGATTGCAACTTTTTAACATTGCAATCTCCCCCTGATGTTCATTCTATTGCCACTTTATTCAAACGTTACTTGAGAACCCTAGAAATCACTCTCATTCCTGAAGAGGAGGCCAGAGAGCTTATGACATTGACTCTGTCATCCGACTACGCCTCATCCGTTCCTAAAGTGAAAGAGACCCTCGCGAAACTGCCAACTTTGAACTTTGATGTGCTTTATGTGCTATTCACATACTTCCAAGAGGTCTTGAAACATAAAGAGTTGAACAAAATGAGTATCGGTGCGTTGAGCGTGTTGATGGCTCCTAATTTAACACCATTCGATGGAGCAAAGGAGATCTGTTCTGAGCTTCTTACTAACTACAATTACTATTTCAATGACGGAGAAATAGTAGAGCGGTGATTGTATCTAAGTCACTAATAAATCTGATAGATGACATAATATATTACATAGCTCATACAGAGATATTTCAAGTCAGAATTAATTAATTTAATAAGATTATCATGGATCATCAGACTGTTGGTATTCTAGGTGGAGGCCAACTAGGCCGTATGATTGTTGAGGCTGCTAGTCGTCTCAACATCAAGACCATCATTTTGGAGAAAGGATCAGATTCTCCTGCCAAGCAGATCAATGCCACCGGAGACCATGTTGATGGATCCTTCAATGACGAATCAGCTATCAAGACGCTAGCCAGCAAATGTGATGTTCTCACTGTTGAAATTGAACACGTTGATGTGGATGCGTTGAAGAAGGTTCAAGCGGAGACAGGCGTGAAGATATATCCTTCTCCAGAGACAATAGCCTTGATCAAAGACAAGTACCTCCAGAAGATACATTTAATCAAACACAACATACCTGTTGCTGATTCGTGCGACCTCGAGAACTCTGTGGAGGCCTTGAATGATTTTGCCACCAATCATGGGTTCCCATTCATGTTGAAAAGCCGGACAATGGCTTACGATGGCAGAGGAAACTTTGTGGTCAAAAATGCTTCAATGTTCGAAGAAGCTTTAAAGGTGTTACATGACAGACCGCTATATGCAGAGAGATGGGCTCCTTTTACAAAAGAATTAGCGGTGATGGTGGTTCGCTCAGTCAGTGGCGAAGTGTATGCTTATCCGACTGTGGAAACAATTCATCACAACAATATCTGTCATACTGTCTTTGCTCCTGCTAGAGTCAATGACACCATTCAGCATCATGCTCGTATTTTAGCCGAGAAGACAGTTGCTTCTTTCCCTGGAGCTGGTATATTTGGAGTTGAAATGTTCTTGCTACCTAATAACGAACTCCTGGTCAACGAGATCGCTCCGAGACCCCACAATTCTGGTCACTACACCATCGATGCTTGTGTAACAAGTCAGTTTGAGGCTCATGTTCGTGCTATTACTGGTCTCCCAATGCCAAAGAACTTCACATGTATGTCTACTCCAACCACTCATGCCATCATGCTCAACGTGCTGGGACACGAGGTTCCAAGTAAGGAGATGGAGACCTGTATGAGAGCCTTGAACACGCCTCATGCGTCAGTTTACCTATATGGAAAATCTTCTCGTCCAGCACGCAAACTTGGTCATATCAATATTGTTTCGCAATCTATTTCCGATTGTATGCGTCGCCTGGACTATATTGAGGGAAGAGCAAAAGAATTGGAGGAACAATCTAAGGAGGAGATTTCTGGAACTTCTGCTAAACCATTGGTTGGAATGATAATGGGTTCCGACTCCGATCTGCCATGTATGGTGGCTGGTTGCCAGATTCTCCAAAAGTTCAACGTTCCTTTCGAAGTCACGATTGTTTCCGCTCACAGAACTCCACAACGAATGGCCAAGTATGCAGCTGATGCTCCTCTAAGGGGAATCAAATGTATTATAGCTGGAGCTGGGGGAGCTGCTCATTTACCAGGAATGGTTGCAGCCATGACTCCCTTGCCTGTTATCGGCGTTCCTGTGAAGGGCTCCTCATTGGAAGGTGTTGATTCATTATATTCGATTGTTCAAATGCCTAGAGGAGTTCCTGTTGCCACTGTTGCAATCAACAACTCCACCAATGCTGCTCTTTTAGCTATTCGAATTCTCGGGGCCTCAGATCCTCAGTACTTCTCCAAAATGGCTGACTATATGAATAACATGGAGAACGAAGTGTTGGAAAAGGCAGAAAAGATTGAAACGGTTGGGTATGAGAAATATCTTTATAGATAATTTAATTAGAAAATATCAAATAGCTAGCTATTAAGTTCATGCCTGAAAAATTTAAAATAAATTCATATTATGTTGATCCGAAGCCTTCGACGTTTTTCGTCGACTGTGCGACTAAAAAGCGCCGAAATTCCAGACAACGCACCAACTTTGGAGGAAAACGTAACTTGGTTGAACAAATTGGGTCCTGGAGCACAAGATAAATCGATTTTCAGTGACCTTCCTAAATCCACATATGAGATCAAAACAGTGTCGGAGCTTGAATCGGAGAGTAATCCGGAGATCTCAGAACTGTTTTTGCCAGGAAACCGTATTTATAAAGTGGTGAAACAGGCTAATATTCAAAAACCTCGAGGGACTTCCTTTTATACCATGTCAGTTCCAGCTTCCAACTATTTTGTTGCCTCGTCTCCATTTTCTAATCTACCAATGAGGAGGAGACCCAAGTCTGACCACTCACAGCCTTTTTCAGATCTCAAAGTGGTCAAATTGCAATCCGGGAAGGGTGGAAATGGAGCGGTTTCGTTTTTCAGAGATACGGGAGTCGCAGTGGGGCCGCCAGATGGTGGTGATGGTGGTCAAGGAGGTAATGTTTATGTATCTGCCGTTGAGGGATTGAGTTCATTACATGGAATGCGATCGAAATACGTTGCTGAAGATGGCGGAAATGGACAAGGGAGTCAACTAGACGGAAAACGTGGAGAGGACGTCCACATAAGTGTTCCTGTTGGAACAACAATGACTTGGTGTGCTGATCCAAAAGAAATTAGATCATTAGTGAAAACGGGCGATGACAAGGTATTTCATATTCAGACATCATTGAAAAATTCAGATGATGCAGAACCTAGTATGATCCAATTTTTCAGGAATAGCTATGAGCCGGGGAAAGGTTGGGTTTTCAAGGAGAAAGACGAGAGCTACCATATGGAAAGGGATTTTTTTTTGGAACTGAATGCGAAAGTCAAAGCGTATGATGAAGATCAGACCCAAGAAGAGCTATTCGATGATATGTTTCCAATCCAGGGAATAGATTTCGATAAGCCCACTGCAAAACCGATCTTAATATTGAAAGGCGGAGCAGGGGGGCTGGGAAACATGCATTTCCTCACCAACACTATTCGGAACCCCAGATTCTCTAAAGTTGGACGTGCTGGTCTGGAGCAGAACTTTGTATTCGAGTTGAAATTATTAGCCGACCTGGGACTTGTGGGACTCCCCAATGCAGGTAAGTCGACCCTCTTGAGAGCTATATCCAATGCCAGACCACGAGTTGGTCATTGGGAGTTCACTACTTTACAACCAAGTATTGGGACAATTCAGTTGCGGATAGATCAACCTCCATTTACTGTCGCTGATATTCCAGGAGTTGTTAAAGGAGCTAACGAAAACAGAGGAATGGGTTTAACTTTCTTGAGACATGTTGAACGATCCGGAGGTTTAGTGTTTGTGATCTCTCTTGGTAACGAGAACCCAGTGGCAGATCTTGAGATCTTGCTGAATGAAATGGGTCCAAGTCGAATGGAAGGTAAGAATGTGCTGATTGTTGCTACCAAAGCTGACTTGGAAGGAACCGAGGAGAAATACGGCGAATTGAAAGAGTATGTGGATCAACATGAATGGAAGATCGTACCATGTTGTGCCATGCGCAAGGAAAATATCGAAATGGTGTTAGATATGATGGCTGAATGTTCTGGGAAATTAGACAATTAATAAACTTCGATGTTGAATGACAATGAGAGCTCTTCGTAGAGGCGCAATAGTGAGGGGGAATCGATTTCTCCGTAGTACTTTAGTGAATCCATGAGATCTCCCAGTTTGGATTCATATTTCTCCTTGTAATTCTTCAACCCATCCCTTAATCTTCTCATTCTGGATTCGTTTTTCTCTGGATCAAATGTTGCCCCAGGAGAGAGCTTTGAATGATTTTCTGTAAACAGAGTTTCGTCCATCAAGATAAACGTCTTTCGCAAAGCCATAAGGAAGTTGTGATAGAGAAGAATGATGGCAAATAGCTGGTGAACAATTTGAACCAGTCGTACCTTCGTCAACATGGAGTCTGCCAAGATGCTAATTAAACAAGATTTGATCGAAGAAAAAATGGTTTCAAGTTCAACGGAAGAGTCAGTTCTCAGGGAATCTAATAGGGTGTAAACATTTTTCCAATTTGCATCAATCACGTCAAAGTTCAAGTAGAACAAACAGATCTTGACTAATGTACGCATTTTGGAATGAACTATCCTTGCCTGTTGGATCCAGCGACGGATACTTGGATCTTGAAATTGACATTTCCAAAACTTTTGGTAGGTGATTTCTTTCCAAGATACTTCCAATGAGGATTCGACAAACTTCAAATAACTTAGATTGCGGAACATGAATTGATATTCGATCATCTGAGACTTGGTGATGATCAAGTTCAAGGGAAATGGAACCTCTATGTCAAGGCTCATGTAGAACACAGCGTACTGGTCCATTTTAGTATTGGTAAGCACGCTGTTTTTTGTCTGATTCTCGTTGGCTTCTAAAGTAGAGTTTAGTAAGCTCTTCAGGGAATTTAAGTCTGTGGATGCAAATACTTTTTCCGAGTTGGTTGTTTTGGCATTCAAGATCATCACAAGCTCATCGAGTAACGTATGTTTCGAGATAGAGAGACTAGCCAGGCTGAAAATCAATCGTGTGCTCTTGGATAATGCTGAGTTCCCAATAAAATCATCTCTTTGGTAGCTCCCCAAATACAACTTAGTCAAAGTGTTGAGCGAGATTTGGTCTTTTGTTTTGCGCAATTCAGAGACCCCAGTCGTTAGAAATCTGTTGAAGTCTTGGTTGTTTGTAAGAAGAAAGTATTTGTTCAACCCGTCCAAAAACTCTCTAATATGGAAGCCATTAAATAGAAGATCTATGATCAACTTATTAGCACGATCATATGCTTCGTCCAGACGAATAAACAGATTGTCGTCTTGAAGGGTCTTGATCCGAGAAATTCCAGGAAGACTGTCCACGTCGACACCGCACTCTCTGACCACATTCAGATATTTTCCAGTTAAAATGATCTTTTTCTGCACGTTGGGAGGATAAAACTGTCTCAAAAGTCCCTCATTGCGGATGGTGAACTTATCTGTCCAATACTCTTCATTGACCTTTGATCCTTCAAGTGTTTGGTGAATCAAGAATTCGTTATGAGGGTCATTGATGGAACCTGTTTCCAACCATGAGTTCATCATTGAAACATAATTTTTAGAAACCTCGTTAAATAGGTCTGTTAAGAACTGAAATGAGGCAGCATCTCCTTTATGTTGATCGATGCTTGTTTGAATCAAACTTAAAACCAATCCCCCTTTGACAACTTTGCTGTTTCTTGCGTCTGAAGTGACTCCATCGAGAGTTCCAGTAAAATGATCATCTTTGAGTGACTTTAACATGCTTTCAAATCGCATTCGATCCATGTTGGAGGAGTCTTTCCGTTTCTCATTCTCCTGAACAATTCTCGAGACCAATTCATACAAATGGGTCAATTGTAAGGTGGAGTTTCCCGTAAGATCTTGTTCTAGTAAGGTAACTGAGTAATTCGCATTTGTATGGAATTCATGTTCGATCTGGACCAATATTGCGTCGTAATGTCTCAAAGTTTCCCTAATTCTCGCACACAACGCTTGTATAATGGCCCCATATTCCAGCATATCATACATCTCAATAAATCCTGTCAAACTGACATAATATTTTCCCCATCGACTGATTCTTTTGGCTACATCTTTGAGACCTGGATCAAGGTGTTTATTAACTGAGAAATCGGGACCTATCAGACGTTGAATAGGACTATTATCCATGTTAAAAGAATCCGAGTATCTAATATAAAAGCCTTCAAATCCTGTCAGAACGTGTAATAGATCTTGAAAAACAACCGCTTCCTGATCACGGAAGGAAGACATCTGGTCAATCGGGAATCGTTTGGGCGAGTCTATCACACCATGAGAGGCAAATGTGGGTGGATACTTCACACATGGGCCCACCAATAGCGAGGGCTCGGTGAGTTTGAGTGTATCAAATGACATGAAAATAGGTAAACAAAAATCAAATACGCGAACCTTTTAGATAGAGCACTGCCATAAAAAAAATTTAAAGAAAATTTGAAAACTTGAGCTATATCATGGTTAAGAGAAGGAGAGCTGCTATTTTACCTACTAACATTGCTCTTTTACAAAATCTGGTTCGTAGAGACCCAGAATCGTATCATGAAGAGTTTCTTCAGCAATATGCTCATTATGAATCTCTTAGAGATATTTTTTTGCTCTCTCCATCTTCTCACGATGGTGAAGAATTTGGAGAGCTGATTGGGTTCATGTCTGCAGTTTGTTCATGTTATTCCAAAGAAACGGCAAATTTTCCCATGGATCTCAAGGTGATTCTCTCAAACAACCACCGCGATCTCACTCCAGAACTTCGGGAGAAAATTATCCAATGTCTGGTCATGCTGCGCAATAAAGGAGTGATCAGTGCCGAATTTTTAATCCAAACGCTATTTCCGCTTTTGAGTGCTTATGGACCAAGTATTGAAGGTAACGTTGGGCTTCATGCAAAAAGTCTCAGGCATCAAATTTACGGCTCGCTTGTCTCGCTATTAAAATCCTGTAATACGGGAGCGAAGAACCAGAAGCTCAACAGATCGACACAGGCACTATTATTCACCCTTTTGGAACAAAAAGATGGAAATGGATTATGGGCTACCAAATTGACCAGAGAGTTATGGAGACGAGGAGTTTGGGACGATTCGAGAACTGTGGAAATCATGACTCAGGCTTCGCTCCACCCGGACACTAAGGTTGTGATTTCAGGTATCAGGTTTTTTTTGGGAGCTGATAAGGAGAGAGAGGAGATGTTGGAAGGAGATTCTGACGATGATGAGATAGATCCTAATTCCATTCGTCATCAGATGCAGGTCAACAAAAAGTCTTCTAAAAGAGGAAGAAAACTGGAAGCTGCATTGAAACAGGTCAAGAAGAAAAGCAACAAGACAGCAACATATTTGAACTTTTCTGCCATTCATTTGCTCAGAGATCCACAACAATTTGCCGATGATTTATATGAACAACATCTTGCCAGCAAAAATGCCAACAAGTTTGATCTTGAGCAGAAGATTGCTATTATGAATTTGATCTCCAGACTGGTTGGTACGCACAAATTGACTGTTTTGGGAATCTATTCATTTTTCCTCAAGTATTTGACTCCAAAACAACGCGATGTGACACAAATCCTTGCTGCTTCTGCTCAAGCTTCGCATGACTTGGTTCCTCCAGAGACAATCAATATGGTTGTTCGGAAAATTGCAGATGAATTTGTTTCCGATGGAGTGGCCGCAGAAGTTGCCGCTGCCGGACTTAACACCATTAGAGAGATTTTGGTTAGAAATCCGTCTGGTATTGACGAGGCTCTTTTGAAAGATTTGACAGAGTATAAGGGCTCCAAGGCCAAGAATGTGGCCCAAGCTTCGAAGTCACTGATAGCCATTTATAGAGAGGTTGCACCAGAAATGTTGAACAAGAAAGACCGTGGAAAGTCTGCCACCATGGGTATAATTCATGAAGGAGCCAAAGGATTGCCTCAATATGGTATTGAGTCCAACATTGTTCAAGGAATTCCTGGACTTGAACTTCTTGCTCAATGGAAGAAAGAACAGGGGACTCTTGGAAAGGAGAATACCGAGGATTGGAAACTTCCTGATAGTGAGGATGAGGATTTAGGAGCTGATATTGAAGGAGATTGGGTGGATGTTAAGGAAGATGAAGAAATTGAAATTTCGGACGATGAGGAAGAAAAGTTGGAACGAAAAGGAATCAAGAAGAAGTATTTGAAGTATATGAAGAAGAAGAAGGTACAAGAGGATGATTCGGATCTGGAACTTTCAGATGATGAAAGAGAGCCTAAGAAGCAAAAGATTGAGGAGAATCAACAAGACATTCAACAGACCTTAGCCCAAGTTTTGACACCTGCAGATTTTGCCAAATTGAAAGAGTTGAACCAGGTTGCTGGAGTGGAGAGAATTTTGGGTGACAAGAATAAAAACGAGGATTCTGTGGATCATTCCACTTTGGTCGGTAAGTTTAAGTACAAACAGAACAAGGAAGAACGTTTGGAACACGTTAAAGAGGGACGTGAAGATAGAGACAAATTTGCATCAAGAAAGGGTAAAAGAGATGCTCCTCATTCTACTACCAATAAAGAGAAACAAAGAAAGAAGAATTTCGTTATGATGATCCATAAAAAAGCTGTCCAAGGAAAACAAAAACTGAGTCTGAGAGATAGACAGAAAGTTCTTCGTGCCCATGTTGAAAGACAAAAGAAGGGCAAATGAAGAGAGATAAATAGATTAATACCTAACTTTTACGCTTCTTAACACCGTTTCGCTGTTGCCGACGTCTTTTTCTTTCGTCAAACCCATCTCTTTCCATTTCCATTCTGGCTTCCACTTTTGCCTTTGAAACTGCTTTGAGACTCTGTTGAATCACTTTGTTATCGCTCACGTTCGTTTCTTCCATCTTCACTCCAACTCTCTCTTCTATGGCTAAAATTCGAGTCAGATCATTTGGAGTTATCATTGAAACGGCGTCTCCCTTCCTTCCAGCACGAGCAGCTCTACCAACACGATGGACGTAATCATCAGGATCTCTAGGAATGTCAAAGTTGACCACCAATTCCACCTCTGGAATATCCAAACCTCTTGAGGCCAGATCGGTAGCAACAAGAACCCGTGCAGCTCCTGCACGGAACCGATGTAAAGAGTTGGTTCTCTCTGATTGGGGCATTTCGGAATGTAAAGAGGTGACAGTGACTTCCAAATGACGAAGCAGCCGTCGAAGGATCTCTGCCGTTTCAGAACGATTAACAAACACTATTGCTGTGCTTTCCTTATAATTATCATTGGTCAATATGTTGTGTAGCATACTCTCTTTGACCACTGCTGGAGAGAGAACATAAAGAAGACGTAATCCTGCTGGAATCTTGACAGTGTCGACCACATCCAATTCGTGCAAAAAGACCGGTTGTTTACCCTTGGAAACAGGTTTGTCTTTAAGAGCACGAACAGAATCTGTTAAGGTAGCTGTGAATAACAACGTTTGACGTTTTGAAGGTTCGGGAAGAGCTTGGAAACAGGTTTGGAGATGCTCTGTGAATGAATCAGTCAATAGTCTATCAGCTTCGTCTAAAACCAGATATTTCACCCGTTTGAGACCCTTACACTCATCTCCTTGTTCCATGATAATATGAGCAAGTCTTCCGGGAGTAGCTATGAGGAAATGTGGATTTTCTTTGATCATCCCAACCTGTTCTGTCATGGATTCTCCTCCAATGATCAATTTAACTTTTAGATTGACGGTGGCTCCAATAGCCGCAAATTGATCTGCAATTTGCATCGCAAGTTCTCTAGTTGGGGTTAAAACAACACCAAAAATCCCACTTGGGTCTTTAGACCATTGGGCTAGCATCGGAGCTGCAAAAGCTATAGTTTTTCCGGAACCAGTCTTTGCTCCACCAATACAATCTCGCCCTTTGAGAATTTCAGGAATACAAGCTGACTGAATATTTGTAGGCGTGGTTATTCTCATTGTCTGAAGACTCTCGACCAGCCATTTTGGAAGCCCAAGTTGAGAGAAGTTGGACATGATTGTAGATCTATAATTTTTTTTTAAATGTATTAATGAATTAAATTTTTCTATTATTTTCCACTTTATCTCGATGATTGACCAATTCCTAATTTTCCGACCAACTGGTCAAGTGGAGTTCAATTATCAACCTGGAAAGAATCTTTCGGGTGTTGTGAATGCATTTATTGATGACGTTCTTGTTTCCGAGCGGAATCTGAAAACTTTTGATGAAGCTCAGAAAGAATTGGCCAAAGACAACATTGATGAAGATGGAGTGGTTGTTGGTAGTTATAACGTGGAAAAATACAGTGTTAGATATTTAATAACGAATCAGGAAGATACGAAATTAGTTTTCGTGATGATTTATGCCTCAGTAGTGGCATTGAAGGCACCACATGATTTTCTACGTAAGATCAAGGTGCTCTATACTAATTCAGAAAAAGACAAGTTCTCACAATTTTTTGATTTGAATCTGAGTTCGCTTGAAGAGAAAAAGGAGATCAAAGAAGAACCACAAGATGTGAAGGAAGTCAAGGAGATTAAAAAAGTGAAAGGAAACAAAAAATCACGGAAATGGAACGCCGATGGATCGTTTTACGAAGATAGTGGAGAACCTACAGAATTGGACTTCTCGACCCAAAACTCCGACTCAAATCAAGGATCGGCTAATCTAGATCAATTGGTGGGTAATAAAGCTAGTTTCGGATCCAAAACCAAAACCGGAGAATTTTTGGTCAGCGATCTGTCACAGGAAATGGATAGAATTTTGTCTCTTAAACCATCTAAAGCTACTGAAACATCAACACAACCATTTGGATTTCTAAGAAATATCATCGGAGGTAAAAAAATCACCAAAGAAGACATTAATAGAGTCAAATCTCACTTATCAACTCATCTGATCAAGAAAAATGTGGCTCCCGACGTGGCCAACTCACTTACAAGTGAAATCGAGAAAGAATTGATTGGATCCACAACTGCCAATTTCACTTCCGTTGAAGAAACTGCAAGAAAAAGCATGGAAAAACAACTCATTAAGCTGCTGACTCCAAATAACTCGATTGATCTGTTAAATGAGATCCAAAAGAAAAAATCAAATGGAAACATGCCGTACGTGATCTCTGTAGTTGGTGTCAATGGGGTTGGAAAGTCTACCAATCTTTCAAAACTTGCATATTGGCTTCTTCAAAACAATTATCGTGTTTTGATCACTGCTTGTGATACGTTTAGATCTGGAGCAGTCGAACAATTGCGTACTCATGTCAATAATTTAACCAAATTGTCAGATCAAACTCGAATCGAATTGTTTGAAGGAGGTTATGGTGGAGCAGATCTGGTGGCCAAGATCGCCCAAGGAGCTATCAAATACGCCAATCAAAACAACTTTGACATCGTTCTTCTGGACACAGCTGGAAGAAGACATAATGATAGTCAGTTAATGGCCCCTCTTGCTTCGTTTGCAAAGGCTGCTAATCCAGATAAGATCATCATGGTGGGAGAAGCCCTGGTCGGTACAGATTCCGTGTTGCAAGCTCAAAATTTCAATAAGGCATTTGGAGCAAACAGACACCTAGATTTCTTTATTGTTTCCAAATGTGATACTGTTGGAGATCTGATTGGGTCCATGGTGAATCTGGTGTACGCAACGGGAATCCCTATTCTATTTGTTGGAAATGGACAAACTTACACTGATCTGAGAACCCTTAGTGTTGAATGGGCTGTCAATATGCTTATGTCCTAATTGAATTCTCCTTCGCTATCTGTCACGTCAAAATTCAATTCTGCTTCCTCCGCCTGTTGTTGTAGATTTGTTAATCCTGTGAGCTGTTCTAGGTATTTCGTATCGTTCAATGCCAATTTTACAAACTCCCAATTGTTTTTCTTGAACTCCTCTACCACAGCAACAGAACACGCCGAGCAATACTTGAAATTACGAGCATGAAGTTTGAGGATCTCAAAGTTGTGTAAGAAGCCTCGTAATTGATGCGGTAAAGTACCCAAAATGGTGCTGGATTCTGTTGCTGAATGGTCTGCGAATTGTTGATCTGGATGTTGCAATATGGAAACCATCAGTTCCACGGCTAACGAAGCAGCCATCAAAGCCACACCTGGCCGAGTCACTGTACACATTTGATCCAAAGTACGATCGGTGGTAGAATCAGATGGAGCATAGACATCGTTGCAGAAATAACAACCTAACCGAGTCTCTTGTTGAGATTCTAATGGTTTTTGAGGATTGATACAACCGTGTCTCATCACCAGATAGCTTTCAAATCCTAAAGCAGCATTAATAACTATCTTGTTCATCACATTTCCAAGCACTGTTGGCAACCATCTGGTTTCCCTTGAATCCATGAGAAGGAATATTACATCATGAGATTCGATTAGCTCACAGAGCTTATCGAAGTCCTGTTTTTGTTTTGCGTCATTAGTGATCGGATGGCCAGCCATCGGGACCTCCAATGAATAACCTTGGGCGTCAACTAAGGGAAAAATTTGTTTCATGGCCTGAGCGGCAGTTTCAGCCTTTGGCTTTCCACCATCGAAACAATCCTCAAACGTGTATAACGGTTGTCGCACAGGGTTGCTAAACGAGACCTTGCCATTATCAACAAAAGTGATTTTGCGCACTCCCCAAGCCAACAATGCTCGTCCGATATAAGACCCCAGAGTTCCGGAACCAAGTAGCAAACATTTGGTCCATTTGACCTTTTCCTGGTCCAAATTAGGCATGATTCGCCATTTCATGAGTTTCAAATTCAAGTCAATAGCTTGATCTGCTAGTTGAGAGGGATCAATCAACGACCCCAGATCGGCGAGTTTCGGACCCAATTTCCCCTGAGCTGTGCGTTCCCATCCTGAAACTCTAGACTGGTCGACAGGTGTGCGAAGTCGAAGTGTGAGTTTCTGTGATTGTGGTATGTTATGGCGATACAAGTGTAGGATCACTGAGTCATGACCATACAACGCCAACATGGTTAGGAAGTTTCGTAAGACATAAGAGTAAGCTCCCGAAACACCACTTGTGTCGACAAAGGCGACAGAAACGGGTTTATTTGCTGATGGTGCAGGTAGTTGGTCAATATCCTGGAATTTGCCGTTCAATATCACTGCAAATTGCGTCTGTGGTCCAGTCTCATCCAATTGCTCATTATGGAGGACTTCCCAATCACTATGAAGAGCTGGGAATGCGAACCAGTAGTAGAACTTGTATTTCTTGAGATCAGCAAAGGATAAGATGGCAAACTGAGTCAAAAGTTGAGGATCTGATAGCACAGCCTTGGATTGAATAGCATGAAACACCTTGGAGCCTATGGCATTAAGAAAGTCCAATTTGTTCTGATTCTTGAACTCCTCCAAGGTGTTGACATTTGTTATTTCTCCTTTTGTTAGGAAAATCGAGTTTGTTGGTAATTGTGCCTTAAATTCGTCTGTGGAGGCAAAACTTGTGTCATTTAGGTTAATCGCTGGGGTTTGTCCTGGAGAGAGGGTTTTGTAATTGTAATAACCATGAATTATCTTAGAAGATTGATCGAGCTTCAAGACGTCCAGCTTGAGCTGAGTAAGTTTGATAAAGAAGGACGAATCCACGAAAGATTGGGTGTTTATATATTTGAGCTCCATATAACAAGAAATATTTTGATAATAATTATTTTATTACAAATATGTTTGCTAGACGATTTAGATTGGGCGCTAAGCCACAAGGAACGCGTATGTTTTCCATTTCTCTGGCAACCAAACAGGTCTCTGAGGTTACTTCATTACCGGAGTTCCGGGAAAAGGTGTTGAGTCAGAAAGCTGCGTTCGTGGACTTCTACGCCACCTGGTGTGCTCCATGCAAAGCTATCTCTCCTGTTGTGGAGAAGTTGTCAACTACTCATCAGGACGTTAAATTTTTCAAGGTGGACGTTGATCAAGCACAGGATATCGCTATGGAATACCAGATAAGTGCTATGCCTACCTTCATGACGTTCAAGAATGGTCTTAAAGATACACAGTTTGTGGGTGCCAGCCCACCAGCAATCCAACAAATGGTGATTGCAGCAACTACAGAAGATTGATCTTGTACTATTAGTTCTAATTCAAATTCATCTCATCCAACTCGTCCAACAACTCGTCAATATCGATCTCGGGAGCATCGTCTTCTTCCTCCATATCGTCATCAGCAACAGGCTTACCCTGTGCACGGTACACATTAACAGTTCTTCTGAGCTCTTGGTCTTCCTCCAGTTCTTGCAAGAACAACTCGTAGTCTTTCTCTGCTCTCTCAGCATCTTGTCTGGCTTGTCTGGAGTCGACAATTTCATCGGCAACCAGATCTTTATGTTCATTGGCCATTCTCTTAAGCTTCCAGTTTCTATTCTTGGAACGTTTGTTGGATCTCATGTAATGTTTCTTCACAAGAATCACATCGGGAATGCCGTCGGTGTTCAAGGTATCGAACAGATCGTTGTTAAAATTTGAATTAGTCAAGTAGTATCCTAGGGCAGAGTCCCCAGGATGCAAAATTCCTCCTAGATGGGACCTCACGTAGTATTCTTGATCATTAACACCCATATCGCTAGCACGAGCCACTGTTATATCGGCCATGAGCCATCTTCCATTACGGACAGCTGTTGGTTCAACATCGAGAACAACAAACTCAACTAATTGACTAACGTCAGCCAAAGAAGTGAAGGGAGTGCGCCAGAAAACAGATGGTTGCAAATCTCCAGTTTTCAATGTGATTGGATCAATAAATTGAACAGTATTACTGACTTTAGAACAGAGCACTAATTGAGCCATATCTCCCATTGATTTGGCCATCTTCTTTGGTAAAACAACCAGATCATCCTTACAGATCGGCACGATCTCGACGGAGAAGGTGAATTTGAATTGTGAAGTACCAGAATGAATATCCTGACTAATGAGCTCTTCGGACCTTTTGGACTTGATAGGAACAACGGAATTGAGGAAATCAATCATTTTAATTGCATGATTTCTTTGAGCATAGTAGAAATCAAGACCGTCCTTGGATTCCTTGATAGAAATGGTATCGAGATGCGCACTATGTTTCAAAATAAGTTGTTCAAGGTACAAGAAAGTCCGCTTATGTAAGACTTTCTGTCTGATCTGGACGGCAGCACGCCATGTATTTGCAGTATAAGACTTGGCACAGTCTGCACATTGCATGGCGACCACAACGAATTCAACCTCGAAGGTCTGTTGAACAATGGTATTGGTCAAGGCCTCACCTTGAACCGTCAATTTGACTCTAACTCTTCTAGAATGAGGTTCTGTCCAGATAAACGAAGCATCTATAAGTCTCACTTTGTTCAAACCTTTAAGTCTGCGCAAACAAAGAGCTAACAACTCTCTGCTTTCAAGATCGGCCTTAATCCATTGCGTTGGAGGCTGCAAAAACCGCTCACAGTTACGGCAAAAGGAGAGATTTGCCTCACGAGGGATTCCCTCGGTGATATCCACCGTCAACTTGATACAATCATAGCACATCACCAGTCCAGTAGATCCATCCATCGGCACTCCACAGTTGCAGCAGAGCACAGTGGCCTGTGACGGAACATTTTGGGGGGTAAGCTGGGTGTAATTAGACATGAAAAAAGATTTAAAAAAATGCTAAAAAAATTTAAATAGAAAAAGCACAGCCCGAAATAAAGTTTTGAGAAAGCTAATACAAGATGTCCAGTTATTTTGACTTACTTATAGACAATCGTACGTCTGAGCCCCGCGACGTCATGATGATTGAGCGGACAACGCTCAGCTGGGCCAAAATGTGTGCTGTGATGACAATGTGTGCGATCGCAGTGTTGATTCAGACAGCTAGCGAGTTTGGCCGTGCTGTGGCTCTCGTGTTGGTCGGCCTCAGTTTAGCTAGCTCGCTGGTGGCCGTGGTCAACTATTTGCGCTCGGTCCATAACTATTTCTCGCAGAAAACAGAGCTGCATAGCGCAGAGCTTAGTACAATGTATCTGGGTGGTGTCATATTGGTGTTGTTAGGAGTCAACGTGGGGTTGATCGTCAAGGGCAACAACTAGAGCAGAGCCAAAAAAATCAATCCAAGACCATATCTAGGAGCTTTACCGGAAAATCTGGCAGCAGCACCCGCGCTGGACCTGTCAGTGACCGTCGATATCTGTGTCGAGGTCGGAACAGAGAAACTACTGCTCATGGCTCTATAGAAATCGCTAAAATCAGAGTACGCAGTATAATACGTGCTGTAGACTTGCCACACCTCTGACGCAAGGGATTCCACATTGTAAGCAGTTCCAGTAGGATTGATAGTGAGAAACGTCACATCTGGAGTAACATTATCAGTGTAAACCAATTGTTCTGAGCCATGGTCCTGAGTTAATATGCTTATGTAAGCACTTGCATCCTGGACCTTGGAATTTGAGTTTGTGTTCGTGTGGATGAAGGCAGCTTCTTTTGACAGTCTTTCGGCGAAGGGTGCTTTAGTGAATACATAGGAGTAGGCCTGATATGCTGAACTTAGCTGGCTTGCCTGAAGGACATCCCGGTCTTCGTAAGCGATGAACATTTGAACGTTCTCGTCGTCCGGGTTGTCCAGGATGAATTGTTCCCACTGTGCGACGTTGTATTGCATGTCATCGTTGACGGCAAGAAGAATTTCCTGTTGAGAAAATGCGGTAACTAGGGGGGGCAGTAAGGCGCAAATCGGGAGGAACAGGCGAATCATGACTGGAAGGAAGAAAAGAAGAGGGAAGAAATTTGTAGATAACAGGGGAGAATAATTATCCGTATAAAAAAGGCCGATTGGGGGAATTTCCTACAAAGGGAGGTCTTGAGAGAGGGGGAATACAATCGTGATTGCTACCAGAGAAGGGAAATATCACTTCGTTATTATCAAAACCTATTCTATCTATTCTACAGTACTTGCAGTTGAATTTTTGAATCTCAAAACTTCACCGCCAGGTTTTTTCTTTTCTTTGTTTATGGTTTCTAATATCAAAGTATATGTTCGCTGTCGGGCGCGGAATGACCGTGAGGTTCGTGAGAATGCGGGGGTAGTTGTCTCCGTACCATCACCAATGGAAGTGAGTGTTCGTACGGCATCGACACAGCGTACCTACGCGTTCGATAGGGTGTTTGGAGCAGAAAGTGATCAAGAGAGTGTTTTTGAGGCTGTGGCGGAACCGATGCTAGAGCAGGTGTTAGCAGGCTATAATTGTACTGTGTTTGCTTATGGACAAACAGGAACAGGTAAAACTCACACAATGATTGGAGATCTAGGAGTGAATCAGAACAAGCTACCTATTGATGCAGGAATCATTCCGCGGACGCTATACAAACTGTTCGAGCAATTGAAGAATATTTCAGATTATTCGGTTAAGATTTCGTTTATTGAGTTGTATAACGAAAGCATTCGGGATCTTTTGGGAGACGAAACGCGCCAGTTAAAGATTTTTGATGATTCGGGTAATAAGGGTGTTTTGGTCCATGGCGCTCACGAGGCATATGTTCGAACACCTGCAGATGCCCTTTTACTTGCATTTCAAGGGTCTGAAAGAAGAAGAGTGGCAAGCACCAAGTGTAATGACCGCTCATCAAGATCACACACTATTTTCTCTATTACAGTTCACATGCGCATCCAGGATCCCCACAAGATGGGTGGTGAGGAATTAATGAAAGTGGGAAAATTCAATCTGGTGGATTTGGCTGGATCAGAAAACATTTCTAGATCGGGAGCTACTAATCAGCGTGCCAAAGAGGCAGGTATGATTAACCAATCATTGTTGACTTTGGGACGAGTTATCAATTCCTTGGCTGAGAACTCGCCTCATATTCCCTACAGAGAATCGAAATTGACCAGATTGTTGCAGAACTCACTTGGAGGACGGACGAAAACTTGTATCATAGCTACTCTTTCTCCTGCAAAGAGCTCATTTGAAGAGACTATCAGCACTTTGGAATATGCTCACACAGCTAAAAGTATCAAAAATAGGCCCCAGATCAACGAAGCAGTCAATAAGAAAGCGTTGATTGGCGAGTATATGGTGGAGATCGAGCGATTGACCAAAGATCTTCAAGCTGCGCGCACTCAGAATGGAGTTTATTTGGACAAAAATAGCTACGACCAGCTAATTAAAGAAAATGAAAGTCGGCAAACTCGAGTGGAAGAACTCGAGGCGAAAGCGGAGGGGCAGGAAGCTAGGTTTGCAAGAACAAAAGAGAGATTAGAGGCAGCGGAGGCCGAGCTAGAACAACAGCGCAAGTTGTGGAAACAGATGGAATTGGAGCATAGAGAGAAGATCAACCAAATGAATTTAGTTTTAGAAAAACATGCAGAAACTGCAAAAGAGGCACAACAAGTGCAGACAGAACTTTACGAGCAGGCCAAAATACACGTGGACGAAATACAATTGCATTCCGAACAAGGAAGTTGCATTCATGATAGGATGGAGGACCAACTCTCTAGAAACTCCGCACATTGGCAACGTGCTGCTGAAATATATGAAGATGTGGGCCGTGCATTTGACACCATGGTTTCCAGCACGAAAGGAGAATGGCAGGATACGTGTGGTCGGCTTCTCGAGGCTGTGAATGATCAATTCGGAAAACTTTACACCGGAATCAACAAACAGAATGCAATTAATGCCGTGAACTTGAAAGAGCATCTGGCAGAATCCACGCGACAACTCAAGGCTCGCGTGATGCTGCTCGATTGTGGGTTTCAAGAACAATTGGGGATTGCGCACCAGCGGGTGAAGGAGTACTGTGCAGAGGTGAACAATAGCTTTTCTGCATTTGAATCAGAAATTACAAGACTGCAAAAGGAATTGAACGCACGAGGGGTGATGATGCGGCAACTTCAACTCGATCACCATGAAGTTTTGGAGAAATCGTCGGTATTACAGCGGGAACAGAGAGAGCGGACTGTGCGCGAACTTTTACAACGTGTCAATCATGTGATTATCTCAGAGATGGCTTTACAAATGGAGAAAGAGTCAGATCTGGATCAGCAAAAAAGATCTCATCTTTCTGCAATAGAGAACGTGGATCTGTTCCAATTGGACACGGTTGATCAAATTCAAGCTGGGATGAAGGTTGCAACCCAAATGCTTTCAGATAAGACAGAAAAACTGCACCAAGATCTGGCCAATCAACAAACTGCTAGATGGATGAGTATAGTTGATGATTTTAATCAAGGGTCTACACAATGGGACGATGACAGAGTTGCATTTATCAATCAATGCACCTTGAAGACACTAGAGGAGAATTTGAAACGAGCCGAAGCGTGCGAAGGCGAATTAAAGCGAGAGGTTGACGAGAGAGTTTCTTTGGGACTGAATACACTCGGCAAGATTTCCGAAGCATGTAACAATAAATGGCAGAAGATTGCAGCAGTATCCAGCAATGGCTTAGAGCAAGCAGGCGACTTGGTTGCCCAGCTGCTGCTGCAGAAGCCTCAATTGGATCAGACAAAGATCAAGTCGGCCCAATTAAACAATCGGTTAAAAATCATTCAGCGACATATGGAGTGTAGCTTGCGCGAAATTACGTTTCAAACTGGAGAAAGCGGTCGGAAAGCTCTGCAAGTGAAAAGAAAGTGGAATGATAATAAGGAAAACGAGACAAGTTTGCGAAAGGCCACAGGAAATCCAGAGAAGAAGTGTGCTCCCAGTAATTCGACCGGGGACGGGCCTTATGCAACTCTGCGTTGACATATGTACAACAAGTGACCTCAGAAATTGGTACATAAAATAAATTTTGCCGTACAGCCTCCGAGCCGAGCCCGCCTTGCCAAGCATCCGCCGCATCGACGGATATTTTGTTAAAATTTAACAATTGCTGAGCCAAGTGAATAAGGGAATTGGGCGCGTAATATATTACGTGAGCGTTGCTAGGATTAAATTAATAACCTGATTGGTCTAAAGTGTATCATCGGACTTGGTGTTAGGCGTAGGAACAACATCTGTCGCCCTCACCATTTTGCATATCTACTCTAATGGCTACGACTGTTAACAATAACTCACTGCTTATCTTGTGTCAGTGGTAAACTTTCCAAATGGTGTATATAGAGGTCGATTTTTTTCTAGTTACCCTCTAAGGGGGTGCACCTTATTACCAAGCTATAATAACATACATTCTGTTCTATCATTTAAAAGATATTAGTACCAATCTATAAGGTCAACATCCATATCTACACTCAAACAGTACTTGTGAACGGAAGTCCTGATTGGATTGTCTTCGATTCCCAGCTGGACCAAAGCATATTAACGGCTACCATCTACATTCCTGATTATATATAATCAGCAAGATTTTGAGCTACACAGTGCAAATTTATTTTACTAATCGGTGTACGGGTGTTTGGCTTGCTCGTAAAATTCGTTTATTTCGTTCCCAGAGAATTTGCAACCGGCCCACGACCACGATATTTCCCTTGCACCTTATTTCAAAAAACTTAGTCAACAAGCAAATATGAGTTCCAAGTAAGTTGATCCATCTTTCTAAAACGCTAACCGCCAGAGTCTTTGCTGATTTGGCTGTCAGTTTTTCTGGTAACCAGACTTTCTTTGAAATTTACCGCGAGGTACGCCAAGTTCCGGGGCTGAATGCTATGGAGCATCTGTGGGCCTCCTACTATAGTTATTTGGGCAACGATATCTTTGCCACTGGATTACTTTTCTTCACATTGCACGAGATCATGTACTTTGGACGTTCGTTGCCATGGTACATAGTAGACCGGATTCCATATTTCAGAAAGTACAAGATTCAAGATCAAAAGTTGCCTTCAAATAAAGAGCAGTGGGAATGTATGAAATCCGTGTTGATTTCTCACTTTATGGTGGAGGCGTTTCCGATTTGGTTTTTCCACCCCATTTGTGAGAAAATCGGTGTGAGTTACTATGTTCCATTTCCTTCGTGGAAGACGATCGCGTTACAGGTGTCAATCTTCTTCTTGCTGGAAGACGCATGGCATTACTGGTTTCACAGAGGTCTACACTACGGGTCGTTCTACAAGTACATTCACAAACAACATCACCGTTATGCTGCGCCTTTTGGCTTAGCTGCCGAATATGCTCACCCAATCGAAGTCATGTTATTGGGCGCTGGAACTGTTGGTATTCCTATTGTTTGGTGTTATTTCACCAGAGACCTTCATTTGTTCACTATCTGTATCTGGATCACTTTAAGATTATACCAGGCCGTTGATGCTCATTCTGGGTACGAGTTCCCGTGGTCTTTGCACCATTTCTTCCCATTGTGGGCTGGAGCAGACCATCACGATGAACATCATCATCATTTCATCGGAAATTACGCCTCCTCGTTCCGCATGTGGGATTTCTTCCTCGACACCGAGGCCGGAATCACTGCGAAACAGAGTAGAGAAAGAAAAGCCAAGGTGCGTGGAGAGAAGAAGGCCAAGTTGAAGGAATAAATAGCCGTTATTAAAAATGGCAGAAGTGGATCAAATTTTCAAGCTGGTGAAAAAAAACTATTGAGATTTGCAAAATACATGTAAGTATCCCGTTGATGAACAACACACAGACCTGTACCGATTTTTCATGAGGATTTGTTTTGCCTTAACTGAGGGATATTAACCAATTAGGTAGGATAATATAAGGGAATTTAGAACTAATTGATGTTTCGTAACTGTAAAAACCGGTAGGGTAACTCTCTAAGTAGAACCTTGGGTGTGTCTCGAAATAATAAACTGCTACACGATAAAAGTACTCTGACAAATCAATTATATCCTATTCATTTCTTAGCAGTCAATCTTCTCAAGTAGAAGGCCAACTCCTCACCCTCTAAAATGTAACCGTCACATCTACCAGATTGACCTGGTCTGGATGAGATGCAAGCGTAGAGCTTACCAGAACCGAACTGAGAAGAGACAGCAGCCTCAATCTTGGCATCACCGGCACGGGCAGCAAGCTTTCTTTCCAACTTGTTACTCTTCTTGACATCCTCTTCGGCACCCTTAACCTTCTTACCAAGTCCAACACCGTAATGTTGCTCAAAGTATTGCTTGAAAGGAGTGGCATCAATTTGGACAATAGCAGCCTTGGTCAATGTGTTGGTTCTCACCAATTCGTTGTTCGATGGGTGGTACACCACACCGGACACTCTGGTCTTTCTGGAGACTCCCTCGGAAGCCCATGAGAAGTTTCCGGTCTCAATTCTCAAAGCTCTGTACTTGACATTACCTCCTCTAGTTCTGACGGAGTGAATTCTTTTGGTTCCGATCTTGGTGTTGGCACCTTGTCTTCCCAACTCAAACTTTCTCTTCTTTCTGAACTGAGCTCTCTTAGCACCTGTGGCTGATCTCTTGTGACGAGAATCCCTGGAAATACCCATGTTGGTTAGTGAAAAATAAAAATTTGAATGAGAATTTTTAATATGATAGAGAGCTGGTAATAATTCCAGCCCGCTGTGAGATCACGTGAGTCCTATATTTTTCTTTTCTGAATTAGAAAGTATATATAACTCTATCTATATTCCTTTACATAAGCATGTCGGAGACCATTACGGTATATGACGAGGTCGAAATTGAGGACTTTGTGTTTGATCCAGCTCAGCAGATTTTCACTTATCCTTGTCCTTGTGGTGATAGGTTTCAAATCGGTCTCGATGATATGCTTGACGGGGAAGACATTGCTGTTTGTCCATCATGCTCCCTAATGGTGAGAATAATATTCGATCCCGAGGATCTGGATGAGTTTAAAGATTAACAACCCTTTGAATCACCACACCAAATACAACAACAAGCACGATGAATATCCATCGGTTGCTTTGCATCTCCCGCTCGCCGCCCTGCATACGAATTTGGTCTTCTGGATCAAGAATCTTCGGTTCTGTCGATAGCGTAGGACCAGATTGCTTCTGTTCCTGTTCCTGTTCCTGTTTCTTCTCTGTGTATATATCAGCCAAATCCGCAAAAATCGCCATGAATCTTGGGTCTGTTCGATTATAAGTTCTGGATTTCTCCGCAAGATCCCGCCTTGCCCTATCCGAAGTCACCATGCTACCTGTAGTTTGTTCTTCACTGGTCATGAATGACAGTAATCCTGTTACAATTGTCGCCACGGACCACGATGGATTCCATGAATCCTCATGGAAATCACTCATGCTCAAACAAATCCGTGTGTTCGTTTGAAACCTTCCAGATGGGGTCATCATTCGAATTGCAGGCGGTCTGAAGGGATATTCAATTGGAAACAATAGTGTACCATGATATTGTCCATTCTCGTACGGTGTTCCCGGAGGACCAGTGATCACGTAATGCCATTCTAAAATGTTGCTATCTAACGGCCTACAAACAATATATGGAGGTGGATTCTCCTGGATCTGTTTATATTCTTTGGTCAATCTCTTATAAGCCTGCTTGGATGCCATAATTGAAGAACAAATAGATTAAAAAAAATTATTATTTGACAATGTCAGTACAAAAACCTCCAAACGCGATAAAGATATTGGCCGGTAACTCTCATCCCAAATTCGCCGAACAAATTGCAGCATATTTGAATCTTCCGATCGCGGACATCCATGCGATCGAATTTGCAAACCAAGAAAGTGCCGTGGTGGTCAAGGAAAGTGTGCGAGACGAAGATGTGTATATCATCCAGACGGGCTGTGGCGGCACCAGTAAAATGAACGACTATTTGATGGAACTCCTGTTTATGGTTCATGCGTGCAAGTCTGCTTCGGCAAGAAGAATTACTGCGGTGATACCCAACTTTCCATATGCAAGACAGGACAGAAAGGACAAAAGTAGGGTGGCTATTTCTGCCAAGCTGGTGGCAAACTTATTGGTCACAGCAGGATGCCACCATGTGATCACCATGGACCTTCATGCGTCCCAAATTCAGGGTTTCTTCAATATTCCAGTTGACAATTTATACGCCGAACCAGAAGTGCTAAAATACATCAAATATAGACTTAAAAGCACAGATTTGGTCATGGTGTCGCCTGACGCTGGGGGTGCTAAAAGAGTTGCATCGCTCGCAGACAAGTTGGATACACCTTTTGCTCTGATCCACAAGGAAAGAGCAAAGGCCAACGAAGTGAGCCGCATGGTGCTTGTGGGTGATGTGACAGGAAAAACGTGTGTTTTAGTTGACGATATGGCTGACACTTGCGGGACGTTGTGTAAGGCTTCAGACCTACTCTTGGAGAAAGGTGCAAGATCCGTTGTTGCCATAGTGACTCACGGTATATTTAGTGGGCATGCTTTATCAAAGATCAACCAGAGCTCTTTGGAAAAGATAGTGTGCACGAATTCTATGCCCACGGCAAATGAAATTGAGGGTTGCCCAAAACTGGAGATTATCGATATCTGCCCCACGCTAGCAGAAGCCATCAGAAGACTCCACAATGGGGAATCTGTGTCATATCTCTTCACCAATGCTGTGTAAATTGATTCGGTACGCATGCTAATGCAATTGAAACTTTATTTAAAAAGCTTTGCAGAGATCTGTGCAGTGCGTGCGGAAAGATGTGCATATCATGTATCGTACAGATAATACGAGACTATTCCTATGAATTCCACCTTTTTTGTTTACAAGTATCGGCTGCAGCGTGTTGCACTTGTGTGTACTGCAAGCGATCTATATATGTCTAGTATGCATTGCTTAACAGCATTGAGTTGCAAATTCCTCCTTCCATCTTGGGTAAACATTTCGTCTGGAGACATATGCCTGTTCTTTATTTGCGCTGTTTCTCGTCAAACCTTAGCCAGGCGACTTCTTGGCGTTTCAAGGCAGTTTATTAAGTAGATACAAAATTTGCTTATTAGCCGCAATGCCATAGATGTCACCCTTGTTTGTCTAAAGAACGTTTTTTATGCGGCCTAGCTGACCTCTATGGCTCTACAGGATCCAACCCTATTCTATTGTAATAAAAGCTCGAACCGAACGAACCGAATTCCGCCTATGTTATCATTAATCCTTAAAGTCAAAACCAGTATTTTCAAAATGTCTTGTTAAAAACTTTACGCCCCGCTCCCCTCGATCCTTCGGGGTTATTCAATCACAGCTGCCGAAAAATAATGCGTGCGGCTCATAAGGTCGTGTGAGGTATAAGATTCCAATAAAATAAGTAAGTTTACAAACACCGAATCGGCTAAATTAAACAAGACAATAACTAATTCTTACACCAACAATAAAGTATATACTTGATTGAAAAATTGACAAGCATTTTTCCTGTCAAAGTCAGATCAGGGAGATTTATGATACGTATCATTCATTCATCCAGGTCATCCTCCCCGTCTCCTAAAATGGTTTTTTGCATCCGGAGTCGTTGGTTGAATCGACTGTTCAGATTCTCGTGTACTAGTCGCTCATGTCTCTGGAGCGAGTCTTTCCTCCGAAATTTCTTTCCACATCCTTCCCGAAGGCATACATTAATCTTTTTCTTTCTGGGATCGCCCATGTCCTCGTCTGCTATAGCAGAAATTGTTGTTTCTGACCCATCTTGAAACTTAAGTCTCACAAGGTTTTCTAGTGTTTCCGAGTGCTGTGACAGACAATGCCGTCTAAGCTCCGGTTTCCTAGGAAGCCCAATGATCCTGTATGGACAGTCCTTGACAGGGCATTTATTGGACCTCACCAGTTTGTACTTGTCAAGATGGAGGATGAATTCCTCCACTGTGTAAAATTTCTCAATGCAGTGGCTGCATTTGTAGGTCCCGCCTTTTTTCTGTACCGTCTTGAGAAGCTCCCACAAAGAAGGGTCTTTTTGTAATTGTTCCACACTAGAGAGTTTTGATTCATCAGGCTCCATAAACACGTTTTTGGGTAGCGAGTTCCTCAAATCTCTGACCCGATTTTGCATTGACAGGTCGTTGGCAGAAAATGACTTAGCACGTCTTTGACTAAAATTTGGCCGGTCTTCAGTAGAAAATTGCGGAATTGACCATCCCATCGACGACGGTTGTTGATATCCATATTGTTGGGGCGTATCGTCCTCTTTCTTCAGATCAAACATCAGATCTGCTGCACTGCTCGGTTTGTCGCTAAAAGAAGTGTCCGGGGTGTATTGCTGTCTCTGATAATTCGAAGATTGATATGAGTAGTGGGGTTGTGTCTGCTGATATGATGGGATGGGAATGCCTAATTGTTGGCCATGGACGAATTGGTAGGGCGAAAGCGTAGTATATTGTAATTGTTGAGGTAAAATACTAAGATATGGGACATAATAAGCGGATTGGTCGTTGTAATTACTATCTGGTGATTGCTGATGATGAAGAGATGGAGGATTGTTCTGGTCGTAAGGAGTTGGCCAGGTGGGAAAGGCTTTCTCTTCAGACATTAGCATGGTCTGGGAATTAGGCCACTAGAGGAATATGCAATCTAAAAACAAAGGTCAGAAGAAAACAAATGACAAACAAATGCAGTAATATGGTGCTTTGTGATTGGAGGCACTGGCCCGAGCCAGGTCAGGAAGATGGATTGTATTTTGTCAAAAAAATCTCAAGGGGGAAACATCTGATTTATAATACTTTCACGAGGGGGAAAATTCGAAATACAAAGGCAAATATGCACAACAGATCAACACCTGTAATACTTGCACCTCCTGCGAGTGTGCTATATAGACCAGCCGATGCTATCTCCGCGGACCCATTTCAGAATGCTTATCGTATGTCTTAAGGTGATGCATAAACAAGCAGACGCGGCGCTCTGCAGCCCCACAGCCGTGCTCCACAGTACAAACTCCCCTGCAGAATGTGCATTGCCTTGAGTGTGTGTGTGTCAATACGCTTTTTTCTAAACTTGTTTTAGCCCTATATACTCTTTTCTATCACTCCTTCTTTCGTCCTTCACTTAGGCCTCCGATAGTCCCATATGCGATGTCCCCCCAATGTTTGGCCTTGGCAGCATCTTTTTCACACCCTATTCCAATCTCGTAAAATCTTTGTAAGAGTAGCATGGCTTTAACTGATCCACACCCGGCGGCACGTAATGCCCAAGCAAATGCCTCGTCATAGTCTCGCTCCAAGTTCTCGCTTCCGACAAAATACCAGGAGCACAATCCCATCATCCCATCCGGATCTCCGCTGCTAGCCGCCATATTGTAAAAGTGAATTGACAGATCAAAATTGGACTCTATCAGATCTCCCACCTCATAAATTTTTCCTAGAAGCGATGCAGATTTTGCATGGCCTAGAGATGCAGCTTGGAAAAACAATTTGATGGCATACTTGGTGTCTTTGATCACAATGTCTTTGAAGCCATTTAAAAAAATTATTCCCAACTCATAAGGTGCTGCACATGACAGCTCAGATGCAACCTCTGTTGCCCTTTTAAGCCAACTGATCCCTTGTTTCTTAGTTATCGTATCATCTGGTAGTCCCATCAATCCCTTGAAACAGTATATGCCGTACTCCATCATAGCCACGGGATGGTTATTAAGTGCCGCTATTTCTAGGAACTTGACAACCTTGCGTGAGTCCGGAGAACAACCCCATCCTTTTCGATAACAAACTGCAGTACGGTAGGCTCCTTCTGCATGACGAGCCTTTCCAGCAGATTCAAAGTATGCCAAAGCTTTGGAGTCATCTGGTTTGCCGAACATCCCCATTGCGTATGAGTCTCCTAAAAAATACTGTGCCTCAATGCAGCCAGCTCTGGAGCTTTTCTTCAATAAGTCATGTGCTTCCAGTAAATACTGTTTTCGGTTTTTTGATTCTCCCGAGTCCGCTGGACGGCCTGTAATCGCATTACGAACAAGAATTTGAGCATATGAGAATAACACATCTGGATCCCTCATTTTTTTGGCGTTTCTACCATATAGCTCCAACACCTTGTCTGTCGACAATAGCGAAACCGAGCTACTACCCAAGGTATGTTGTAGAAACTCGTGTGAATCTGTTGCGGCCGACAGATGCATCAAGGGCGACATAATGTGGTTGTGTGAGAATATCTCTGCATTAGGAGTGAAGCTCAAGTGACTGGGTATTGACCGCTCAGATTGTGTTTCTGAATCATCCAGTTTTCTGAGCCCCACCGGCGTTCCAGGAATGGATGGGGTTTTGTGCGACTTGGATTCTGGGTGTGCTGGGAATATTTGCGTTAGTCGGTTTTCTGGCGAGTTTGTGAGAGACCGAAATCCCTTTGATGTGTTTGCGTGATCTGAGTCATCCCTGGTTGTTTGTCTGGTACTCGATATTGAATGTGATTTTGGTCGGTTCCGACTATCAGGCCAATCTACTCTCTCAGTTGGATGTGAATAAGGGATTGTTGTTGCTAATGATCGTAGAGTCTGCTGTGCACTAACAAAGGAAGTAGGCAGGCTTTCTCTCGAACTATGAGCGACCGAATTGGGACTTCTATGTAGATATGGCCTTGTAATCGGAGGTATTGTATTTGCATGTAACGACATGCTGATTCGTCCTGGGCTATCTCCTTCAAGATTTCCTGATCTCATGGGGGATAAAAAAATTAACGCTAACAAAAGGGGGCACACAAAAAGGATAAAAAAATATCCTCACTCACATCAACTTTAATTAAGACTACACACCATGGGATGTTCATATTGTATACATACAGTTATAATGGAGACGATTAGATTGTGAAATTGTTAGCTTTTTAAATATCTCTTGTTATTAATTATCTGAGGGTTTAAGATGAAATGAGATAGATGAGAGAATGTTGTCGAACAATCAAGACAGTAGTCTTTTTGGCGCATTGTTCCACAAATCAGCAAGCTGATCCCATTTATCATTTCTCTCAAGTAATCTACTAACAATCAAATTGAAATCCCCCAGTTTTGAACCCAAAATTTATCAACCCCCCGCACCAAACTTTCTTCTTCAAATTTGTCATGTTCAAGAAATGGAAACCAGATAAAAATAGAAAGGAGACGGTTAATTCGCAAACATCGTTTGACGATTCCAGTTCGTTGAAGGGAGAATCGTCACATGTTGAAACAGCAGCAATTCAGGAAGAGCCGCTTGATCCTGCGTTAGAATATGCCATTGTTGACCAGGAACATCCAAATATGCCCTACGGAGATGGTTCAGATAAGATCTTTGGTATGGAGAACTTTGGTTATACATGTTACATTGCATCGATCTTGCAAGCTTTGTATTATACAACCCAATTTCGTCATCAAATTCTCTCTTTTCCAGATAGAAACCCTGATGAGCCTCGAAAAAGAAAACTTCGCGTTCCGGGATTGAAACCACACGCACTGACGGCCTCCTTGACAGCTACTGCCCCACTTAGTGCATCTAATGGGTCCAATACTTCACAGAGTTCACAAAATGGTAAAAGCCGCAATCTGTTCAAGCCTGGTCAAAGCCAGTCTGCCCCTTCGACGGCTGGAAACCATGAAAATGAACCCACTCAAGCGCTCAATAACTCAGAGATTGAGAAGATTCTAATTACCAAATATCCGGAATTTACAAATCTCACCATCAACTACTCACTCAACCAACAAAGGAATGTCACTATTGTAGGAGTGATGGATGATCAAGCAGCAAATAGCGAACAAAGGAAACGACAGGCATTAATCAAGGGACCAATTATCAATCTAGATCAATCGTTTGCGTCGGAATACCATATGCAGTCAACAATTTACACCGCTTTAAAGGATGTATTCGAATGCATGGCTGAACACATATCCAAAGTTGGGATAGTGTCGTCTCAACAACTTGTGGAAGTGGTGAAGAAAGAAAACGAAATGTTCAGAAGTTCAATGCATCAGGATGCACATGAATTTCTGAACTTTCTGATCAACAATGTGATTGAGTCGATTGACAGCTATTGTAACTCTAATAATTGCAAGTCGGAGATTCATCAACTTTTTGAAGGTTTGCTGACTAGTGAGACCAAGTGTCTTTCTTGTGAGACTACGTCTACGCGAGATGAGATGTTCTTGGATCTTTCAATTGATCTGCAACCGAATACATCAATCACCAATTGTCTGAAGATGTTTTCCCAAAATGAGATGCTAACAGAGTCCAACAAGTTTTACTGTGAAAGCTGTCATTCTCTGCAGGAGGCAGCAAAGACCATCAAGTTGAAGAATCTTCCGAAAGTGCTAGCTTTACATTTAAAGAGATTCAAGTACTCTGAAGAATTAGGTCGTAATGTCAAGCTTTTCTACAGGGTGGAGTATTCCAAGACTTTGCGAATTTTCAACTCCACTGAAAACTCTGAGTACGCAAACAAACTGTATGAGTTATATGCAGTTGTTGTCCATATTGGAGGCGGTCCATACCATGGTCATTATGTTTCCTTAGTGAAGACCGATCGATTCGGTTGGCTATTATTTGACGACGAAACCGTCGAATGTATCGACGAGAATTTTGTTTATCGATTCTTTGGTGACGGGCCAGGTCTTTCTACAGCATATCTTCTATTCTACAGACAAGTGGAGGATGAGGACGCATTTAGAGAAAGTCAACTTTACAATGGATTGGCTGCTACCGAAGATGCTGAAATAGACACGTACACATTTAACGAAGGCCCGCAAGCAGAACCCATTGAAGAGAAGTTTGAGAGAGTTGAAAGGGTCGAAAAGGTTGAAAAGGTTGAGAAACCGGCTACCGAGAAGAAGAAAAGAATGTTTGGATTCAAACGTAAGAATTAATCGACGCGTCGATTCTCTGCCCTATTTTTTAAGATTTGTTTGCCAAATGAATTTCTACTGACCATGAAATCATTATTTGTGCTAGTTGTGCTGGCCAGTTTGGTTTCGTGTGCCATGGCTGGCTTTGAGGAAGGCGAGTCTGACGATACAACGTATTTAAGTGCGATTGCGGAAAATATCAACAAAGTGATGATCTTCCATTGGCTAATATCGGTTCTCTTCTTAATTCTACTCTCATCTTTGGGAACGGCGTTTGTCGTTGCTAATAGGCTTGCTACTGGCGTCTCCATTCAAATTGTGTGTGCAGTCTATGCTGCTGTGGAGGCGATGATTCTGCGGTTCCCGGATCCGAACGGCGAAGAGAACGCGGCTAGTAGGGGAACAGCTTGGTTTCTTGCATTTTTCTACTGCATGGTCATAGTCACCGGCAGTGCAGCCAATGGATCATCGTTGTTTTCTGAGAAGATCGGGGTCCTTGGGCCACGCATTGCTACCATCGCCTACAAGGTGCTATCAGTTATGTCGACGATATGTGGATTTGTTAAATGTGGTATGTCAGTCACCTCCGCGCTGGGATTTTGCTACGGTCTCCATACGGGACAATGCAATGCTCATGGTATTATGGGGTCAGCGTTCATTGGATACGGATTCATTCTTAATATGGTCCTCATCATCCCATGGCTTCGTCGCGGTGATGGCCAGAAACACTCACAAGAGTATTACGATTCGATTATGATCACCCTTTGGGGAATAGTGAACACTTTTACGGAGCATAGACCCTGGGAGCCATGGTCTCATGGAGACTATCAACACACCAGTATGGGCATAATTTTTTGGGCTTGTGGAATGCTTGGAATTTGGCTCTCGCGCAACAACAGGCGAAACCCAATGCCTGCTATGACTCTTATTTTTACCGCGTATGCTATGTCTCAACACGCTCAACATATGGAGATCTCTACGAAGGTGCACGGGTTCTTTGGATGGGCGTTAATGCTCGGAGGATTTGCAAGAATCTGGGAAATCACCTTCTTATTAGATGATCAAAGATGCCACAAAAGTGGTAATATCCTTTCTTTCCAATATCTGCCTCCATTTGCTCTCGTTCTTGCTGGGACAACCTTTATGGGAGCAAATGAAGAGCAGCTGAAACTGGTGATGGACATGGGGGCTGACCATTCGTCATATGTGCTGATCCTCACTAGTTCCTCCTGTTTGATTATGTTATGGTTCATTTTGATCATCGAGCTATATTTGAGACTGGTTGGTTACTCAAATCATGACAAAAACCATTACGATGTTCTTGAGAATCAACCTACCAGCGAGGGATTTGAGCTAGATGAGTTTAGCGACCTTGAAGATGCTCAAAATACGCCGAGCGATCATTGAATTTCAGCCAGAAGGTGTTCATTTTGTTACATCCTAATTCATGGTTGGTCCATGTCCAAACAGTCTGTCATTTATAGTCACGGGCACTATCCTAGATAGGCAAAAATAAAAATTTAAAGCTTACTAAGACAAACTAACCATGAGTGCTATCTTATCTGCTGATGATCTAAATGATTTCATCACTCCAGGTGTGGCCTGTATAAAACCTGTGGAAACTCCTGTGCGAGACGATCGTTCAGGGCCTATTGAAATCCAGATAGACGATCAAGGCAACGCTCTTCAAGTGGAGGTCGATGGTACCAGTTCACGGCTTCAACAAGCACAAATATCACTTGCGGACTGTCTCGCGTGCTCTGGATGTATAACCTCTGCCGAGGAAGTGCTGGTTGCTCAGCATTCGCACAAAGAGTTGATCAACGCCCTCAAAAATAACGACCATGACAAAAAATTTGTCATGAGTATAAGTCATCAGTCACGAGCCTCCTTGGCAATGGCTTTAAGATTAAGCATTGAGCAAACAGACAAGTTACTGGTGCATTTGTTTGTGAACGTTCTTGGATTTAGTAATGTTGTTGGAACCGGGCTTGGTCGCGTGATTGCCACAAAAGTTCTGTCAGAAGATATAATAGAAGGCAAATCAAATGGGTTTGAGGGTCCGGTGATGACATCAATATGCCCTGGATGGGTTCTATATGCTGAAAAGACTCATCCCTACATTCTGCCCAGATTGAGCACAGTGAAATCACCTCAACAAATTACCGGCTGCATTTTAAAGAGACTCACAGCAAGACAGCATAACCTGGCTACAGACCAGATTTATCATTTATCCATCATGCCATGTTTTGATAAGAAGCTCGAGGCTGCGCGGCCCGAGTTGGATTCTGCAGACAAGATCGTTGATGTCGATTGTGTCATCACGCCTCGAGAGTTAATACAATTATTAGATGATGAAGCCATTGACATTGATCGTCTGATTTCACAGATAACGCATGACACAACACCGATCGATGACGTTTACGAGCAGTATGCACCAAATGAATGGCCGTTTGCTGCCGAGTCGTGGAGAAATTGTGAGGGCTCTTCGTCAGGCGGTTATGCATACCAATATTTATTACATCTTCAGAAGCTGCATCCGGGGTCAGAGATAATTTCTTTACACGGTCGAAATGACGACATCTATGAGATGCGTCTTATAAATAGCAGCTCAACGATTGCAAAAGCGGGGGTGGTGAACGGGTTCAAAAATATCCAGAATTTAGTGCGCAAATTGAAAACTGGTGATACCAAAGTTAAGTCGAGCGGATTGGCCGCTCGTCGTCGTGCACGGATGGGAGTTGATGCTGGGGGAAAGACAGAGGCAGTCCCAGAGGTACACAAATGTGACCTGGTGGAGGTTATGGCATGTCCTGGCGGATGTATCAATGGAGGAGGGCAGATCAGTGCACCTTCAGACATGTTATCCAAAAAATGGGTGGAAGCCACCAAACATCTCTACACCAGTGAAGAGATCAGCCGAGTTTCCGGAGTGGAGGTTGAAAAATGGCTACTGAAATTTGGCGCGGAATTTTCAGTCTCGAGTACGAGAATGTATCGCACTGGATTTAAGGCTGTTGAGAAGCCGACAGATCCCACCACTATTTTGCTCGGATCTAAATGGTAAATAGGATTAATTAGAAATCGGGCAATGATTAGAAATCGACGGTTAAAACGTACAGGAGATACCGCTAGATATGACTACGCCACAACTCCGACAATCCCCGAAGCGGGTTTTGGTAGGGAGGAGCACACATGTCCGGAGTACAACTTGTGGCGGTGCTGCCATTTTTGGCGTGCGAAAAAAAATTAATTACTTGTGGCAGTGTATTAATAATTCAGTAGTCCGGTTGCTGACCGCACATATAAAACTTTGAAACTTGCCAGTTTAAACACTATTGTGATAACAACATGCCTTCATCAATTGAGTTTAAGGAGAACTCCGTGATTGTTGTTTTTGGTGCCTCTGGTGACCTCGCAAAGAAGAAGACCTTCCCAGCTCTCTTTGGTTTATTTAGAGAAGGCTATCTCTCCAAGACCACAAAGATTATTGGATATGCTCGTTCCAAACTCTCCATTGAGGATTTGAGACAAAGGCTCAGACCTTTCTTCAAGACCAAGACTCCGGAGGGTGAGAAGCTTGCCGAGGAGTTCTTACAGATGTGTACATATCAATCGTCGCCTTATGATACTCCGGAAGGATTTCAAAAGTTGAACGCCGCAATTGAGGAGTTGGATTCCAAGGCCGGCGTTTCCGAGTCTCACAGACTGTTCTACCTTGCTCTTCCTCCTTCGGCTTTCGTGGATGTTGCTGCCAACCTGAAAAAGTACGCTCACCCAGGTTCCAAAGGTATTGCTCGAATTATTGTGGAGAAACCATTTGGACACGATCTCCCATCGGCACAGGCTCTTCAAAAAGAATTGGCTCCTTTATGGTCTGAAGAAGAGCTCTACAGAATTGATCATTACTTGGGTAAAGAGATGGTCAAAGATCTTATTCCATTCCGGTTTGCAAACAACTTCCTTGCCGGATGTTGGAACAACAACTTCATCAATTCGATTCAAATCTCTTTCAAGGAACCATTTGGAACGGAAGGAAGAGGGGGGTATTTTGATTCAATTGGAATCATCAGAGATGTGATGCAAAACCATCTTTTCCAAGTGCTGACCATACTGATGATGGACAGACCAGTTTCGTTCAATGCAGAGGCTGTCAGAGACGAGAAAGTTCGTCTTCTCAAATCAATTAAGCCTTTCGACCACAACAAGGTCTTAGTTGGTCAATATGCCAAATCTGAAGATGGAACCAAACCAGGCTATTTGGACGACAAGACCGTGGCTCCAGGCAGTAAATGTGTTACTTTTGCTTGTATCACCTTGGAAGTGGCTAATGAGAGATGGCAAGGAGTTCCAGTGATCTTGAGAGCAGGTAAAGCTTTAAATGATGGTAAGGTTGAAATCAGAATCCAATTTAGAGAAAGCTCGAACGGAATGTTCAAAGATATGAACAGAAACGAATTGGTGATCCGCATTCAGCCAGATGAAGCAATGTATATGAAAATGAATACCAAGATTCCTGGTATTAGTTCTGGAATCGCAGTGACTGAGATGGATTTGACTTACAAAAACAGATTCTCAGACTTCTACATTCCTGAGGCATACGAAGCTTTAATAAGAGATTGTTTGCGCGGTGACCATTCTAACTTTGTCAGAGATGATGAATTGGACATCAGTTGGTCTTTATTTACTCCATTACTCAACTATCTGGAAGGACCTGATGCTCCAACTCCTGAACCTTACGCTTATGGTTCCCGAGGTCCAGCCTCCTTGAAGGAATATCTCACCAAGAACGGATACGTCCTTCAAAACAGAGAAGTTTACCAATGGCCCGTTGCCACTCCCGACAATCTGCACCAAAGCAAGATTTGAGCTTGTATACTTACACGTAGCTTATGACTCTTCCTCTTTTTTAGTGACACGTTTGTAGTTTTGGCAGTCCAATATTCGCGGCACCTTATCAAGGCGAGGGTACCAGTAAAAAACCGGCACGGCACTTTTTTTTCTATTTCCTTTAAGATGTCGGATCTTTCTATTGAATCGCTAGCTCAATGGACTCAAACGTTCGAAAACGATCCAGTTTCAAAACTTGCAGCTTCTGTTTTTCAACATGGGAATGTTGAAGAGCTTCTTATCAATCGGTCTCGTGAGATCGCAGATATTCATGTTTTCAACACCAAGATTGAACAAGAAGGATCTCCAGTTACTGATCAAAAAGCTTCAGGACGTTGTTGGCTTTTTGCTTCCACCAATATGATGAGACTCAAATTGATGTCCAAATTCAATTTAAAAGAATGTCAATTGTCTCCTTCTTATTTGTTCTTCTATGATAAGCTTGAGAAATCCAATTATTTCCTCAATCAGATTTGTGACACTTATAAGGAGGATGTGAATTCTAGATTGGTTCAATATTTACTTACTGATCCAATTAGTGATGGAGGCCAATTTGCAATGATGACTCAAATTGTTGATAAATATGGTATTGTTCCTAATTCGATTTATCCTGATTCATTTAATACCACTGCTTCTAGACATTTAAATAAGTTATTATTGGCCAAACTTCGTGAATATGCTCAAGTTTTGCGTGAGAAATTGACTGCTGGTGAATCCATTGAAGAGGAGAAAACCAAAATGATGGCCGAAGTTTACAGAATCATGTGCATTTTCCTTGGTGTTCCTCCTGCTCCCAACAAAGAATTTGTTTGGGAGTTTTATGATAAGGACAGCAAGTTCCAAAGTATCAAATCGACTCCAAAGACATTTTCTAAGGAAGTCGCTGAGTTTGAGACTCCAAATTACATCTCATTATTGAACGATCCAAGAAATGAATATAACAAAATTGTTCAAATCGACAGATTAGGTAACATCTCCAGTTGTGAGAATGTTTGGTATTTGAATGTCGAGATCGATATCTTGGCCAATGCGGTGATTGATCGTATCAAGAACAACAAGGCAGTGTTTTTCGGAACAGATACTCCTAAATTCATGGACAATACTAGAGGAATCATGGATATTGATCTTTGGGATTATCAATTGATTGGATACGATCAACGGTCAATGGATAAAGCTTCTAGAGTTCTTTACAACCAATCCTTGATGACACATGCTATGTTGATCACTGCTGTTCATTTGGATGAAAATGGAGCTCCTGTTCGTTACAGAGTTGAAAATAGTTGGTCCAATAAAAAAGGCAGTGAAGGCTATTTTATCATGACACATGATTATTTCAAGGAATATGTTTATCAAGTTGTTGTTGAGAAAAACGAAGTTCCACAGCTACTTCATTTACTTGGAACTGATCCAGTTGTTCTTCCTCCTTATGATCCAATGGGAGCTTTGGCCAATATGTAAAGAAAAGACAAAATCTCTCATGATGTAATTTTTTTTCTCTTTAAAGCATTATTTTTCCGCTGTGCTGTTGTTACGATGAGCATGGAAATTCCACACCGCGATTATGAGGGGAGGATATACTTTCTAGTGGAAATAGACGCCCAGGATGTACCGGCGTTACTTTCATCGCTTACTGGGGTTCAATATGAACATCCTTCGCGGGCATTAGAAAAGTATCATGTATTATCAATTAGCAAGGATATAGACAAGAAGGATTTGATTGATAAGTTTAGACAACTTCATGATCAGCCGGATAAACTTCTTAAAAGAGAGGACGGATTCACTAATGAACTGGCACGTTTAAATGTCAAATCTTTACAGCTTTTGACCCCTAAACGATTGATTCGCCGTGCCCCGATTCCTGCGATTGATTCCTCAATGGAATCGATTGACAAAGCAAAGACCCAATTTGGAATAGATGACCCCATATTTGGAGAACAATGGCATATTATAAATACCCAATTTCCAGGTCATGATGTCAACGTTTTACCTGTCTGGCAACGAAACATAACAGGATCTGGAGTAGTTACCGCTCTTGTTGATGATGGATTAGATTACGAGAGTGCTGATTTGGCCCGCAATTTCTGTGCAGAAGGGTCCTATGATTTCAATGACAACAACCCTTTACCTAAACCTCGACTGAGAGATGATTATCATGGAACTAGATGTGCTGCAGAAATAGCAGCTGAGAAGGGGAATGGATATTGTGGAGTCGGAGTGGCTTATGATTCAAAGGTTTCAGGGATCCGTATTCTTTCAGCTGAAATTAATGCTGACGATGAAGCCGTTGCCATGATCCATGGTCTCGATGTTAATGATATTTATTCCTGCTCTTGGGGACCTCCAGATGACGGAAGATCCATGGATATGCCTGATCTCGTTGTTAGAGAAGCAATTTTGAAGGGAATTCAAGAAGGTCGTGGACAAAAAGGAGCATTGTATGTGTTTGCTAGTGGAAATGGAGGATATCATGGCGATAGTTGCAATTTTGATGGTTACACCAATAGTATTTATTCCATCACTGTTACTTCGATTGATCACAGGGGATTACATCCACCATATGCTGAGTCATGCTCTGCAGTGTTGGTCAGTACATATTCATCCGGATCGGGAGAACACATCCATACTACAGATATCAACGATCAATGTACTGATGCTCATGGAGGCACTTCTGCGGCTGCTCCATTAGCTGCTGGAATATATGCTCTTGTTCTACAGGCAAATCCCCAGTTGACTTGGCGTGATGTTCAAGCAATTACCGTGATGGGTGCTGTCGAAGTGAATTCAAATGATCCTAGTTGGCAAAAATCTTACATTGAAGGAAGACGGTATTCTCCAGTTTATGGATGGGGAAAGACTGATGCTGACAAATTAGTTCAAACTGCTCAGAGTTGGAAACTACTAAAGCCTCAAGCATGGTATTACATGCCTATTCAACCCGTTGATGAGTCTATTAGTACCGTCAGTTCAATCAACTCTGAATTTGAGGTTACTCAGAATGATTTGGAGAACGCTAATTTAGAAAGAATAGAACATGTCACTGTCACGGTTAATATTCTTGCTACTAGAAGAGGAGATGTGAAAGTGACTTTGGTTTCCCCAAACGGAATCAGATCGGAACTATCTCAAGGTAGACGATTAGATAAACATACGGAAGGATTCAAAGATTGGCAATTTTCATCAGTGGCGCATTGGGGTGAGCCTGGACAAGGAACATGGAAATTGGAAGTTGAAAACATGGATGATCAGAACACCGTGAAATTAGAAAATTGGCAATTGCGTCTTTTTGGTGAATCAATTGACCCTTCAAAAGCCAAACGGTTTGATATTAAAGAGGATTACAGCAAAAAGGATGAAACCAATGAGGACAATGAAAATACATCAATTACATCTACCAGCACCACTTCTATGAGCACTATCAGTAGTACCACTACTGCTTCTGTCTCTCCAACTTCTTCACTTCCTGCTTCCACAGATGAAGAAGGTGCTGTAGAACAACCAGACTCTCATTACGAAGAATATTTCTTCTTCCTGCTAGCAATTGGGTTCATCATTTGTATTTGGATGTTGAAAAGCCGCAAAAAACCAGGCCGTGCACTTCGTCGAGACGAATATGAATTCGACATCATTCAACCGGATGAAGATTACGAATCAGAATATGCTCAATCTCGACGTTCGATGTCAACAGCAAACAATTCAAGCACCTCATTAGTTAGAATGGGTCATTTGGCTAGAAACTCTATGGATGCCACCAAATTGAAGAACGAGGTGGATTCCGCAAAGAAGGGTAAAACAGACTCTGATTACTTGAAAAAGGAAGATGAAGAACGCGAACGTTTGTTCAACAAATTCAACGGATTAGAAGAAGATGAGGAAGAAGATTCGATGTATCGAATCACGTCACATGATTCTGCATAAAGTGTGTATAGTAAAAGTAAAGTCATATATTTTTCCATGGCGGTGTAAAAAATGTGGAGTATTTATGGTTTGGCAACGGTATCAAAGATTACCATTGAAATGGAAGCTATATTTAGGAGTTTCAACCTTCATTGCTGCATATATTGCTGATTCTGTTGGAGATCGAATAATGGAATCCAATATGATTGAGCATGAAGCAGAGCGACGAGTTTTGAACGAGATCAAGCGGACGCAAACCGACGTTTCAGAGCCGAAATGAACTCTAAAAATTTGGCTGGATTACTATCAATTCCCCGAGTGTAAACAAACTCTGAGGCCAGACGAGTAGCAAAAATAGCCCGCAAATATGCCGTTGGAACACGCAATAAGATGTTTTGGATTCCGATTTGCTCGGGCAATAATGGAGGTAATGCGTCAATCAAAACATCGTTACGGAAAGTGATATCATCATCCCAAAGTTCCTTTGATGATGCAAGATCGTCTGCCAATTTATTGATGGCCACAGATAATTCATCACTCAAGGTACTAAATGGTTTTCCTGTCTGTTCCTTGAGACTCCATAGAAGTTCAAATTCATTTCGAGCATTACGAACAATGATCTCTTGGACCTGTTCAACATACTTCTTGTAGAATTTCGGCACCTCGTTTGTTTTGGAATCCACACACATATGCTTTAAAAACCCGTCATCATCAAATGAAAGAGCAGCTAGAACTTCTAATGAACTTGAAGTCACTCCTCCCTTATTGGTAGAAGCATCTTTGAAAACAATGGCTCCAGCTTTTTCCAACATGAGTTTGGCTGGTTGTGTAATGAACAAATTGGCTCCTTCAACAATAAAAGGAATCAAACTTTTACCTGTCTTCTCATCGATCAGATTTCCAACATTGTTAGCATCTAATGAACTTGGACGGCCTCCACAAGGAACAAACAACTTGATAAAATTGGTAGGGAAATTCTCCTTGATAGTCAAATGGAAGTTATTTCTAAAAGTCAATCCACTAGGAATAACTCGTCCATCAGGTAATTTAACATCAATGTCATCAACAAGGATCAAATATCCCTTTGGTCCAAGCTTGGATCTATTGAATTCTTGATTTCCCTTTCGTTCATTAGCCAATCTTAATAATTCCTTCTTATCAAGACCATCTTCATCAACAACAACTCCATATCCATCAACAATAGCAATATATTTCTCTTCTTTGGATAACTTGATTTCGTTTGAGCCCAGGTCTCCATCTCCACCAGCCATTTGAAGCTTGGTGATCTTAGTCAAATCTGTTATGCCTAATTTCTCGTAAATCTTCTCTGTATATGCTCTCACACTCAACGAAGTCATTCCATACTCATCATGAGGAATACCCCCTAATGTAGGAGATTTTCCAGTGAAAAAAGCTTTCCATGGAAATCCAAAAACGGCACCTCTTTTACGAGCATGAACTGTTGCCCAATCAACGTATCCAGCAGTATTTTCATCTGGACCCATGTATAACATTTCTGGGCTGTTGTAAAGATCAACAATTGATTCTTTCCGAGGATCTTTGATCAACAAATCCAACAGAGAGTCAATATATTTGGTGAAACACTCTTTTGGACGATCCTGAGCTGCTCCCGGGTTTAATAATATCACACCCTTGGATCCTCCTTCAGGAATATCCTTGTTTTTCCGTTGCTGAGTACTAGCAAGATTGTAATTCTCATCAAAAATAGTCTTCATATTGACAAAATAGTTGTCTAATGATCGAGATTTGACAATTCGAATTCCTCCTCTAGCAACATCTCTAAATCTGATATGGAACCCTCTGAAATCGGACCCCACCACAAAGAACATTCCAAATGGAGTCTGTGGATATTCGGATTGAGGTAAGAAAGAAGGATTCAATCTGAATGATAATGCAATCTTGGACGTAACAAAGAAATTGGTTTTTAAAATACTCTTATTGAATGAATAGAGAGCTCTTAAAACCAACACATGTCCTTCGTTAGTAGAACAAGACTTATTCAAGGCTTTTTCAAAATCCTCATCATTATCAATAGGATTGATTGATTCAACTCTTTGATAGGATAAGGTGGATTCCAATGAACTGGAAATGTAGTGATGATCAACGAAATGCCTGTATAATTGTCTTATCAGATCTTTGTTGGAATCAAAACATTCTGCAATATAAGATTGAGTATAAGTTTCCGAAGTCAATCTCTTTCTAATCTTGCTGATGATTTCCGCGTGATGAGGAGAACTCGATGGAAATAGCAATGCTTTTAATGAAGTGAATTCTGTTCCCAATCGATTCAAGAAATGGGTCACAAAAATCAATCCACAATGAGCATAGATAGATTCCTGAATGGACATCACACCACTAGAAAATTGATTGTAGAACATGTTGTTCGGAATACAATACAACAGAGAAGCTTCCTTCACCATCTGATACATTGTTGTTTCCGAACTTGTTGTATCTGAATGATCGATATACATGGAAATGATAGAGAATCCATTGACAAAGTTTTCAACATACTTTCTCTTCAAATCAACACTATAATACCTTGCTAAAGTGCTCAAAGCGGAATTGTAACGAGGAGAACTGTTTCTTCGATATCCAATAATGATTCTTTGTTCTCCGGTTTGAGCAACAGTGAAATGTTTGATAACTGGTCCTTCAGTATTGGTTAATTCATTTAACACTTCAGAATATAACAATTTAGTATGTGGAGTAGCGGTCTTAAGAAAGGTCTTATCTCCAATATCTTCAATTGAATTACCATGAGAATCCGGGAAGTTACATCTGTAAACGAATTGACATTTGACGATATCTCCAGAGGGCAATGTTGAAGTGAATGCTTCCATTCTGTAAGGGGTTTCATCCAAAGACTTGTCCAAATACTTATCATCGATTTGATGCTCGAATTCGGCCGAATCTCCAGCATCGAAATAGACAGCATGATCATCTGATTCCCTTCGATGATGTAAAAATGGCTTGTCGGTAAGTCCTCTGGCAAATGCATCCACTTTGGCAGAATAAAGGGCAAGGATGTGGGAAACAATCACCGAGACTGATTCTGAGGCAAAATAGGTATCCTGAATTCCCAACGACTCATAGAAATCCCTCGTTTCTGACTCAATCAGTGATTCTGGAATAAATCCTGTAGAATCCAATTCATCCATGACTTGGACAATCTGATCCTCCTTACCAGGAAACGCAGCAGACTTGTAACCAGAACCTTCAAGGTCTGATTTGGCTACATTCTGGAACGATGACGCGCTGAAATTGTTATGGATGGTCAATCCACCAAGCTTGGACTCTAAGGACAATGTCATGATAGATTGAAAGCGAAATTGACTGGGATATCCTGGTTAATTTATACGCCATAATTATTACTATGCACGAGACATGTTGTTTAGCCGCAGAAGCAAGAAAAATAAAATTAGACCCCCCATAAAGGGAATTTCCGAGTCTTTTCAGGACTCGCTAATTATTACTCATATTTATAAATTCTTGGCCCTGGTGAGGAAAGACCTTGATCTTTTGGATCCACCTTGAACGTTTTGTTGATTCCAACAGTCTGATTTGATGAGGTGATGGGCAATTGATAGTTCAAAACTCCCCGAACTATCAGATCAAATGAATTTCTGGAAATATTGAGCCACTTTTCCGAGGGCTCGAGAATTTTAAATTCATCTGCACCCTCATCAAATGAACATGGATTCACGATTTTTATCTCGGTAACACTCAAGTCCTTCTGCCGCGAAAAAAAGCCACCTTGGAAATGTAGAGGAATATCCAAAGAAGAAACCGTACCCAACAAAACTGTACTGGCAACAGGTTTCTTTTTCTTCTTGTCCGAATCAGCAATCTCTTCCACAGCTTCTGATCTTGCAAAAACATCTATGCTAGCTTCTTGAACCACAATTTCCAGGAAACCGGGATTGAAACTCTCGACTTCAATGTTGAAAACCAATTCCTCTTGTGATATTATCACGTCACTAATTGAATCGATCGACGTGCGTTGCAATTCTTTGGTGGTGGCCAAAATAAATCCACTCATAAATCCAACGCTTAACAATAACATAATTAATCCCGTCGTGTAGCAGAAGTTGCGGATCTGTTTCAGCCGTGTAGCACGCGCCCCAGTAAAGTCATGGGGTGAAAAATAAAGGTTTTTATGTTTGCGTTTTAACTTATTACCGGCCAATTTGCCATTTCTGGACTCCAACAGCGGTTGTTGCAAATATAGGCCGTTCTGAAGATTGTTAAATTGCGAATCCGAGTTAACGCTGCCATAATTAGGAGCTTGTTCACTCAACGATGCATCATCACCTGAATCCGAGTAAAAATGCACATCGTTGAGTGATTGTGGCGGAAAATTATCTTCCATGTCCTCAAATTCATATTTCATTCCCGAATATCGTCTTGGATTTACACCCTTGGAATCAAACACTCTCGAAGTGATCTGCCGAAGCTGGTTTTTGTCAACACCTCGTTGAGCGGGTGAAGTCGATCTAGTGCGCTCATTTATCTCTTTTTGTTCATTACTCGTGGTAGAGTTGTAATTTTGTTTCTGCGGAAGCACAATTTCCGATTGACTGCTTCCGATCTCGCTGGAAGCATCTTCTCGTTGATCCTCACTTACTTGCTGTTGTTGCTGTTGTTGCTGTTGTTGTAAAGTCAATGTCTCATCATTCACAGTCTCCGGGTCGTATCCACGCTCATTAGTAGAAGTATCGTAAACAAATGTTTCATCAGAATCTGAACTGTTCTTCTCATCAACTTTTATTGCATCATGCAATTTGGCTGCAAAAAACTCCGCTCGTGATGATGCCTTGCTCTGAATCGTTGATGCAGATGATACCGTGTTGGCATTTCGTAGGTTCATTAAACTCGTGCTGGTAACACCTTTCTTACCTCGCCCAGCTTCATCTACCACCGTTCCATCAATCACAGACCGTTTGGACTTGAGTGACCCGATATTCTTGCTCATATCAGCCGAACTTAACTGACGTGTCACCACTGAGGGTCCAGTGCTATTGATATTCCCTGAAACAGCAGTTGCAGGCCCAGAAGTCCCAGCCAAAGAAATTGCCCCCGAGACAGGAGCGCTCATTGTAGACGAGACAGGTAAGATATGTAACAAATTTGGGTTTGCAGCTTGTTCTTGAACCACAGCAACCATTGATGATTGCTTGTTCTTGATTTTCGGATCAGCTTTCGAGACTGTGGTCTTGTTTTCTGCTGAAACGCTGCGTTGCGCTTCATTGTCAAGCCCATTGAATCCAATAGTCGTTCCCGCCGATTCAGTAGGTTTCGGCAGGATTTCGGGCTGTTTCGTCGATGTCATTATAGAAGTGCAGGAAGTACAAGACGAGTGGATATCGTCTTCAAGGATTGGATCATTCACCGGTTCTTGCAGCTTAAAATATGTTTTTGAGGCGATTTAAATTTTATTTGGCAGATTATGTAATCAATTATGAGGAGGAGAAGGAAGCAAGGATATAGTTGAAACTCATGATTCCGCCGGAGCGGCGGATTCCATGTGAATATAAACATTTAGAAGGAGATACAAGAGATAAAACATAGGAGGGACACCTATTAGAGGAATCATTTACGGGGAATTATTAGCTTGGAGATGTTTCAGAATTAGGATGAAACTTGTTTGAGAAAGAGCTGGAAAATTTCCCTTCGACTTTCAGTTTCATGCTGTGATAGGCCTGTTTGATATTATCCAGTCCCACTACCGCTCATAGTACGAGGTCGTGAAATGATGTGGGGTAGGAATATTTCTTAGACTTTTGTAGAATATTCTTGTATTGCCCAGAAATTTCGATGGCTACGCGGCTAGATGATCTGATAGGGTGCGGCTTTTTTAGACCCATGGTATAAATTCAGCTTGAGCATGCCAATAGATCCTCAGAGATACAAAACATGTCATACTTCAACGATCCATTCTTCAGCTACTTTGAAAACTCGCACTTTAATGGTTTGCTTAACGATCCATTTTTCAGAGCTACCTTGAGTCCATTCAGTCCTCTGACTAATCAGAGATTGGAAGGAACTAAGGATTCTGACAACCAGGTTGCAAAAAGGGATGCAACACAACCGGTGTCCTTTTTAAGAAACAGATTTGGTCCTCCAATTGATGTCCATGAGACAGATAAGCTTTACGAGGTCGCAGTCGCAGTTGCTGGTGCATCTCCAGAAAATGTCCATGTTGACTTTGATCAGAACACCAATGAGTTGGTTGTTAAAGGAGAAATCAACAAGGCATCGGAGTCCAATGAGGTTTACTCCGAAAGACACCACGGTTCGTTCTCCAGAAGTTTTAGATTACCTAACAAGATTGATGGTGCCAACATTGAGGCACAAATCGAGAACGGTGTACTCAATCTGAAGCTTCCAAAATTGGCTGATGCCGGGGTTCGGCGTATTTCCATCACCCCAGCAAAAACCACAGAAACCACAGAAACCCCTACCAAGCAATAAATATTGTAAATAAATAAATTATTTTGCCTCACACTTTATCTTTTGCCCATGTCGACTCGCAAAAAGACCATTCTTAAAGTAATAATTCTCGGAGATTCTGGCGTTGGTAAAACATCGCTTATGCAACAGTTTATCAACGGGAAGTTTTCACAGCAATACAAGGCCACTATTGGCGCAGACTTCTTACCTAAAGACCTTGTTATCGATGATAAACAAGTCACCATGCAAATATGGGATACCGCAGGACAAGAACGGTTCCAATCATTAGGTGTTGCCTTTTATAGGGGTTCGGACTGTTGTGTTCTTGTTTACGATGTTACCAATACCAAGTCGTTTGAAAACCTCCAAAGTTGGAGAGACGAGTTTCTTATCCAAGCCAATATCAAAGACCCTGATAACTTCCCATTTGTGGTGATTGGAAACAAAATCGATGTGGAAGAGAACAAGCGACTCATTTCATCAAAGAAGGCACAAAGCGTGTGTGCCAGTATGGGTAATTTACCTTATTTTGAGACCAGTGCCAAAGAAGCCGTCAATGTGGAACAGGCATTCGATGTGGTGGCCAGAAATGCTTTGGAGCAGGAAGAAAGTTTAGAGTTCAGCGATGATTACACAGACGCGGTTAACATCCACGTGGACGGGGATAGTTATGGCTCCTGTGGTTGTTAAGCGGACGATTTGCTGGAGTAGTGCAGCTTTGTAAGTTAACAAGTGTACAAGTTAGAAATTTGTGGGCATGTGAATGAGTGGATGCGCATAGTTGACCAATTCTAATGACCAGCTTTGGCATTCCGTGTCACGTATTTACGTAATCACAGACTTGATTTTTTTTTTCTTGTCTTTTCTATGCCTTCTTCTTCTGAAAGACCCAAGGGCGTCAATTTGAATGTCACTCTGGTGTGCCCAGAGTGTAAGGTTTATCCGCCTGAGATTGTCGAGCGACATAGTGAAGGTGATATTGTGTGTGCTTTGTGTGGGCTGGTCTTGAGTTCACGAATAATCGACACTCGTTCTGAATGGCGGACGTTTGCTAACGATGATCAGAACGGAGATGATCCATCGCGTGTGGGAGAAGCTAGCAATGGAGTTTTGGATTCTGATCAGTTGTCTACAGTAATCAGTGCTGGAGTTGATGGAAACCGTGCTTTCAAGGAACTGAGTCGAATTCAAAATCGTAGTGCTGTTGATAGAAAGGATTATGCTTTACAGACTGCATTTTCACGGATTTCACAATTATGTGACGGTTATCAACTCCCGCGTGTGGTTCAAGATGGTGCCAAACAGGTCTATAAATTGGTCCATGATGATAAATTATTGAGAGGTAAAGGCCAAGAAGCGATTATGGCTGCTTCTATTCTTCTTGGATGTCGGAAAGCCAATGTTCCAAGAACTTTCAACGAGATCTGGGCATTGACCAATGTTCCCAAGAAAGACATTGGGAAAGTGTTCAAAATCATCACACAAATTGTTCGTAGAAAAGATGCTGAACAAGGAGGTTTGATTACTCATCGGAACAATAATATCTCTACGACTCAGACCAATCCTGAAGATTTAGTTGGTCGGTTTTGTTCACACTTGGGTCTCACCCCCCAGACTACTACTTCTGCCCAACACATTGCGCGAGCTCTCAAGGAGGTGGGTGTGTTGGAAGGACGGTCTCCTACAACAATCGCGGCTACAGTGATTTATTTCACCACTGCCCTTTTCAGGCAACAGGTACCTCTTTCACGTATTTCAGAGAAAACCGGTGTTTCTGAAGGAACAATCAAGTCATCCTATTTGTATCTCAACACTGCAAAAGAGAAATTAGTTGATCAATCTTGGGTCGATTCAGGTAAAGTTGATTTATCGGTGCTTAGTTAATGGAAATCAGCATTTCTATTTACATATATACAATTAATCTTTCTTTCCCTTCTTTTGGTAATCTTCAACTAGTTTTTTCTGTAGTTGAGGAGGACAAGGCTGGTATTCTCTAAATTCCATGGTGAACTCTCCTTTACCTTGAGTCATAGCACGTAATTGGGAAGCCAAACCAAAAAGATTATTCAAGGAACACAAACTGGTGATGGTAAACTCATCAGCGGTGTTCTCACTATCTTGGATGACACCGCCCAATTTGTTAACCAAACCGATGACCGAACCTTGAAATTCAGAAGGAGAAGACATCACCACGTTCATGATTGGCTCCAACACCACTGGCTGTGCATTCATGAAAGCTTGTTTGAAGGCGAACTGGGTGGCAGTCTTGAAAGCCAATTCAGACGAATCAACAATATGGGTTTGACCATCGTCGATCAACATGTGAACTCCCAAAACACGAGACCCAGTAAGAGGACCCTTTATAGTACTATCCTCAAAACCTTTAGCACAGGCCAACAAGAACTTTTCTGGAATCTTTCCACCAACAATCTTGGTCTGGAAATCATTCTTGAACCGCAAGTCTTCGTCTTCTGTAGCTCCAACCTCGGCTGGATCGCATAAAGTGGTGGCTTTCAATTCTCCCATAACTTTGGCATATTGACCAGCACCTCCAGATTGTTTCTTATGAGTGTAGTCGAAAGCACTTGATCCAAGAACTGTTTCTCTATAAGACACTCTAGGACGTCCAACGGTACAATCGACGTTATATTCACGACGCATTCTCTCAACGTAAATTTCCAAATGCAATTCTCCCATTCCACTGATGATTGTTTCCTTGGAATCAGAATCGTAATGGACGCGGAAAGTAGGATCTTCCTTTTGGAATCGATTCACAGCTTTGGAGAAATTCACCGCATCCTTGGTTTTAGGAGTGATGGCCAACGAAACAACAGCATCTGGAACAAACATCGACGACATCGAATAGTTCACTTGTCCGTCGGTGAAAGTATCTCCAGAGGCACAATCTATACCGAAAGTGGCACAAATCTCTCCAGCACCGGCTTCATCAACATCTTCCATATCGTTGGAATGCATTCTCACCAATCTTGCAACCTTGACCTTCTTTCCAGTTTTGACATGGGTGATGATTTGACCTTTCTTTAACCGACCTTGATAAACACGCAAATAGGTGAGTTGACCATATTTTCCTTCCTCCAACTTGAATGCAAGCACCACTGCTGGAGAATTGGCAGCCGAAATCAAATTGACAGATTTTTCATCATCTGCAATATTCAAGGCTGTGTTCAAGACTTCAGAAGGGTCTGGCAAGTAGTCCACGACGGCGTCCAAGACTGGTTGCACACCTCTATTAGCGAGAGCGGATCCCATCAAGATTGGGGTGAATTTTCTGGCGATTGTGGCACGACGAATAGCAGCTTTAATGAGTTCAACACTTGGTTCTTCTTCATTTAAGAAAACTTCAGCCAATTCGTCATCAACGTCAGCTAACATCTCAATAAGAACGTTTCTCTTTTCTTCCACTAAGTCAACCAAATCAGCAGGCACTTCTTTCTCGACACGCAACTTTTCACCCTGATTTCCCTCGAAATAGATACTCTGGCGGTCAATGATGTTGACCACTCCAGCAAGATCCTTCTCGGCTCCAATAGGAACTTGAATTGCAGCAGCATTGATCTTCAATCTACTGTTGACCTGTTCAACAGCTTTCCATGGATTTGCACCCATTCTGTCCATCTTGTTGATGAAAGTGATTCTTGGAACATTGTATCTCTTCATCTGTCTATCAACAGTGACTGTTTGGGATTGGACACCACTAACTGCACAAACAACCAAAACTGCACCATCCAAAACTCGCAACGCACGCTCAACTTCTATGGTGAAATCGATATGGCCTGGAGTATCAATCAAATTGAAATGATAATGTTCGTCTTCTTTATCCCATGAACAATAAGTGGCAGCAGATTGGATGGTAATTCCTTTTTCTCTTTCTAGATCCATATGATCCATCTTTGCTCCAACACCATCTTTACCACGAACATCATGAATGGCCTTAATACGACCAGTATAGAACAAAACACGCTCGGTAAATGTAGTCTTACCCGAGTCGATATGTGCTGAGATTCCAATATTTCTCATCCTGCCCAAACGAGCCACGTCGGATTCGGAGAGTGAAGGCTTAAGCGAGTCCAACACGGCCTTTTCGTCCTCATAACTTCTCAATAAGGCGGATCGATGAAACCCTCTGGTGGCGGCCAGTTTCGGAAATACACCGGCCCCAGACGCAAGTCTGGTGAGTTTGAACATTCTACTATAAATTTAAATTTAATTTTTAAAATTTTTCAGTACATTGCAAGATTTAGAGAATGGACAGAATCCAAGCTGAAACCAACAATCCAAAAGAGCCGGTGGCTGCAAGTTGACCAGCCAGTGCTGCTGATGAAGAGCTCGAGGTAGTAGCAGTAGAAGAAGAAGTAGAGGTAGCAGTGGTGGCGGTGACACTCTCGGACAATGTAGCAAAAAGAGATGAAGAAGCTTCAGCGTAAAATGACGAAGTGTCAACACTCATACTGTCACTTTGAGAATAGTAGCCGTTGTTTGTTTTGTTGAAACACGAGAGTGCTTTCGGAGTGACCTCAAACACGCTCTTTTCAACAAATTGAATATCAGCACAGGCGTAATGGGTGACATTGGATTCATCTTCTAGAGCCATGTATGCCAATTGAATGGTTGCGTTGGAACCCTCGTTGATGGTCGAAGGAATGTCAGGTAGATAGAAACAAGTGTGTCCAATGTCTATCTGATTAGTGAGGTTTTGAGTAGCCCAGGTATCGAAAGCATCTTCGGTAGTTGGATCGTTATCATATGAGATCTTCAAATTCACAGACCACGCGCTGTGAGATTTTGCGACTAAAGCAACGAATCCATCATCTAATGGAAAATAAGATCTGTTAGAAGGCTTTGAATAAGATCCGCAGGGTGCAATTGTTTCTGCTTCCTCGGACCATTCCCTATCGGGTGGATACATCATAGAAATTTCCCCCATAGTATTAACTCCATCGCTACCATGTTTAATGGCTAAAGCCTCGGCAAAGGCCACAGGATTAGCCACTCCTAAAACAGTTTTTGTCAATAAAGCGACTGCAAGTAGATATCTCATCGATAAACGCACTAATCTAAACAAGAACTAGCCCGCTATTTAAATCACCGATTTCGATCTTATCGGAATTGCAACCATCTCGAGGAAAAAAAGTTTTTGGGCTTGGTTGGAGTAGCGGCTCATGTAAGTGTATAAACATACACTACTATGCCATAAAGGTAATGGAAAAAACTGAATATCAATGTGTTGAGAACAAGTCCACATATGTTTAACAATGCGGTGAAAGTCTCCCCTCCATTAGTGTTCCAATTTGAATCATCGGCAATTGGAGAATGATCGTTAAATCCCGAGGTAGCTGTTAAAGTATTAGTACTACTAATCCCACTAAGTTCGATCTCCCCATTAGTGATCGTCTGAAAGATGTGATTGATGGCTTGTTGGATCAAGAAATCTATCAGGTAGTAGGTCAGGTAATGTACCAAACAATGAATAATGATAATTCCAAATGCAAAGCGACTTTTGCCAAGCAAATCCCGGTCCATGAAATCGTGGTATTCGTCATTCGAGTGCTCTAGGTCGGTGTTAGTGGCCAATTCTGGTTCTTTGAAAAAGGTTTCGAAATAAATCGGGCTATTCGAATGCATATGATAATCGGGAACAATAATGTCTTGGTCGTTGACTTCTGGCCCTCTCTCGTTCTTATTTGCCGAACGGTATCCACAAACCAGATATAGAACCCAATATAGAACAATATGAAGAACCAATATGGCCACAAAGGAGAATGCAATTAAAAGGAAATTCACCATCTTCAGTCGAACTAGTCCAATAAGATCTTTGATAGAGTCTTGGATATCATTGTACAACTTTATTTTCTGCATAATGATTCTCTGGTCCACTTCTTCGGACTCAGTAGCAAATAATGGAATATGAGTTCCATTATATCCAAATAGGAACATGTAATTTGCAATCAATCGGAGATTACTGAGATTCTTATCGGAACTCTCATGTTGAATATTATGGAAATTGGTCAAATCTCTCCAAGAAGTAAGAAATTCAATTTCTTCAAATTTAGAATCACTTAAATATGTGTTTGATAAATAGGTTTTTTCGCTTCGAATAAGACCTTGAACTCGACATTTGAACTTGGTGAAACTATATTCGCAATTAAGTGAAAGAGAACCATTCTCAATAAATGTTGGTCCCACATAAACCAAATCAAGTTTTGGAAATGGTGGATATAAATATAATTCTTCTACCGCTGTACCAAATTCCCCATTTGTTTCTTCCATTTGATGTAGCATATTGGATAGTTTGATTGATGAGATAGAGTTTTGCTCCAAGTCGGAATAATTTTTCAAGAAATGATAGGTATTCATATCCACTTTGAACTCCGTAAGTTTGAATTTGTTGCTAAAAAGATACAATTCTTGTAAATAATCGGTGTAAATCAACAGAGATGCAAAGAAGCAGAATAGGATGGTTAGCAAAACCCGCTTGAATACAAAATGATTTCCAATCATGATTTGGATCCAAAACTATGTTTTTATTTTCATAGCGCTTGTAATCTTTGAATTTCCGATTAAACGAATAATGCAAGTCCTGGATTCAAATTTCCAACAATTCCTTGTTTGGAGCCTAATTTACCAACATAGATAGGATTAATATCCTGTTGGATCATTTTGGATTTCGCATTAGGTTTGAATCCTGATGATTCCCATTGATAACATGTTATTATGCGATGACCAGATTCAAGACTTGAGACGAAAATATCCGATCCTGTGCCTTGAAAAAGTCCCAATTGTGTATTTTTCAAACGTAGCGCTTCCAATTGTTGATGCTGTCCAATCATGTCATCAAACCAAATACAAAAGAGAGATTCTTCTTCCGTCACAATGGCAAATTCAGAAGTCATCAAAACCCGATCAAAACTTGCAGGTTTCAACATCTTCATTTTGGTCAATTTGTTACTCAATTGCTGTTTAGTGTTGCGTAAAATCATCGATCTGGTAGAAAGAATGGCCAGATCATATTCCTCAACAGATATAAATCTTGCTTTTAAAAATTTATCTTCTAAATTGTGATCAATGCTGGACATCAATTCAAAACACTCGTCTTGACGTTCCAATTTCAAAATCTCCACTTTGGTATCGAAAGTAGCAGCCAACCTATTATTGGAGAAATCTATATCTTTCACTTCTTCTTCCCATTCATAAGTAGCCAAAGGAAGACTGATTTCGAATGAATCCAGTTTATATGTCAAAATCTGTTTTTTGGTCAAAACCATCAATATGTTATCTTGATATAACATTTGATGAACATATGTAGAGCCAATCATTATGGTGTGTTTCAGTTCAATATTTGAGTCCAAGTTCGACCAAACTTTGATACATTTATTCTCAGCAATAAATCCAAATAACAGTTCATCTGTTAATATACAACTTTTGACCATCTCGGAGTCCAAAATTGAATGCTCGACTCGTTTTAAAACAATTTCATTAGACTCTTTGGATTTGGGCGTTTGTAAAGAAATAGCCATATCCAAATAATCAGCACTATAGGATTCATGATTCGAAGGAGAACTCAGATCTTTGGCCGATCGAGAATTCGATTCAGGATCAGTATAATATTCATGAGTCTCATCCCTAGAAATTTGAAGCGGATCAGACAGTTCAATAGTAGGACTCTTCAACATATAAAGAATCTCATTTGTTGCTGCTTTTAAGAACTTTTTGGCTTTAACTAACTTGGTGATATCAACACTGTTCACATTAAGTAGATCATTCGAAATAGCCGTCCCATTTGTTGAACCAATATCTTTAGATTCCAATTGGTCAATTCGTGCATGTAACTTTTCATTTTCCAGCTTCAATGTGTTGCGTTCACTCTCCAGTTCAACAATTCTCAACTTCAACGCAGACCTCTCCAAATCTGACATCATTCTATTACGCTCCACCACGGTGAATTGAGACTGTAAATATTGCATTATTCCAGGCAAGGTATACTGAGTAACACTAGATCCATTTGGATTTCCATCCCTATTGCCACTTCCAATCCCACCATTGGATTTAGGCGCACCAAATTGAGCTTGATCCATCAATTTACTTTTGCCAGGAGAACTGTTTTGCCCATATATATACAGAGGAAATTTAAAATCTCAACAAAACACTTCTAATTGCTTACGTCAGCGTTGTGGAAAAAGGTGGCCGCTTGTCTGAAGGCCGAGTTGTTGTTTGGACAATGGAAGATTGGTTTGGAGGGGTTGAGCCAGATCAGTTTTTCAAATATAGCTGATGTTTTGTCATATTCTTCATGAGTTAATTGAAGTGGATCGAAATCTTGTCCATGATATGATTTTCCTATTGAAATGATCGAGCTTATGGTTTGAGGTGATAGGATTGAACGTTTGTATGCCGTTTGTGATTCGATACAGAATCTTCTGGTTAATATTGACCAATTTTGGTAATTTGGAGTTGATATCATTGATTTGCAAAGTATGTCGTAAACTTTATGGACCTTTCTAGGAAGAAAACTATTATGACAAGTATTTATGACTGCAATTGCATTGTATAATTGGTCTTTGGAGGTGAAATATTCAACGAAATGAAGTAATACTTGAATTGGAAGTTCTTCAAGGTTTGATTCTAATTGATTTATAACAAAATTCCATGCTTTATCTGGATCATTTTCATTTAATGCTATTTTAACCATTGATGATACTATTTTTGGATCGTTTGGAGTATTCAATTGAATCAATAATTGATTGAAAGATTGATTTTCAACTTCATTTTGATAGAGAAGAATTGATGGTTGAATTGGATCCAAACAAACATGATTTTCCATCAAATAATTATAAATAAGTTTTCGCTCAGTATCAAGACATTCGAAAAGAATAAAACAAGTACTCAAATCAGGCACTTGATCATATAATTTCATTTGTTTCAAATACATGTTGATCATTGCGAATTTTTGAAAATGGTTGGTTGTTCTCATTGGTCCTAATAATATATTAAATGTATGAGTTGAAGGTCTAATATTTTGAGATATCATCGAGTTCATTGATTCTTTGAGGATTTTGTGATTATGAGTCAATGCGAAATATTTGATTATATCATTATATTGATTCAAATTGGTTAAAAGTCCTGAATCTAGTACTTTAATCAAGGATTCTTTAACAAAGTCTGGATATGAATCATGTCTTCTAGTTTTCACTCTTGTCAATGATTTGATATAATCGCTTAAAACATCATCATTTAATTTCGTTGGAACGAGAGGAATTTCGATCAAATCGGGTGTTTTGGTCAATTCATTCCAACTGGATAAATCATTAGATAATTTTTTTGGGAGAAGTTTAAAGAACTGTCGAATGACCGTTGATTCAGAATTGGCACTTAAATCATAACGAGAGTAATATTTGGATTTTTCATTAGTTTGTTCAAGAGTTTGTCGAAGAATTTGGAACCTGTTATTTCGTAAACAACTGGTACTAAACAGTCTTAACATAATTTGAAAAAAAAAAATAAATCAAAATTGTTAATTTTTAACATAGACGCGTTAGAAATGACAATTTCTATACCACCAGACCAATTGAAACTAATCATCATTCCAAGCAACATCCCAACACCATTTGAAACTCTCAGGCCATATAAATCAACACAATTACTGATCAATGATGGTAAAGTGTACGAGATGAATAGAACCGATTTCAAAGATGTCAATAATAAAAGTCAAAAAGTCACAAAGAAACAACAACCTTTAAAAACGATGTTTTTATCAGCATCAGATCCTCAAGTTGAAAGCATTTTGATTGGAAATAATTGTGATATCTGGATAATCACTGAATTCAATACAGTCTATTTCTTACTTGATTATTTCATCAAATCTTTGAAACGCGAAACAATTCGAATGGTAAGTTATCAAGATCTTATCGAATCATTTGAATCATCCGATTATCTTTCTCTTCTCTCTCAAAAAGGAGTTTCTTGGAAATCACAATTGTTAAAAATCTGCGAAATGGTCGAGGAAAATGATGAAACATTCTATAAACCTTCAATGACAATGATTATCAACTTACTTTCCAATAGAATAACCCATTTAGCTTCAAATTTACCCAAATCTCTTATTGATGCTACCAAGAAAAAACTTGCACTGCCAGGATATGAACCAACATCCGATGTGATAAAAGTTCGATGTATCCAATTATCTATTGAGATTCTTGGATCATATGTTGATTCTTTCTATTTAGAACGAGTTTCTAAGCAATATTCAACTGCATGTTTGGACTCTTATATGGTGGAATATAAGAAGAAAGAACAGATGAATAATATTGCAGAGAATAATATCAACACATTGAATGGAATGAACAATTTAAAGAAACGTAAGGTGGAGAAGAAAGAAATTAAGAAGGTGGTAAAGAAAGTTGCTGTTGGTAAAGGAGCATTGGATGGATTCTTCAAGAAAAAATAATCATTATGTTTCGAGTATATACATTAAGCTTTAGATGGATTTGTTGTCTGGTTTAGACAGAGTTTTCTCTGCTAATTGAGTGTCATTTAGTTGGTTGTAGATATTCATTCCACTGGCTATCAATTTGGGAAGGTTATCAAGACTAGCTGGAAGAATAACGGTATTGGTTTCTTTGGCAAGTTTTCCAAAAGCATCGACGTATTTTTCGGCAATGTTTAATGAAACAGCTTCTCTTCCATTGGAAGAATTAGCAATAGCTTCAGAAACAAGCTTGATGGATTCTGCAGTGGCTTTGGCTCTAAGTAAAATGGCATCGGATTCACCCTTTGCCAAATTGATTCTTTTACTCATTTCAGCCTCAGACTTAAGAATTTCTGTTTGTTTATGAGCTTCACTGATGTTGATTTCACTTATTTTCAATCCTTCAGATTCAAGAATATTTGCTCTCTTTTGTCTTTCTTTTTCAACCACTTGATTCATTGAATTGATCACATTTGTCGGTGGTCTGATATCTCTAATTTCGTATCTCAGCACTTCAATACCCCAATCCATGGCGGATTGATTGATAGATGTGGTGATATTGGTATTCAGAGAAGTTCTTTCTCTTAAGACCAAATCCAAAGACATCTGACCAATTTCAGATCTCATTGTTGTTTGAGCCAATTGGATGATTGCATATTGGGCATCTTCAACTCCATATGATGCTTTATATGCATCGACGACTTTGTAATATAAAACTCCATCCATCTCCAAAGTAACATTATCGGAAGTGATGGTATTTTGAGAAGGAACTTCGATAGCAACTTCTTTCAAAGATTGAACATATTGGATTTTATCAACAAATGGAAGTAAAACTGCCAATCCTGGTTGCAAAATCCGGTTGAATTTTCCCATTCGTTCAACTATCCAAGCTGTTTGTTGAGGAACAAATTTCACCACAGTATTTGAAGGCAATCTTGACCGATTGAAGAAATTCAAATTTCCAGATGAATAAAACCGAGATGGTTTCATCAACTTCAACAAATTGGTTGATCTGATTGGACGAAATTGTCTAATTGGCAAATTCATTGTAGGTGGCAAAACGAACAAAATTGAAAGATTAAAAAAAAAATGTAGAAAAATCTTTTTAAAGTATGGTTCGAGAATACAACATTTCCAATAACGAGAAGCAGTTTATCCTTTCTGCTTTAGAGCAGAATTTACGATTAGATAGTCGTAAATTAATGGACATGAGAGAGGTTGAGATATCTTTATCCAAAGATGAATATGGATATGTTGAGGTGAGTTTAGGAAATACAAAGGTTGCTTGTAGAGTGACTGGAGAAATCACCAATCCATATGAAGATCGTCCATTTGAAGGAATATTTCAAATTAGTACAGAAATCTCTCCTATTTGTTCACCATTTTTCGAAAGTGGTCTCACAACTGGAGGTAAACAATCCAATGATGAAGTTTTAATTTCTAGATTAATAGAGAAGGCTGTGCGACGTTCTGGAGCTTTAGATCTCGAAAGTTTATGTATTATTGCTGGATCTAAATGTTGGTCTGTCCGTGCGGATCTTCAATTCTTGAATTATGATGGAAATTTGATTGATATTTCCTCCATTGCTGTGATGGTAGCATTAATGCATTTCCGTAAACCAGACATGGAAATCGACGGAAATAATGTGATTCTTTTTGATGAGGATCAAAGAAATCCAGTCCCACTTTCAATCCTTCACATTCCATTATGTTTCACTTTCCAATTCTATAATCCAAACGATGACGAGGAAAATATCAAAGGTAATCTCAATAACGAGTTGATTTTACTTGACGCTACTTTAAGTGAAGAACAATTGAGTTTGGGATCAATGACATTAACCATAAACAAGAATAAGGAACTCTGTCAAATAGTCAAAAGTGGAGGATTGAACATTGATGCTAGTTTGATCATGAATTGTTGTCAACATGCCAGTGTATTGGTGGATAGGTTGACCGAAAAAATTAATAAGGCCTTGAAACAAGACTCACAAGAACGAACCAATCCAATCGAAAAGGAACTACAAGTCATTAATCACAGAGAAACTTAAATATATACTTATTCGGACCGTCTTTCCCATTGGATTTCTGCAGGATCTTCTGGAAGAGTCACCATCGAGCCATAATCGACCTTTGGAAGCTTACTTGTCCACTTGAAATTTTGAATATATGTCACCAATAAGGTTCCAAGTTGAACATATGCAAATTGCTCACCAATACATCTATGTCTTCCTCCTCCAAATGGTAAATATGGAGAAGAAACTCCTTTGGTAATCTTTCCAAATCCATAATCAACAGTATCGTCAGATCCAGATCCACCAGCTCCTCCCAAATTGCTCCATCTATGAGGTTCAAAATGGTCAGCATTTGGGAAATACTTGTCGTTTGTCATTGCAAACCCAGGAGAAACAAGAACATGGTGACCTCTTGGTATGATCATTTTTCCATCTGGAACTTGCAATGGATTCATCACTTTTCTGAAAATTGAATGTAAAGGCATGTGCATTCTTAAAGTCTCCTTGATAGTATTATTGACCAAAGGAAGGTTTTGTAGGTCCTCGTAGGTGACTTCTTTTCTGTCTCCGAGGACTGATTTGATCTCATCGTACAACTCTTGTTGGAGATCGGGTCTTTCTCCTAAATGCAGCAAATACCAAGACGAGGTCGATGCAGAAGTGTGTTGACCTCCCATAAGAACACCAATCAACAAATTGGCAATTTCTCTATCAGTCATGGCAGTCCCATCCTTATATGTGGATCCTTTCATCAAGGCATCAATCAAATCTCTATCCTGAATATCATTTTCCTGCTTTCTTTTGGTGATTAGCTTCATATATGTGGTTGCAATGGTATTATGGGCATCATCTCTTCTTTTGTACGAAGGTAGTGGTAAATTAGGAAACACAAAGTTGATTGGTGTGAATCCTTTGTCGAGATCAGAATATAATTGAGCAAATCCTGAATTTAACATTTCTCTCATTTCTTTTCCAAGTAAAGTTCTAGAGGCCGTGAAGATGGTGATCTCAGGTTGACATTTCAAAACGCTAACCTTACCTTTCACTCCATTAAATTGATCCTCGAAATAATTCAGGATCTCTTCTCTAATCATAGGAACGTATTTGATAAAAGCATCCTTAGTAAGAGCCACTTTAGCAAACTTCTTCTGCTCCATCAATTTCCAATTCGGACAATCGTAAATCACGCCCTTTCCGAAGACAGGAGTTGTCAAATGAGTATAAGCCTCTTCAGCAGAAACGTCATTCAATTTTGCGTTTAAAATAAACTCATGACCCTTTGGGCCCAAATACACAGTCATAACCTTACCCAGTAACAAGAAGGCAAAACAGTCACCATATTTGGCTTGACATTGGGCAAAAAACTCGTATGGTTGCATTCCATAAGGAATGGCAGAGCCAAACCATGGAACCCAATAGAAAACCATTGGAACCCGATCATTTCTGAGGGAGTATAATAATTGCCAGACGATAGAATAGACAAAGGGTAAAACACACAAAATTGTGACCTTCTGAGCAGTGGAAAGCGCCAGCACAAAGTCCAACACTGTAATTCCAACACTCTTCAGTTCACCAATCAGAGCAGTCGTCGTTGACATGATGGAGAAGGAAAAAATCCAGCGTAGTATTTATATTCTTTTTTCTGAAGGTTTTATAAAATGGTGTGGTTTTTTAAACGAGAAAAACGATCGACGCGTCAATCGACTCGCTCTATTGAATCAGCTATATACATTTTAACGCTCAAAGAGCTTGATTTCTTGAGGATCCACCGGTTCAGCCTCGGTCAGCTTTATCAGTTCTGTCATTATATCTGATGACGATTTGTTTTTACATTGGATTTTGTCTTCACGGCTATCATTGTACACCACTTTTAACCATCCAGGACAAGTTTGAATATCATCTTTGGATATACATTGGACTCTGATCACTTCAATGGCCAGATCTGGGTTATGGAAACTGATGGTTCGCAAGTTCCATTTCCAAAATTGTCTTGCACCCATATGGCCATGAGAGTTTTGGGATTTGAATTGCATCTGGATTTTGGCAACGTTGGGAAATTTGTAGGCGGATTGGGGATAATTTGCAATCAGATCTAGGTTCTTGGCTTGCTTGGAAACACGACCTGATGGAAATCCACTCAAGAATAGCGGTCTTGTCGCCTTGGCTGTACTTGCCATGATGTTGAGAGTGTATATGGAAGTTTTTTTTTCCTCTCTTCTACAGCATAAATACATCCTTACACGGAGTAAATTCGAACGCTTATATACAGATAGACAAACAAATGTAATTATATGACTTTTGGGGCTAAAGAAACCAGCTTATTGAAGTTCTTACGTCTTAATTCTCTTGCAACCACTCCGCTGACTCTTGTTCCGATTGGTTCGTCTTTCTGGTTAATAAGAACACAAGCATTGTCGTCGAATCTGATCACACTTCCATCCGGTCTGATAGTTGGAGATCTTGTGCGGACCACCACCGCACGACAAATATCTCCTCTTTTAACTCTATTACTAGCACTGGAAGCTGGCATGTTTTGATTGTACGATTTAGCATTCTGAACAACGACAACGATCTTGTCTCCGATATTTGCTTGGCCCATTGGTCTTTTACCTAAGACCTTAATACATTCAACCATTTCCGCTCCTGAGTTGTCAACAACCCGAAGCATCGTTTTAAGAAAAATCATAATGACTGGAAGACAATTTCCAACACTGCGAATTTTCAATTATTTTTCATCATATACATCTCTACACCACAAATAAAGAGCAGGACGCGTAACTTAAACTAAACGGCAAATAAATATTCTTCATCAATCATGGAATCCATCAGAGTTGACGGCAGCATCATTTCGCAATTTCAAAAGAAGACTGTGCGGGTGCTTGGAAAACTTATCGATAAGTCTTCAAATACAGAAACCGCCACTGTTCAATGTAATGGAACCATTCAGCTTAGGTTCCAGAACCAGCAGACAATTTTAGAATCGTTGCTTCTTGACAACTGGTATGAAAGCATAGGAATTGTTGACGAGGACGGATCGGTCAAGGTGATTCAAATAATCGATTTTGGTGACCAAATGAACGAAAGTGCTATCACCAAGCTTGTTGAACTCAGTCACAAGGTGCCCGAGCTTTTCTACACTGCTCCAGTGAACTAAATATGCAATACCTCTACATTCTGTGTTTGTTACATATTTCAATCATCCCAACGCCGTTTCTTCATCTTTCTGTAAGAACTGTCCAAAGAAGCGCTCTGCAACCTGGAGGCAGGATCATACCATCCCACCTCGGAAGGAAATGGTGCTGGACTTGCCTCATTAACCAGAGAGCTCATGATGTAAGACCAACCTTGAGTGACGGTGGAACGAACCACTGGTGTTCCCGAAAATGTAGAATAATAGGTCACTGCCGAAGAAGGAAATCTTCTGGACCATGTAGTTGCTGTGATGGTATCTGCTGGTTGTGTTTGCATTGGGGCGTATCTTTGGGTACCTGTTTGTTGGGTGTATAGGAGGGTAAATGAGCGAACGTCGATGGATTGATTAATACCGCTTAATTCAGGATCAGGAGAATCTCCCGTTCCTGAGGTTTGCTCTGACCCGGTCATACCCTCAAGTTTGAATCGTTGTGTGTAATGATTGCTATAGGAGTTCTGACTGTATTGAGCAAAAATTTGAACATAATAGTAACCGCTTGCACCAACATTAGCCTTCACTGTAGCATCATATTTATTGTCCGTGAAATCAGAGTAACTAATACTTTTCGCAAGAGTTGCAACCTCAGTAATGTCATTGTTTGGACCTGTCATCAGCTTAAGTGTGAAAGAAAGAGCAGAGCTGATGTCGGGAGAAGTTCCATCGTCCTCAAAGGACACGGTGAACTCAACTGTTGACCCTGAAACCGTAAATGTATCGTCAGATGTTGGGCCCAGAGGATTAATATCAGCAATAACAGCTATTAGAACAAAAAAGAACGAAAATACCCAATGAAAGGTACTCATCTTGGGGAAATCAACTTCTAATTATAACAGAAACTGTTAATGTTTTCTCCCATACAAAAATATTTTTAGCTAAGAGGGGGGATGTGCACGACACATCTTTTTAAGCCTGCTAGAGTACATCTTTACACCGCGCTGGATAACTCATGGATAAACTCACCAACTTTATTGCCTTTCCTCATTAATGCTTCTCCAATCAAAAATCCATAGATACCATGTTTCTTGTAATTTGAGACGTCTTGTGCTGAAGAGATCCCACTCAATGCTAATATTATGATCTTGGATCCATCTTTAGGTAGCAGATTATTCATTTCAGTAGTGGTCGATAGATCCACATTGAAATCGTGCAAATTCCTGTTGTTCACACCGATAACCTTTGATCCAACCTGTAAGGCCAATTTCAATTCTTCTTCATTGTTGATTTCGATCAATGGTTCCATCCCTAGACTTCTAGAGTATTCTGCTAATTCTTTTAACAGATCAAGTTCCAACATCTTGACAATCAATAAAACGGTATCTGCACCAGCCAAACGTGCTTCCAATATTTGATACTTGTTAAAAATGAACTCCTTGCGTAAAATACAAGGTCTATTAGGAATAGAATCAATTGCTTTTCTAGCCATCTTCAAATCATCAATACTTCCTTTAAACCAAGTAGGTTCGGTCAAAACAGAGATCGCAGAAACTCCAGCTTTAGCATAAACATGAGCCTGTTTAGCAGCATTAGCGGTCTCGTCGATAGATCCTTTAGAAGGTGATGCTCTTTTAATTTCACTCAAAATTGCAATATTACCAGCTTCAATATTTTGAGCCAGTCGGTTGTAGAAATCAATCGATTCAGGAGCTAAATCCATTGAAAAATATGTTTCCAAGTCTTGGAATGATTTTCCAGGTTGTTTCATCAAGATTTCATAATCATTCTGTCTTTGAGCATAAATCTTATCCAATATACTTTCTCTTTTGGTTGAAATAGAACTTCCTTCCCAATAACCTCCTGTTACATTTAAAATGTTTCTTATCATCAAATGACCTTCTTCAGTCAAAATACTTTCTGGATGGAATTGAACTCCTTCAATGGTGTAGGTTTTGTGTCTAACACCCATGATAATTCCATTATCAGTACGAGCAGTAATCTCAAGACAATCAGGTAAGGATTTCAAAGTTCCAGCCAACGAATGGTATCTAGTAACTGCCACATCTTGAGGAACGTTCTTGAACATCCCCTTATTATCATGTTTCACAGTAGAGGTCTTTCCATGAACGATTTCTCCAGCATATTCAACATCCCCACCAAACTCCTCAAAAATACATTGTTGACCCATGCACACTCCAAATATAGGAATCTTACCCTTGAAATGACTTATTGCCGCGCGAGAGATTCCAGAGTCAGTTTTCGGATGGCCTGGTCCAGGAGATATCAATAAGATATCGGGCTTCAAGGTCTCGATTTCTTCAAGAGTTATTTGATCATTTCGATAAACGTCAACTTGAGCACCTTCCTGACACAGATATTCGTACAAATTCCATGTAAAAGAGTCGTAATTGTCAATCAAAATGACTTTCTTAGTAGAAGAAGGCATGACTAAATTATTCTACAATTTTTTTTCAATTTTTTGTGCAACTTCATTGTTGTTACATACGATTCATTTCATCACTCATAAAAGCTATTCTGTTCAAAGGGAGGATAAAAGAAAACCAGAAAAAGAACTGCATGAACTGAATTCTGCTTCAAAGTATGTCCTTTTTGACTTAGAATCTACCCAAACCTCTCTCCTCGTAAGTTCCCAACTTATAGTTTGGAATGGTCATGTCCAAGTCAGAGCCTGAGTATCCGAGATCTTCGGCAACCAAAGTGGCGCACTTCTCACCAATAGTCAATGCAGTAGAGTAGGTGTTACATCCAACGTTATCTGGGCAAACAGACAAGTCAGCAACCTTAAGGTTTTGAACACCGTACACATTCAATCTGGCGTCCAAAACACCACCCTTTGGAACAATCTTAGAACCTTCTCTTGGACCAATCGAACAGGTTCCCAGACAATGCCAGGTGGTCTCGGTGTGCTCCTTGATGTAGTTCACAATGGCCTCGTCATCCTCAGCAGTGTAGTCGATATCAGAGAAGAGCTCAACTTGATTGGAGGTCACGTGAGAATCGTTCTTAGGTATTGGCTTCTCAATTGGGACAGTCCAGGATCCGTGGTACAAGTTTGCGGTGAAATGGTTTGGACCAGCAAAAGCTTTGCATGTCTCCAAGTCAAGATCCTTGGCTCTAGCTGGAGAGTCAACCTTGTACAATGGGTGGTGAGAAGTGACCTCACCTGCAAAGGCTTCCATTCTTCTAGCAGTCTGTCTGGACTTCTTGTAAGACCACACTAATGGCCACAAGTCTCTCTCGTCATTCAAGAAACCAGTGTCAAAGTCTGGAGCATCGTATGGGTTTGGAGAAGTAATTTTGACAAATCCTCTTGAGAATGGGTATTCCAAGAAGTGGAAGATGGTCATGAACTTTCCGTTAGTGATCTTGGTGTGGTCACCGAAGAAACCAGAGATAACAGAGTAATGAATCAATGGCTTGTCTGGCTTGTTCTCAAAGTAGTCAGCGTAAGCAGCTCTGAAGTCGTCATCGGCGGTAGCCAATTCTTCTTCAGTTGGTCTGATCTTCACACCAGCCTCAATACCGTTGGTAGTCAAAGGACCATCCTTGTTGGCATACCATTGGTCAAAAGCATTCTTTTGAGCAGTTGGGTCACCTCTCACAAAGTCATCGAAGGTTGGAACGTCTGGCTTGACGTAGTAAGGAGTGAAGAAACAGTAGTGGTCCTGGAAGTTCTCTCCGACACCTGGCAAGTCAACAATTGGCTTAACACCAACAGCTCTAAGGTGATGGGCAGCACCGATACCGGATCTTTGCAACACCAATGGAGAAGAAACGGTTCCACAAGAAACAACAATCTGTTTTCTTGCTCTGAAAGTTCTTGAAACCTCCTTCTTGGTCTCAGTTGGTTTCATTGGAACAGTTCTGACAGCAACAGCTCTTCCGTTTTCAATGATAACCTTGTCAGCCTTGGTGGAGGTGATAAGGTACAAGTTTTGCTTGTTTCTCATGGTTGGATGGATGTAAGCATGAGCAGAATCGGATCTTCTACCCAAATCTCTGTTGATCCACTTAAGCCATGGTGCAGCACCGTGTGCGGTAGACAAGTCCTCTAAGTCGTCCACGACTGGGATACCTTGTGACTCCGCAGCTCTCAAGAAGTCTTGACCGGTTGGGTAAGTGTAGTTACCGAAGGAAACCTTGATTGGACCATCAAAACCGTGCAAGTCTCTGTTGTTACTAGGACGTTGGTATGTTTCGAGTTTTCTCATCAAAGGCTTCAAGTCTTCAGTGGTCCATCCTTCAGCTTCCCAATCATCATAATCAGAAGCAGAAGCTCTCGTGTACATCAAGAAGTTGATGGAAGATCCACCACCCAAAATGTTGGCGCAAGGAACGATGGCTCTTCTACCGTTCAAGGCCTTGGAAGGTCTTGAGTTGTAGAAAGTAGCAGTCTTGGAGTCAAGTCTCATGTTTCTTGGGTAGACACCGGGAAGGTACACCCAAGGGTTGTTGATATTGTTTTCTCCTCCTTCAATGAGAGCAACAGTAACGTTTGGGTCTAAGTTACCCAATCTACCGGCAACAGCACAGCCGGAAGATCCACCTCCAACAACAATAATATCGAATTCGTCAGGGTAAGCCATTTTTCAGTTTAATGTTTGATCTTTATCTTGATAGAGATGCAAAGCTACTGTTGAATAGGTCAGAACTCCCTCTATTTATACGGTGTCCCGTGTGGGGGCACTACACAGGAACCGCCAATCCATTTCATCACCCCCTCTCACCCGCTTGCGGCACCGCTGACCCCGTTTGTGATCAGGTCTGGTAAAACCTGGGGAAATGCAGCATTCTGTGCCCTGAATAATAAGATCGGGTCGTGGAATAACCCGCAGAGCTGGGGTTTGCGGAGACACCTGCGGAGATGTGGTAGATGAATTTGGGAGGTACGCGCCTTGAACCAAAACAATAGTCTCGAGGATTGGATGATTGTACTACACTATTATACATTACAATAGTCTCAAGTTTTTTCTGCCTCAATGTGACACATAGCTTGCTGCCATAATTGCTTCTCTTGATATATAGCCTATGCTAGTTTATCATTAAGCCGCATACCTCAAGGTTATATTTTCTACCCGCCCCCCGCCCTCGGTTTCCAATTTAAACTCATATACGCGACACATTTAGAATACGGTGCACGGATGTGGAATCTTCAACTAACTAGCCTAATGCATGCGATTTACTTTTTATGGTAGTAAAGGCCAGCTGGGTGGGAATTCGGCTCGGTGTAGAGATGTGGAAATTTACTGTTCCGCATTAATTTACCCTTTTATTGATGACTACCCGATACCGTGTTGAATACGCCCTAAAAGAGCATCGTCGAGACGGGCTAATAGAGTGGATCAAGGGTTTGTTAGCCACCCCCTTTGTTTTGTACGCAGTCAAATCCAATGGAATCTCCGCTGTTGATGACTTGATGGTCAATTCAGAGGCTAAAAGACGTTACGCTGAGATCTTCCACGACCTCGAACTCCTCATTGATGATGATATTGAAATGACTCGTGCAGGAACCCCGGAACTCTCCAGACTGATCCAATTGGTTCCTGGTGTTGGAAGTTTCTTCACACGTCTTCCTTTAGAAAAGGCATTTTATATTGAGGATGAACGTCGTGCAATTAGCAAAAGACGATTGGTTGCACCTTCCTTCAATGATATCCGACTGATTTTGAATACAGCTCAATTGTTGGAGTTGTCAAGACGGTTCCAATCGAAACTTGACCAGCATCCTAAACTACAGCTAATTACTTTTGATGGAGACATCACCTTGTATGAAGACGGCAAGAATTTTAGCGATGACTCTCCAATATTGCCGGAACTCATCAAATTGATGGCCAAGGATTTGTATGTTGGAATTGTCACTGCTGCTGGTTATGAGGATGGATCTAAATACTATGAACGTTTACATGGTCTGATTGATGCGGTGAGATCGTCGCCTCAATTGACTGATGCTCAACGTGATAATTTGCTAATCATGGGAGGAGAAGCCAACTACTTGTTTAGAAATAGTCATGAGAACCAAAACCTGGAATATTATTCCAGAGACAAATGGCTACTGGAAAACATGCTGAACTGGTCTGAATCAGATATCGTGGAAACGCTGGACTTTGCTCAAGAGGTTTTAACCGATTTAGTCCATAAACTGGCATTGCCTGCTACTGTGCTCCGTAAAGAACGAGCAGTGGGACTAGTACCATTGAAAGATAGAAAATTGATACGTGAGCAATTAGAAGAAGTGGTTCTCCGTGTAGACAAACGCCTCAAACATTTTCCAGCTTCAAAAAAGATTAGATGGTGCGCTTTCAATGGAGGCTCAGACATATGGGTCGATATTGGTGATAAATCATATGGTGTACGGGTGTTACAGCAATTCTTAAGTGTCAAAGATAAGATTACTATTTTACCACAAAATACGTTGCACGTTGGCGATCAGTTCAGTTCTCTCGGGGCGAACGATTACGCCAGTCGTACTGCTGCTGCTACTTGTTGGATTTCAAGTCCTGATGAAACTAGAAACCTTCTAGTTGACCTTAATAATTATATAGACGATTGGGCTACGTTCTGATTATGTCATCAATGTGAATTAGATAACGAGGAAATAGAAAATTATAAATCCTGTTCCAATAGAAAGTCTAGCGCAAACATTTGAGTTTTGGGACGATTGCTATGTTTACCAGTCTTTGATTCTGAAGCTTGATATTTACTATTGGATTTAAGTATTTGATTCTATCAAAGAATGTTTGGCCTTTTGTTTTCGCTGCTAGGCCTTTGGGTGTCGTATCTTTACCCCTTAACAGAGTCCTTCAAATTGTTGGCCACTATTGATCAATCACGACAACCGTTTGTGATTCCGCCCCAAAGTCAATTTCAAAGATGGTTTGTTTATTGGCTTGTGCTTTGTGTTTGTACTATGGTCATTTCTAATAGAATGATCAGTACTATTTTAGGACTAATACCATTTAGTTCCCTGGTTGTTCTTTACATGAGATTTTGGTTGGTTTTCCCTCTGGTTACGGTTGAAAATATGAACTCCAAAGTCACTGGTTCTTATGTTCTTTATCATTATTACTTCATGAGATGGCTTGTGTGTTTGAATCAATATCTGGGCAATCTTAAAACCGCTGACTTTGTCAAGTTTGTTTTGGAATCATACAATAGGATCATCGATCAATATTTTGTCAATTATCAACATTTGAAAGTCAATGCTTCTTCCAAACAGGACAGATCTACTATTGAAATGATGAACAACATTTGGCAAGCATCAGGACTTGCTCAACCCACATCAACTTCTAACATCATGTCCGAATACTTTCCACAACTATTGCTATCTTCGTTAATTTCACCTATCAAAAGTACATTTTTGGCAGATCGTAAAGACGCACGAGAGGATTACGATCTGGTGAATAAGGAAGAATTAAACAGTGAGAACGCAAGTTCGACCAGTTTACCACGCTTACGAGAACAACACTCCTCAAGTTCAATGCAAAAACGGTCTCTTTCAGGAACAGATGTTCAAAACAGGCGTTCATCGTGGGGAATCGGCTGGAAATCCAGATCTAGCTCAACCAATCAACCTCAGGAGGAACAGTATTGATATGATTTATTATGTTAGCTTTATATATTTACAGGGTTATGTGTTGGGAAATGAATTCTTCAGTTTTCGTTAGTCTCTGCTGAACAGAAACATCTTCTCTTGTGTTCTTCATCTGTTTCTTTATCATTTTTGGAACAAAGTTCATTGGTTGAGGGTTTCTATCTATCATTCCTTCAAAAGCTTTGGATGGTTTCTGTAAATCTGATCCAATTGCTTCCATCTTATCGTTTCTATATGTATCTCTCTCGGAAATGTAAGAGGCCTGTTTTTTGAAAAATTCGGTTTCTTCAGGCCAAACAAACGGATCGGCCAAATCAATAGTCATCTTCTTCTTTTGTGGAGCTCTATTTCTGGAACTAACTCCCATAGCAAATGGAATCTCCCATTTACTAGGAGTCAATGCCACAGTAACGTTCAATGCACGTAACCCATAAATGTGGTATAAATAATCTCTCATATCTAACTTGTTAAATGACTTTGGAACAAGGAACTTCACTTGGTACGGCGTTAATTTCGCATTTGGACGCAACATAATCACCCTAGCCGATGGGAAATACATTTTTTTCGCTCCCACAGTGAAATGAGGTTCATCGGTTGCAATAGCTTCTCTGACAAGCTCAACAATTTTCTTTGATCTAAGGGCTCTCTCTTCTCTTGGAACAGTAGGTTTGTGTTTCTGCGCAAAAGGTCTTAACCGACCCATAATGATGGTTCTCTTGGACTGCACCACTGTGCACCTAAACAGGTCCCTAGTCGCGGTCTTGATACCTGTGAACATAACAAGGGAAGAAGTTGAGGAAAAATTGAATAAATTTGGACATTTGAAAAACTCAAGCCTAATTTGTCCGGGTAACTATCTTGTATTGGTCGTTGGAAAAAAAAAATAATCGTTGAAGGCGAATAATCCAAAATAAACATCTTGTTTTCCTGAAAACACTTTGTTTGATCCGTTGGAAAGTGTCCACATCCACCAATTTTAGTCTGTTGTGATTTTGGAGACGTTTGAGGGTAATTTCCAGCAATTGGTATTCAAAAAAGTGCATTTTTCAGCATCAACATGTCGTTCAACGAAAGTATATATGACGTGCCGGAATACGAGATGGTCACAACAGAAGACTGTTGGACTGTCATCTCGTCATTTTTTGAGGCCAAAGGTCTTGTTTCGCAACAGTTGGACTCGTTCGAGGAGTTTATCGAATCTTCTATTCAAGAACTGGTTCTTGAAGATAAAAAATTGATCCTCGACCAGCCTGCACAACATATTTCCGAGGATGATGATGTGAATAGAAGATATGAGATTACTTTTGGAGACATATTTCTTTCAAAGCCTTCTCAAACAGAAGCAGACGGTACAACAAGTACTCTTCTTCCTCAAGAGGCTAGACTGAGAAATCTTACTTATTCTGCTCCTTTGTATGTTGAGATGAAGAAAATGGTTAAAGAAAGTATAGATGATGATGATTTGATCACCACACAAGTTGTTTGGTTCAAAGAAGGTGAAATTACAAGATTTAAGAATGGAGAAATTGATCAAGACGAAATGATAATCATGCCATCTAATTTTGATGACGAAAGTGACGAAATCATTGACGAAAGACATGGGATCAAAGTTCATCAATCCGGAGCTGAATCCCAGACCATTTTCATTGGTAAGGTTCCAATCATGTTGAAATCAAAGTTCTGTTCGTTGTACGGTTTGTCAGAAGACGAATTATATGAGATCAGGGAATGTCCATTTGACATGGGTGGTTATTTTATTATCAATGGTTCCGAAAAGGTTTTAATTGCTCAAGAGAGATCCGCTGCCAATATCGTCCAAGTGTTCAAAAAATCTGCGCCATCCCCAGTGTCTCATATTGCCGAGCTTAGGTCTGCTTTGGAGAAAGGTTCGAGACTTATTTCATCGATTCAGGTCAAGCTGGCAAGAGGTGGTGCCTCAAACTTCAAGAGTGGTGGTGTTGGTAGATCCATCAAAGCCACTCTTCCATATATCAAAGCTGACATTCCAATTGTGATTATTTTCAGAGCTTTAGGTGTGATTGAAGATGGAGATATTTTGCAGCATATTTGTTATGACGAGAACGATTGGCAAATGCTTGAAATGTTGAAACCGTGTATTGAAGAGGGTTTTTTGATTCAATCACAAGAAGTTGCGTTGGACTATATTGGAAGAAGAGGAAACTCGATCGGTATTAAGAGAGAAAGACGTATCCAGTATGCCAAAGACATTTTACAACGTGAATTTCTTCCACATATTTCCCAAGACTCCGGATATGAAACGAATAAGGCATGTTTCCTTGGTTACATTGTCAACAGATTGCTCTTGTGCGCTTTAGAAAGAAAAGAACCAGATGATAGAGATCACTTTGGTAAGAAGAGATTGGATCTTGCAGGTCCATTGCTTGCTAATTTGTTCAGAATTCTTTTCAGAAAGTTGTCAAGAGACATTTACAGATACATGCAAAGATGTATTGAGAGAGGCGATGACTTCAATATTGTTAGTGCTGTCAAGTCTAATACGATTACTTCTGGTTTGAAATACTCGCTCGCTACTGGAAATTGGGGTGAACAAAAGAAGGCAATGAGTAGTAGAGCTGGTGTCTCTCAAGTTTTAAACAGATACACATATTCTTCTACATTATCGCATTTGAGAAGAACCAATACGCCTATTGGAAGAGATGGTAAACTTGCCAAGCCTCGTCAATTGCACAACACCCATTGGGGATTGGTTTGTCCTGCTGAAACCCCAGAAGGACAGGCATGTGGTCTTGTGAAGAACTTATCCTTGATGGCATGTGCTTCCGTTGGATCTGCTTCCGAACCGATCACTTATTTGCTGGAGGAATGGGGATTGGAGCCATTGGCAGATTATGAGCCTCAAGAACATAAGAGTGCAACAAGAGTGTTTTTGAATGGAAACTGGGTTGGAACGCATAGAGACCCAGCCATGCTGGTCGAGACTATGAGACAATTGAGAAGAAGCGGAACGATTTCTCCCGAAGTTTCCTTGATCAGAGACATCAGAGAAAGAGAGTTCAAGATTTTCACCGATGCTGGAAGAATTTACAGACCCTTGTTTATTGTGGACGATGATCCAGATAGTGAACACAAGGGAGAATTGAAGTTGACGAAAGAGCACACTCGAAAGATTTTGGACAGAGAGGTTGAAGAAGTTGTGCAGGATGAGGAATTTGATGAAGAAGGCGAGCCTTTAGATCCTATTCAAAGAGTCTACGGTTGGGATTCCCTTCTGAGTAATGGTATCATTGAATACTTGGATGCTGAAGAAGAGGAGACTGTCTTGATTGCCATGTCCCCAGAAGACTTGATTCCTACTTCTGAGGCGGAAGTTCAAAAACAGATTGAGTTGGACCCTGCCAAGAGAATTAAAAACGTTTCGAAAGTGCATTCGTTCACTCATTGTGAGATTCATCCTTCAATGATTCTTGGAGTTGCTGCCTCAATTATTCCATTCCCTGATCACAACCAATCGCCTAGAAATACATACCAATCTGCGATGGGTAAGCAAGCCATGGGAGTGTTCTTGACCAATTACAGTGTGAGAATGGATACCATGGCTAACATTCTGTACTATCCACAAAAACCATTGGCCAAGACACAATCTATGGAGTATCTCAAGTTTAGAGAACTTCCTGCTGGACAAAACGCCATTGTTGCTATTGCATGTTACTCTGGTTACAACCAAGAAGATTCCATGATTATGAACCAGTCCTCTATTGATCGTGGATTATTCAGATCTTTGTTCTTCAGATCTTACATGGATCAGGAGAGAAGAAACGGTATCTCTGTTGTGGAAGAGTTTGAAAAACCAATGCGTGCAAGTACTCTTGGATTTAAACAAGGGACATACGAAAAGCTTGATGATGACGGTCTGATTTCACCAGGTGTTCGTGTTTCTGGGGATGACATCATTATCGGTAAAACCGTTCCTATTCCTCCAGATACCGAGGAGCTTGGACAAAGAACCAAATACCATACCAAAAGAGATGCTTCTACTCCATTGCGTACAACCGAAAATGGTATTGTGGATCAGGTCTTATTGACCACCAATGCCGAAGGTTTGAAGTTTGTGAAGGTTAGAATGAGGACTACCAAGGTTCCTCAAATTGGAGATAAGTTTGCCTCGAGACATGGACAAAAGGGTACCATTGGTATTACTTACAGACACGAGGATATGCCATTCACATCTCAAGGTATTGTTCCTGATTTAATTATCAACCCGCACGCCATTCCATCTCGTATGACGGTTGCTCACTTGATTGAGTGTCTGTTATCGAAGGTCGCTTCGATGAGAGGATATGAAGGAGATGCCACTCCGTTCACCGATTTGACCGTCGATGCAGTTTCCAAGCTGTTGAGAGAGAACGGATATCAAAGTAGAGGATTTGAGGTGATGTATAATGGACACACTGGTAAGAAGATGATGGCACAAGTTTTCTTTGGTCCAACATACTACCAGAGATTGAGACACATGGTTGATGACAAGATCCATGCCAGAGCCAGAGGTCCATATCAGAATCTGACCCGTCAACCTATGGAAGGTAGAGCTAGAGATGGAGGATTGAGATTCGGAGAGATGGAGCGTGATTGTATGATTGCACATGGAGCAGCTGGATTCTTGAAGGAGCGTTTGATGGACTCGTCGGATGCTTTCCGGGTGCATGTTTGTGGTATCTGTGGATTGATGAGTGTTATTGCCAATTTGAAGAAGAACCAATTTGAATGCAAGTCTTGTAAGAACAAGACCAACATTTATCAGATTCATATCCCATATGCTGCCAAGCTTCTTTTCCAGGAGTTGATGAGTATGAACATTTCTCCAAGACTGTACACTCAAAAGAGTGGTGTTACCACAAGATGAGCGAGATTACCTAAAAAATAATATGTAAAATAAAGAGTTAACATTATGTATATTCACAAGAAGTAGATTGGCTTGATTATATCTTCTTTCCAGCAATCAATTTGTTGTATTCTTCCAATTGTTTGGTCGATTCTTCTAATTTTTGTATTTTCTCCATCACTAGAGGTTGTTGATCGGCATATGCTACTAAATTTTGTTTATAAGGATGATCTGATCCATCAAAAACCTTCAGTCTTTCCAATCTGGTCCATCTATGGTTGTTTTTAGGCAACATCTTACTGACTGCTCTTTTGATGATCTCTGAATATCCATAATCCTTCACCACTTTCTTCATTGTGGTAGCTTTTCCCGATCCTGGACGCGTTGTATGAGACCAGTATGTCTTCTGGTCCATTTTCTTCCCAGTGACTCTTAAAAATTGGGCATTGGAAACAACAACGTAATCTCCAGTGTCTTGAGTCTCATGAGTGATAGGTTTATGTTTTCCCATCAGCGTGATGGCTATTTGCGAGGCCAGACGTCCCAAAGTGCGCTTATCGTCTGCCAAATCAACATGATGCCAAACCCGGGCAAATCCCAACCCAGTTTTTCCTATTTTATTGGACATGATTAAAAATGAAGAAATGTAGGTTTTTTTTCAAATTTCTCCTCCGTCCAACTTTTTTCCATTTTCGCCGTATATAAAATTACTTCAAAAAAACATATTCAACATGTTCTTCATAAAAGACCTTTCGCTCAATTTAACGCTTCATCCTTCCTACTTTGGACCCCAAATGAATCAATATCTTCAACAGAAACTTTTGACCGACGTGGAGGGAACTTGTACGGGTCAATTTGGATACATTGTTTGTGTACTCGATAGTATGAGCATCGACGTTGGAAAGGGAAAAATAGTGCCAGGACAACAGGGTTACGCCGAATTCGAAGTCAAATATAGAGCCGTGGTTTGGAAACCTTTCAAAGGTGAAGTGGTGGATGCAATTGTATCATCTGTTAATAATATGGGATTCTTCGCCGACGTGGGACCATTGTCTGTGTTTGTCTCCAAACACTTAATTCCAAATGATATGAAATACACTCCCTCGCATACTCCTCCCGCCTACATAAGTGAAGATCAGGTCATCATGAAAGGCTCCAAAGTTAGAATAAAGATTATCGGAACAAGATCCGACGTCAACAGTATCAGTGCTATCGGAAGTATCAAGGAAGATTACCTTGGACCATTATAAACCCTACATTCTATCAACAATATGTACATTAATCTGTTAATACAACCTGGACTAAGTTGTACATCCTTACACCAGAAAGCTACGCCTTGATGCGCATGCGCATAAGATACATATAAAAAAGAAAAAGGCGAAACAAAATATTGTTAATTTTGAATTTCAGTTCACCTCATAACGTCATGTCCGCCTCGATCAATCGTTCTTTGACAACCGTCAAGACCGAATTAGAATTCTTACAAGAATCAGGTGTTATCACCAAAAATTTACTCAACAACCTGCTTAGTGCACTTCCTGAGAGATACACTGACGGAATGCCACCAAAGGATATCACTAACTCCCCTGCTCCTGTCTCAGCTTCGGCCCCTGCTCCTGTCTCGGCCCCTACGTTAGCTCCTGTTCCAGCTCCCGCACAAACCGAACTTGCTCAAGCACTTTACGATTACAAACCTCAACAACCAGAGGATCTAGAGCTTAGAGCCGGAGATAAAGTGGTCATTATTCAGAAAGTCAGTGATAGTTGGTGGAGAGGATCTGTTGACGGAAGAACAGGTATGTTCCCTTCGAACTACGTGAAATTGATGGGTTCGTCAAATCCTGGTCCTACACAACCTTCTCAACCTGTGCCAGGTTCTCAATTCTACCAACAACAAACTATGGCCCCAATGTACGCTCCACAGTCATTCAATCAAGGACCACCTCCATTCAGCCAAGTACTACCTCCACAACAACAACAATTGACCCCAATGAACGTGGTCGAGCAACCTCCACAACAAGTCCAGCAAGGTCAGCAAGGTCAACAACATGGCAGTGAGATGTTCAAAAAATTTGGCTCCAAACTTGGTAACGCCGCCATTTTTGGTGCAGGTGCTACCATAGGAAGTGACATAGTCAACTCCATCTTCTGAGTTTACATGTTTAAATCGCTCGCTATAAATACTTATCATTTCTTATTGGTGTTTATTCAACTATAATACACACCTCTTTCTATGCAGGTATATTCTTCTTCCCAACTTCTTTACTTTCTTCTAAATGCGCATCCTTCAGACAACTTGGCTTTTCCTCCACTTGGGGTACACAAAACGGTAGTACAGGAGTCACAGGTAACGGCAGTTTGAGCGTGCGAGAAAACAGTGGTGATTTGCAGACATCCTGGACACTTCACATCCATGAAGAATGATCTTGGCTCTTGCACGAGAGTCTTGAGCTTGTGTTTCTTGGCCTCAGATGCAGCGCTTGGGTGCAACAGATCTTGAACTAAAACCATGATGTATGTTTAATGTCTAAATCTTTTTAAAGAGTGAAAAATTTTTGTATTAGTGGAAGAGTATTACATAATCAGTTAACAAAGCCCAAGAGACTAGGAGGGAAATTTGGCAGACGCACAAGGCGGTAATAAATTTTTCTCAAGGGTGGAGGGAGGGGAATAAAAAAAGAGAATCGCACTTAGCCCTGAATGGATCACACGTGACCAAAAATAAATGGTTCTGTCATCGTTGCTACCTAAGTATATAGTGGAGCCCTATTGCTACCCAACCAATCAACAATGATCCAACTGACAAACTAAATCACAAATAGGCAATGAAAAGTCGACCAAGTTCGGGCATAATTCACTATGATGATGAATGGATTGCGACAAAGTAAGCATCTAGCTTATGGTGATCATTTAGTAGGCTTCTTCTTGTTTTTAGGAGATTGAACTCCAGGCGGAGGCTGTGTTCCATATCCGTACTTCTTCTTCTCAGCGGGCTTGAGGATTTGGAACGAACACAATAAACTTTCGTCCACACTCATCATGGCACCAGCATTGTCAAACTCTCCACAATAGTTAGGAGCAGAGAATATGGTGACCAGTTGTCTCTTGCTGAAAAATTCGTAACCGTCTTCCACCACTTGATGCGCTCTACAGATAAGATCCATATCATGTTTTTGTAAGAATCTCGAAACCACGTCGGGTCCAAAAGTGAATGAGACACCTCGATCGTTCTCACTCCATCCAGTTATGTCTTTATCAGGGTCGGACCAAAGCAGATCGCACAACAATCCCACATCCGGAATATCGGTAGGTCTCATGACTCTTCTAATTTGCTCCATGGTGTTGAGATCAGGCGACAAACCACCGTGCATAGTGAAGATCTTTTCATCGATGATGGCAGCAATAGGCAAACAGTTAAAACAATCCGTGAACGTTTTCCAAAGCTTGATATTATAACGTCTTTTGCATTCGTCGTAAAAACCGTAGATTCTGTTGATTGATGCACACTCGTGGTTGCCTCTAAGAATAAAGAAATTCTCTGGATATTTGATCTTGTATGCTAATAATAGACAGATTGTTTCTAAGGATTGTTTTCCTCTATCGACATAATCTCCCAAGAACAAATAGTTGGCTTCTGGGGGGAAAGCACCATATTCAAATAACCTCAAAAGATCATAGTATTGACCATGTATGTCTCCACAGATTTTGATTGGAGCTTCTAACTCCAACAAAATTGGCTGTTGAATGAAGATCTCTCTAGCCTTTGTACAGAGATACCTGATCTCAAATTCCTGTAACTGGACTTGCTTGCCTGGTCTAGAACCTCTCACATCGAGAAGTCTATCAATGATGGATTCGATATCTGCTTCTTGTTCGGCCATGTTGTATCAAAGACGTTGATTGCAGTGACAAAAGGCGATGGAGTTAGCAAATACTCTGAGTGCGCGTGAATTGCACCTGTTGTTTTTTTCCTTTTTGACGGAACGTGATGGCAACGCGTAATTTAGTTACCCGCTGTTACCGATGGCCTTAGATACCGTAAACTACCGTTGGAGTAAGACGCGTATGAAACTGGGCGAACCGTGAAAAGCTATCTAAAACTGTTTTGACTAAAACAAAGCCTACGCCGTTGCTATTTACTTGTTTAATTTTACAACTTTCCCAATAAATGGTCGTTGCAAAAATTCGCCTCTCATAATTGGGCCGGGTAAGAGATTTGAGGTTTTTCACCCAATAACACTTTCAATTAATTTTTCCTATCTTCCAACCAACAGAATGTTGAGAACCACTTTGCGAGGCAGTTTGATCAAGACTCGTGCATTCAGCTCCTTTACAGCATGTCGTCAGGTTGAACTTAATGTTGATTCTCAAAGATCTTCCATGGGACCTATGATCAAGCTCCCATCAATCTCTCTGATCGATGGTGCACAAGACAATGGCTTACCAGGTCTTTTTAGTGGACCTGTGTTAAAAGACATCTGGACTGATCAAATGGCCTCCAAATTAGATGATCTCAAGTATGGCATCTCGGAATCTCCAATTAGAAATAATTTGGAGGCTTGTTTCATTGAATATAACTCGAACAAGAACGTCTTTTTGAATGGACAAAAGAAATCTCCAACTAATTTGATGGAAGAATTCAATTTGGTCACCAAAAATGAATCAGTGGACCAATTATACAAGTTGTTGGATAGAACTGCCAAGAAACCAACCGAACAATTGGTGTTTCAAAGTGCTTCATCGATCTACAATCTATACTACTTTTTATCGTCGTTGAAACCGAGAACATCGATGGAAATCACCAAATCAACCATTGACGATCTTTTTGAGACTCCAGACGTTTATTCTGAGATCCAAAATGTCCCTGAAGGTCAATTTGTTGAAATTATAGAAGGATCCTTCGGATCAATCCTAGAGCTGAAAACTCTTCTTTTGGCGAGCGCAAATTCAATGAAAGGAAATGGATATACATGGCTTGTTCATAAGTTTAGAAAACCGGAATTGGGACAGGAAACCAGAAACCTCTCGAGATTCTCCTCATTGGCTATTCTCAACACATATAATAACGGCACTCCACATCATTTTAGAGCTGGACAGATTTCCAATGCCAGAGCATTCCAAAAGCAAAACGAATCAGAATCTGTCAACACTGAAGAAGATGAGACCTCGAGCATATATAAAGTGGACATTCCGAACCTGGAACAAGCCCAAGACACTTATGATCCATTGAAATTCGTCTATGAACCGTTATTAGCCATTGGTAACAATCCTTCTTTCTACCTGAGAGATTATGGGGTGTTTGGAAAGACAAAATATCTGGAGCATGTCTGGAATTGCATTGATTGGAACGTTGTCGGTACCAGATGGGCCAATAGAGCATTGACTCAAAAATATTAATGTATATAGATTCATCAAAAGATTTGTTGATTATGTAATGCCTAAAAATTTATTTCAAAAAAATAGTATTGATCCGAGTGTATGAAGAACTTGAGAATTCTCAATATTGGAAAGGTTTGTCCGGAATCCCGGACATATCCTGACTTAGAGGTGATGGACTCTGTTTTTGATGTTATTTCTGACTCGATAACGATTGTTTTGGGTTCTCCAGAGAGTCAAACTTTGGAGGTTCAGCAGTTTATGAAGACTGGACAAGTGAATTTACTTGTATCATTTCCCTATAAGGAGTTTGATAAGATTGTTTCATTCATTCATTTTGCAGATAGTTTCCAGTTGGTGGTGGTATTTGAACAAGGAGATATAATGACTGCTACTTATGATGGAATAGCACCAGACCCAGATACTACTGTGATTGAAATCGTTGGTTCTATTGATAGTGGCATCAAGAGTGCCCAATGGTCTCCAGATGAAGAAACGTTAGTTATATTGACCGGGGAAAACAATATGGTATTATTAAGCAGGATGTTTGAACCAATTGCTGAGAAGTATTTGAACCCAAACGAGATTAATTCCAACAATCAAGTCTCTGTTGGATGGGGAAAGAAAGAGACTCAATTTAAAGGGAAAGGAGCCAAACAACTGGAGAGAGAAAGAACAGCGTTGAAAAATGCGGGACTCAATATTGACAGTGATAACGCCATTTTGCATGATCCAACAATAGCAGAGGTCCAACAAGGTAAATTGTCGACATTCGATACTCACACTAGTCAGATATCTTGGCGTGGAGATAGTGAATACTTTTCTTTGACCAGTATTGAGGAAATAGAACCTGATCAAGAACGACGTGTGATTAGGGTCTATTCTCGAGACGGAGAACTCAATTCGTGCTCAGAAGCTGTAGATGGTCAGGAAGAAGTTGTTGCATGGAAACCTCAGGGATCATTAATAGCATCTGTTCAGAGACGGTTCGAACAGGAGATTGATGAAGAGATCGTTGAATTAATCTTTTTTGAGAAAAATGGTCTTAGACACGGCCAATTTGAAACTAGATTACCATTGGACTCCAAAATTCTTCAATTGGATTGGTCTTGTAATAGTGAAATGCTTGCATTTCGATTATTTGATCGGATTCAAATTTGGACTACTAAGAACTACCATTGGTATTTGAAGCAGGAAATTTATTCTTCTTCTAGGCAAGAGATCAAATATATGAGATTTCATCCAGAAAACCCGATGCGGATTCTATTTGGAACTCAAAGCCATATTGAGATTATTGACCTAACTTATTCCTTGGCTTTAGGACCTACAATTTCTCCTTATGATATTGGTATGATTTTGGTAGCAGATGGTTTGGAAACTAAACTTACTCCATTAGGTTTAGCCAATGTCCCCCCTCCAGCAAGTCTTCGAGAAATTTGGATTGATGAGAATGTTTGTGATGTTTCTGTTTCCAAATCTAATGACATTTATGGTCTATTAAGTTATGATGGGATATCTCTTGCTACTGTTGATTTGAATCGAATTATCAAAGGAAATGAGGTTATTATTCGAAGGAAGATTACGAAATCTCAATTCGGTTCTCCATTGGATCGTCCTCGTCAAATTTGTCTTTTTGGAGACGAATTGGTGGCTGTTTTATTTGATACCAATCATTTTTCCAGAATAGCCATATTCAGTATTAAGGACATTGAACAGCCAACAATGGTGACAGTTTCAGATGTTCTTCCTCCCAAACCAGTTCTTTTGAAGACTACATGCGATTTTTCACAATTGAGTTACGAGACTGCCGATGGTTCGGTATTCTTATTAGATCCAACTGATTTCAATACCATCAAAATAGCACAATTCCCTCAACTATGTTGTGACTATCATGTCTGTCAAGTCGACTACAAAAAAGTCTGTTTTGGACTCTCTTCCACTGGAAAGCTGTATGTGAACAATATGTTGGCTTGTTCTGGTGTCACTTCCATGTTGATCACTGAGTCACATCTATTATACACTACAGCCAAACATCAATTGAAATTTGTTTATTTGGATGAAACAATTGATCAACAACTTTTCAATGAAGACTCTGATGATGAAAGAACTCGAATGATAGAACGAGGTTCAGTCTTGATTTCAGCTATTCCATCTAAGGCCAGTGTTGTTCTTCAAGCTCCGCGTGGTAATTTGGAAACGATCTGTCCAAGAATCATGATTATGACTGAAGTTAGAAACTTTATCAAGCAAAAACGTTATTATGATGCATTTATGGTTTGTCGTACTCATCGAATTGCTTTAGATATCCTACATGATTATGATTCTCAGTTATTTTTCCAAAATGTTGAACATTTCATTAAGGATATCAAGAAACCAGAATACATTGAATTGTTCATGTCAACATTATCAGAAGAAGATGTTGTTGAAACGAAGTATAAAGACACTGCAAAGGGAGAAATTCAAGCTTTTCAACAATTACAAATCTCTGACTATATCAAACCTGCTGGAAAAGAGAAGATCAGTAAGATTTGTGAAGCTATTCTAGAGATTCTCCTAACTCCGTCATACAAATCCAAATACCTTCAGTCAATCATAACGGCATATGCATGTCAACATCCTCCAAAGACTATTGAAGCATTAGAATTGATTGGCTCCTTCAAAACCGAAACAGAGACTGGAAAAGCTGTTCAACATTTATGTTTCCTTTTGGATGTCAACATGCTCTATAATGAAGCTTTAGGAATCTATAATGTTCCATTGACTCTCGTGATAGCTCAACAATCTCAAAAAGACCCAAAAGAGTATCTTCCTTTCCTACAAAATTTGCATGTTCAATCAGAATTGAGAAAGAGATTCATGATTGACAACTATCTCAAAAAATATGAAAAAGCATTAGATTCCCTTGTTCAGATTCCAGATTCAGATCAAGAAGTTCTCGAATTTGTTATTGAACATAGTCTTTATACTCATTCATTGACTCTTTACAGATATCAAAAGGACAAGTTTAATACAATAATGCAAGCATATGCTGATCATCTACATGAAATTCGAGAATATTCGGATTCAGCTTTGGCTTATGAAAGTTTAGGAATGACTCAACAAGCTTTGGAAAATTACATTCTAAATAGAAGTTGGCAACAAGCTGTCTCCTTGGCTATTCATGATCGTACCTTATTAGAAGAAACTTGTACAAGATTGGTTAGTTTATTGAGTGACAATCATGAATATTCATCAGCAGCATATTTACAACTGAAGTTCCTCAACAATATTGAAGAATCGCTTAGATTATATTGCAAAAATCATCAATATGAACATGCAATTATGTTATGCTACCAGGAAAAGAAAGAACATCTGGTGGAATCTGTGATTGATCCTGCTCTTGGAGAAGGATTTGGTATCATTGCAGAACTTGTTGCTGATTGTAAAACCCAAATTGATTCACAATTGAGAAGGTTACGTGAATTAAGATCAAAGAAACAGGAAGATCCGTTTGCTTATTACGGAGAATTGGGTGAGAATGATACTCCTGATAATGTTTCTATTGCTGCTTCTGAAACATCGACTAAAGAGTCATTCTTTACTAGATACACAGGAAAAACCCAAGGAACCGCTAAAACAGGAGCTTCTCGTAGAACAGCAAAGAATAGGCGGCGAGAAGAACGGAAAAAAGCACGTGGAAAGAAGGGAACCATCTATGAAGAAGAGTACTTGGTCAAATCCATTGGAAGATTGGTCGAACGATTGGACCAGACTCAACCTGAAGCTTTAAGACTTATTGAAGGTCTGGTAAGACGTAATATGACGGCTCAAGCGTATGAAATCCAGAAAAATTATATCGAGGTGAAACAACTACTCAAAACTCACATTTCCGAGATTTATCAGATCAGTGAGAAAGACCGTGAACGGATTGATGATAATGGGTTGGTTTATCTCGTTCCAGAGATCCCAGTTCCAGAAATCTCTGAGTTCCCAAAACGCCGTGTGCTCGACTATTGAGATTGTATGGTGTAAGGATGTAAATTAAAAAGGAAACTGTTTTTAATTAAATCTACGTATTCATGACTTTGTCTTCTCTTTGTGTTACCGAGACCTCAAATGGTTATTTAGTGTACGATACCATTCATGGTAGCTCACAAGCTTTGTTAATCACCAATTCGGGAACTTGTGAGCTTGTTGATTCAGAAAAATATACAATTGAAAAGACTCCTAGACCAATTTCTGGAATCATAGGAGTTGCTCATTTGCACAGTTGTCATTATTTAATTGTTGCTACCGGTGCGTCAGAAGTCGGTCAAATTTCTGGTGGTAAGAAGATTTATCATGTGACTTCCACCGATGTTCTTCAGGTGAGTACTAATAAGTATCAACTTGATGATGATGAGCTTAAATATCTGGAATTATTGAAGTCTCATCTAAGTTCCGCATCGTTCGTATTCTCGTATGAATATGATTTGACCAAACCATATACTCGTCAAGATGAACCGGGATATGATTCGGAATTTATGTGGAACTATTATGTGTCTCAGGACCTTGTTAATTTGGCTGGAGGACAACCATATGTTTTGCCAATGATCTATGGTTATGCCAAATTTGTGAACACTACAATCAATATGAAACCAATCACATTTGGATTGATTACTAGAAGATCAAGATTTAGAGCAGGAACCAGGTATTTCCGGAGAGGTATTGATAGCGATGGAAATGTTGCTAATTTCAACGAAACAGAACAAATATTGACAGTTCACACTGGCGAGACTGATAAAGTTTATACTTACTTGCAATCGAGAGGATCTGTTCCTGTTTTTTGGGCCGAATTGAACAATTTGAAATACAAACCTAAATTATTATTAGGTCAAACGGATTATGGACCAACTAGAACTCATTTCAATCGAATGATCGAGAGATATGGTGTGAATTACTTGGTGAATTTGGTCAATCAAAAGGGTTACGAACAACCTGTGAAGTTGGCATATGAAAATGCCGTCACAGCATTAAACGATCCAAATGTCAAATATACTTACTTCGATTTCCATCATGAGTGTAAGAATATGAGATGGGCCCGCGTTAAATTGTTGATTGACCATCTGAAAGAAATTGGACTTGAAGGTACCGATTTCTCGATCATAAATGTTTCTGAGAAGATCAGCGTTGCTAAAAAACAATCCCATGTGGTGAGAACCAACTGCATGGACTGTCTGGATAGAACTAATGTTGTTCAATCTACAATGGGGAGATTTTTCTTGCAACAACAATTGATCGATAGTGGAATCATCTCTGGAAGTCAAGATTGGGAACGAGTTGATCCGAAGTTTAATTTCACCTTCATGAATATTTGGGCAGACAACGCCGACGTCGTCTCCAAATCGTATTCAGGAACTGGAGCTTTGAAGACCGATTATACCAGAACCGGTCAAAGAACCAAATTAGGAGCTTTGAACGATCTCATAAATTCAATCACCAGATACATCAAGAATAATTATAGAGACGGTCCAAGACAAGACGGCTATGATCTATTCCTAGGTAACATCTTGCCATTTGAGATAGCTACATCACCATTTCAAGACCTCAGACCAGCATACACCCAATCGATCCCTTACGTTCTCATTGCTTCTATCTCTATCCTATTTGTGACATTCTTGTATCCAAACGGATCAGCTTCCTCGTTCAAAAATTTCAGTTTGAATGGTCTTCTGTTGGCTATTGCTGCTTTCTCGTTTAAGTACATTGTCCAAAACGGAGTCCAATATGTCAATTGGCCTAGATTGTGCAGCATGGATTATTTGACTTCCAGAGAAGTGTTAAATGACGGCAAGTTCGACGGTCTTGTATTTGAGAAGTCTGATCTGTACAATAAGTTCTCCGAAGTGGCCAAGAAAGAGTAGATCTAATTTTTTGATTATGTCAGCAGTATAATATATTTCGAGGTTGAAAAATCCAAATTACTTTCTGACTCTTTTTTAAGATAATTTCAATGGAAAGAAAACAAGCTCATTACTTTGGGGCCGGTCCGGCTTTGCTTCCAACTGTTGTATTACAGCAGGCTGCTAAGGATTTGTTGAACTTTCAAGACCTTGGTATTGGAGCTGGAGAGATTAGTCATCGTTCTAAACAAGGTACCCAAATCATTGAGAGCACCAAGCAACATTTCAAGGAATTGCTCGATATTCCGGACACCCATGAAGTTTTCTTCTTGCAAGGAGGTGGAACCACTGGATTTTCTTCTATTGCCACCAATTTGAGCGCTTCTTTTGCGAAAAAGACCGGGAAAAAAGGTAAGCCAGCTTACGTTGTTACTGGAACATGGTCTAAGAAGGCATCTGAGGAGGCATCAAGATTGGGATTCGATGTTGATACTTTTTTGGATTCGAAGAAAGTTGACGGTAGATTTGGTGGTATTCCTGATGTGCATAAATGGAGTATTCCTTCCGATTTATCTAACACATCATATGTTTATTTCTGTGATAATGAGACTGTCAATGGAGTGGAGTTCCAAGAATTCCCATTCGACAAGTTCCCTGGTGTTGAAGTGGTTGCTGATATGTCTTCCAACTTCCTCTCAAAGAAGATCAATGTTTCAGATTACGGATGTATAATGGCTGGAGCTCAGAAGAATGTTGGGTTGGCAGGTATTTCCATTTACATCATCAAGAAAAGTTTGTTGGATCATCCTTCAGATGAAGAGCTGTTGAAATTGAACATCCCATTAAGTCCAATTGCGTTTGATTTTCCTGTTGTTGTGAAGAATAACTCTGCTTACAACACCATTCCTACGTTCACACTGCACATTGTTGATTTGGTGTTGGCAAACCTTATTGAGAAAGGAGGACTCTCTAAGCAAGAAGAAGAAAACAAGCAAAAGGCACAATTGTTATACCAAACTCTTAGTCAATATCCTTCTGTTTACAACTTGCCTGTGAACGAGAATGTTAGATCCCGGATGAATGTTGTATTCACCATGTCTCATAATGATGATGCTGAATTTTTGGCTGCTGCTGAAAAACTTGAATTAACTGGATTAAAAGGACATCGGTCTGTTGGAGGAATGCGTGCTTCTTTATACAATTCCATTCCTCTAGACAGCGTGGAATTATTATGCGAATTTGTGAAGACGTACGGTTCGAAGTACAATCACTCGATTTGATATCCATTCAAATAATACGCAAGATCGCATTTTTGATCCATATCAATGTAACAATGTAGAATGGCACCCTGTGTGTGTATAATTAAAGACATTGCATCACAAAACTCCATGAGACGAGCCCCTGCATTCCAATGTTTAAGTTTGACTTTCAAAGAAACGGGTCTCATCATATTGGAGTCGTAACTTTGAGATGGAGCTGAATCCTGATCTTCAAGCAAAACATCAAGTTTCTCTTTCCATTGAACTAAAATCTTACGTTGCTCTTCTTCAATAACAAATTTAAGTTGTCCCAGCTGATTCCCCGTAACTGTGATCAAATCCGAAGTTTTGTAACGTTCCAGACGTTTTAATAAGGGACTGATTCTCATTGGTAATTTCATGGCTAGTTCCATACTATCCATATCTGGCTCCACTATTCGGAGATCTGTATCCATCTTCAATAATCTTACTGGTATATTAAATGAATGACTCACATTTGAATTAAGTGTCATCTGTTCTGTATAGAAGAGAGCCAAAGAAGCTGCAGCTTTATTTTTGATCTCCCCTCCATTAGAAGGACGTTTCTGTAGACGAATCACCAAATTGCTTGAAACGTTCGACTTCTCATAATTCCTTAACACCTGACAAATAGGCTCGATATTGATCTCAAAAGGAATCACTTTATTCCGGGCCGACTCGACTTCATACAATTGAAACAAACTCTGATCAACTTTACACCAAACACTGGGTTCGTTCAATGCAGAAGATATGATGAATAGTTTCTGTTCTGTAAATCTGAAAACGCACATCTTACGCAAAGACACCAAAAACGAAAGACATTTTCGAAGTTCCACAGGCTTCTCAACAACCAGCTTGAGCTTCATTAAAGAGAACCCTTTATGTATTTTTTTTGAATTATTTCAATTACTTAATCCATAGCTCCGTTTCTCAGTCTCATTCATCCGAGCAAAAAAATGGATTGGAGAAGTGACCAGTCCCAGAGCTCGAATTCCAACCTTATCAAGGTTTTCAAGACCTAATAAATAACCAGCATTAACCCATCCAAATCCTTCAGTAGCAACTCCTCTAAATTCAGAACCTTGATTACCATACTCTGCATCCACTTTATGGGGCTCTTGAGTGGAAGTAGCATCATACTTCTCAACAACAATTCCATTGTAATCAACAAAGGCAAGAATGATCATATGACACCATCTATAACTGAGTCTCTTGGCAACAGATTGATACCCATAGTTTTGTAAACCTTTCCAAGCCAAGATTTGATGAGGGGACCAAGCAAATGGATAATCCCATTGTCTCGAAGGTTTATCAAGTCCAATCTCACCACGAGATTCTTTGCTACCACTCACCAATCCTCCGAAAACCTCAAATTTGGGTAATGTTTTCTCAACAAGTAATTTTGCTTGTTCTCTCGAAGCCAATTTGCTCCATAATGGATAAAATGTAGTAGCTGATTCATAGTTAATTTGCTTCTTGGTCTTAATATTGTAATCAAAATACATCCCCTTTTCCTCGTTCCATAAATACTTGTTGATTCTAGATTTGCGTTGCTTGGCCAATTGCTCCCATTTTTCGGCAGTCTCGATATTTCCATCCACCTCCAGATGATTGTCGAAATATTTCCTGATCACAAATGCAATGTCATTTTCGTATTTATACAGCAACGAATTCAGATCAACAGTGGCAAGATATGCACAAACTCCTTCAAGACGATAGGAAGTGTCATGACCACTTTCCCGAACAGCTCTATCATGAAGAAGATACTCATCAAGCTCAGGATCAACAATTTCTCCAGAATTATACTTCTCAGTGAACTCGTCGAAAGATAACCCATTTCTCTCGCAATACGGCTTCATAATATAACAAAAATGAGACGCCTCGGTTTCTGGAGGAATACCTTTACCTTCAGGATGATAGCAGGATAATCCAGTCTCAGGGTCTAATCTAGGACAAGAACACCAAACCATCCAGTACTCTTTGATGGCAGCTTTGATACAACGCCCCAAAAAGTCAAGATCCATATGTCCAGTGGTAGACTGAATGTGATCAAACACTTGTAAGGCCATATCAGTCAAAAATGGAGGTTGAGACCGTCCTAAATAGTAAGATCGATTGGCATTGAGAATCTTACCATAATTGTCGATCTCAAACACAAAATTCTCGCACATGCCAACACATGGTTCCAGAATATCACATAGAAGTAAGCCCAAGGTGGCAAAGTACGAATCCCAACCATATTGTTCGTTGAATCTGCCACCAGGAACAACATATGGATAGCCCTTGAGATCTCCCCATTTATCACTGTTGCGATGAGTAGCCAAGGCCAAAAGACCAGGTCTATGATTGATCGACAAGATGTAGTTGGCATCAATCTTTTCAGGAAGGTATTCCACCTCGACCTTCCCATTGGCTAAGCTGCAATAATATGTATGTAATTCTTCCGCACCGTGTGGGACATAGATCCTCGGAATTCTGGCTTCTGGTGTATCTATTTTTGTATCTTTAGCCATGTCTAGAATAGAATTCTCATTCAATTCCCGAGTAAGGTTCTTCCAGAAAGTCTTGGAAATCAGCCGCTTAAGGCGATAAATAGGATTCTCATTAAGTCGCGCCTCGTCTAAAACCATCTGTTTGCGTCCCATTCGCTTAGCAATTGTCAATTCTTGTAACAAATTTGACAACATATACGTGCCTCGAATATCGTACTGTCTGAATCCATTCGAATTCATTGTTCCAAGCTTTAATACTTTGGGTCCACTATCTTCAATGGTGATTTGACAATTTTTGTCTGTATCTTCGTTTTCTAGTAACTCTTCTAATGTGGAATCAATATCACTGATGAAGAACCGTTTGGAATTGCGCGTACTTGAGGAGTCATCAGCCGAGCCTCTACGCCGTAGGATTGAAGAGGAGCTTCCAGTGTTATTGGCATTCAACAACGTACTAGGCTGATTGGATACTTCATCATTATGCTTCTTCACTAGGGAAGTGGTGGACCTAGTGAAAGAGGTAGTAGTGGGCACATCCTCATGCCCAGAATCATCAGAATCATGATTCAGATCAAAAATTGCAGACCCGTTTGAGGGGGAAGGCGATGGAGACGGGCTAAATTCTGTGGAGCGAAACATACGTCTACTGTTGGGAACAACAGCTGACAATGTGCGCGTGCGGCCATATTTGGATCCCTTTTTTGATTTGGATGGATCTGTTTGAGGACCGTAATACAGATCTTCATTGGCAAATGGATCGATCTCTTCAATGGACGAATTACGATGATGAGAAGGCGACATAGATAGAGTTAAATACTTTTTTGCTATAAATAAATTATGTAATCAAAGGGTGGCGGGTGGCAATCAAACAAGATAGGAATACTTGGGATCGGGAAGTTTGAGAGAGATCAGGCTTCCACAAAGACGATGTACACATTCCAAACAAACAGGTAACCTAGAAACGAAATTGTGGTATCCATGGTTTCTATGATGGTCTCCATGGTTGAAACAACATGGTTTGGTGGCATTACCCTCCCTGAAAAATTTAATCAAATTTAACCAAAAACACCACAATGTCAGAAGAAGCCGCCGTCCCAACTCCATCCAAGACCGAGGAGCCAGTGTTGAAGCCACCTGCATCCAACGTGTTTGCCATGTTTGGAGGAGCTGGAGCCAAGAAAGAAGAAAAGACTGAAGAAAAGGAGGACAAAAAGGAATCAAAAGAAGACAAAGAGGAAGAAAATGATGAAGCACCAGAAAGCGATGATATTCATTTTGAGCCTTTGGTTCAACTTGAAAAGGTTGAGGTGAAGACTAATGAGGAAAACGAGGAAGTCTTGTTCAAAATCCGTGCCAAATTATTCAAATACCATTCAGACACCAAAGAATGGAAGGAGAGAGGAACCGGAGACGTCAAATTCCTCCAACACAAAGAAACCAAGAAGGTGAGATTGTTAATGAGAAGAGACAAGACGTTGAAAGTTTGTGCCAACCATATTATTGCCCCAGAGTACAAGCTGACTCCAAATGTTGGATCAGACCGGTCTTGGGTGTACAATGTTACTGCCGACGTTAGTGACGGAGTTGCTGAGGCTCAAACTTTGGCAATCCGCTTTGGAAACAAGGAGAATGCAGAAAAGTTCAAGGATGAGTTTACCAAGGCCCAGGAGTTGAACAAATAGAGTTTATATGCTATAATAATGTACAAGATCAGTCATCTTTCTCATGTCGAAGTCCAAGCAGCTTTGATTTACTTCTTAATCTACCATTTCGACTCCATCCCCACTTAAAGAGCACCCATAACATTAGTAATGGAGAGAATTGAGGCCATAAAACATCTAGGATCTCAATATCGCAATCCAACCCAACCACTTCCCAAAGCATAAAATCGCTTAATCGGTAAACTCCAGAAGTTCGAATCAACAGTTGTAACGGAGGAACTTGGCCAGTATACAGATTCTGAGTCACCAGGTCTTCGGAAATTTCGTCCGGCTCGTATCCTTTTGAGATGATATTTCTAATCGAATGCGTGATGTCGTCTCGGGCAGTGTATGGACAACAAATATTAAGCACTGCTCGTTCATTATTTTTGGTCATTTCTTGAGCATCCAACAGTGAGTTTCGAACGTCAGCAGGCAAAAGTTTCAAGTTACCAAGGATTCGTATTTTGATGCCGTATTCTTCACATAGTTCTCCATTTTCAGCAATCTGTTTCATTTTAGATTTGGCAAGCTTCATCAGCCAATCAATCTCGTACTCACTTCTACTAAAGTTTTCGATCGAAAATGCAAATACAGTGACTGCCTCGACCCCACAGTCATAACAAACCTCCAGTAATCGAGCCATAGAATCAAACCCAGCGCTGTGTCCTTCCTTAGTCTCCAAATTGTTCATCTTGGCATATCTTCGATTACCATCCATTATGAATCCAACATGTCTGGGAATACTCCCACTTCTGAGTATTGAGCACAGCTGTTTTTTCGTGTAATCCAGCACGTGCTGTGTCAATGGAAAAGTAGAGATCCAATCCATTGGAAACAAAATATTTTACCAGAGCATTTTTTTTCAAATTTGTTATGTTCCAACCACTATCCTGCTTAAGGCGGTATTCGTCATTTTCGACTGCCGTGGAAACGGCAAGAAAGATGGTTCAGCCCAATTTAAGCGCCAAATTCGATCCATTCAATATGGTCTCAGCAGAAATGAAGGTAATGGCCAAAAATATCGCAGCCCTCATTGGCTCAGGACATCCAACACTTAATAGAGTGGCAGCATATTATTTTGAAGGAGAAGGGAAAAATGTTCGACCATTGATTGTTCTACTACTATCCAAAGCTCTTTCGAAAATCCCAGAATCAGAAAGAACAAGAATTCAGATAGATCCCTATGATGTTAACGATCAACAAGAATTTAAAGGTACCCCTAAAGCATTTTCGTTTGCCGGTCAAAATCCACTGGATTCAATCAGCCCACTACGAATTCTTCACGGGATCAACCCAGACATCATTTTGAATCCATTGTCAAAACCAATGATGAGTGCAGACCAATATATTGAAAAAGATAGAAAGAATGGGATCTTGCCCAAACAGAGACGTTTGGCCGAAATCACAGAAATGATCCACACCGCCTCGTTGCTCCATGATGACGTGATTGATTTTGCAGACATTAGAAGAGGAAGAGATTCCGGAAACGTCGCATTTACAAACAAAATGGCAGTCATGGCAGGAGATTTCTTATTGGGAAGAGCTTCTGTCTCTCTAGGAAGACTTAGAAATAGTGAAGTTGTGGAACTCATGTCCACTGCAATTGCAAATTTGGTGGAAGGAGAATTTATGCAACTAAAGAACACTGTAATGCAACCGAATACCAATCAAATTGAATCTGGAAATACTGTGAAACAAATTCCACCCTTATCTGGAAAAGTCCCCGTGGAAGTGCATGAATATTCAGTCAAAACTCCTCAACAAGTCTCACATGAGGAGAACGTTGAAGCTGCTTTCCAATACTATCTTCACAAAACATATTTGAAGACTGCATCTTTGATGTCGAAATCTTCCAGATCGGCAGCCATTCTGGCTGGTTGTAACGAACAGGTGATTGACAACTGTTATGAATTTGGAAGAAACCTTGGTCTCTGTTTTCAATTGGTGGACGATATGTTGGATTATACCACCACTGCGGAGTTGCTTGGTAAACCTGCGGGGGCAGATCTGGAACTAGGTTTGGCAACAGCCCCAGTGTTATTTGCCTGGAAAGAGAAACCAGAGCTTGGTTCAATGATTGGAAGAAAGTTTTCCGATCCAAAGGACATTGAACTGGCCAAAAGCGCAGTCAAGGAATCTCATGGTGTTGAGAAGACTCGTGAATTGGCCGAATCTTATTGTCTAAAAGCATTGAAGAATTTGAGAGTTTTGCCTGACTCGGACGCGAGAAACGCACTGGAATTGCTCACCAATTCGGTTCTCACCAGATCAAAGTAAAACTTAATGCTTCTAGACCTCATGTAAATCGACGCGTCGACTGGGACGTTCAAATAAAATATATTTCTATTGAAGATTTCTTTGGCATGTTCAGTTTGAAACTAATACGCGTTTTCAAAATTCCTGTTAAACACCATTTTTATAGTATTCGTCCCATGACTGTTTCAGCCTCAGAACTTGACTTCGAAATCAAGAAAAGTATCAGGAAGGTCTCTGGTCAGCAGGCCAGCCCCTCTGAACTAGAGGCTCAAAAGGGACTGTTGTCTGTTCCACACACCATTTCCTTGGTTAATTCTCGTTCTTACAACTTGTTATCCATTGATCTAGAATATTATGAACGTGCACAAAGCAAGCTGTTGGAAATTGGAATGTCCATTTATAAACCATCACATCAAAAACACGCTCTGATTCCTCATATTGTCAATTTCCATATCATTTTGAAAGATGGCCTCAAATACTCAAATGGAAGATTTGTCGCTAACAATCGGCATCGCAATATAACTGGACAATCAGTCATTGCTTCGGATTCCGAAGCCAAAGAAATTGTCCAAAAGGTGTTTGATGAACTGGATATGACAAAAACTATAGTGGTGGGCCACGGGTTCGATTCCGACATTAGGGTTCTCAGAAAATGGGGTGTCGAGCTCCCAAGTGATATCAAGATTGCAGACACGATCAAATTGTGGAACTCATTAATTATTGGCGAACGAAAAAGCGCCCTATGGTATATTTTGGATAAATTGAGTATTCCAAATGCATTTTTGCATAATGCCGTCAACGACTCCTATTACACTTTAATTGCATGTTTGATGCTGTCTTCTCCTGAAATTAGAAACAATCTCGTCAAGGATGAAACTCTATTTGATGAAGAAACACAAACACCAATTGACCGCAATAGAGTCCGCTGTTCTCCTACAGATCAAGCTCTCGAAATTAGAGGTCCAGGTAAAAGCCACGGAGGTAAACCTCGAGAAATGTATTTCCATGCTCCAACAGAGGTCGATCCCATTCAGTTTGTTGTGGACAAATTGAAAGACTTGCCATGATCTTCATGTTGAGATAATATCAAGATTTTCCATAGTAATAGATTTGGTCATATTACTCACCTTGTAAATTCCAACCAACTGTTTGGCAAGTTCGAACATGTTGTTTCTTAGTGAAATAACAATGAATTGTGCGTTTTTCGTGCGTTCCTTGATATAATTAGCCACAATACTAACATTTCTGAAATCCAAAGCAGCGTCAATCTCGTCCATCACATACAGCGGAGTCGGTTTGTATCGGTGAAGAGCAAAAACAAGTGCGAGAGATGATAAGGTTTTTTCTCCACCAGACAGATTGCTGATATTCTTCCAGGACTTCTTTGGGGGCATTACAGAGAATAAGATTCCTTCAGAAAATGGATCCAGCGAATCAACAAGCTCAAGCTCGGCATTTCCTCCCATAGTAATCATTTGATACATCTCTTTCAGTGTCAGGGAAATCAAATTGAATCCAGCCATAAACTCGTCTAATCTCTTCTTTTTAAGATCCTCGCACGCCTGCTTTAATTCGTCTCTTCTCGAAACAGAGTCGTTCAAATCGGCCTTCCTTTCTCTGAACTCTTTATATCTTCTAGCATATTCCGAAAGAACATCCAAATCAACAGTCATTGAGTCTGTATCCTTCTCCAGTTGCTCAATCTCGTCAGCGAGTTGACTGGAATCAATCTTTTCCAATTCTTCATTGGTATATTCAGGTACTGAAGCTAGTAACTTCTGTTTCCTTTCATCATCTTGCATCCACCCAATCAGTTCCTCCATATCCCGGTACTCTGACTTATCCATTTCATTGGAGATCTTGTTGATGTTCCTATGACACTGATTAATGCTATTTTCGCATTTTTCAATCTCAGTCACAAGCTTTATCTCTTCTTTTTGCAGGTCTGCAATTTCTGCTTGCTTCAGATCTAATTCTTCCTTCAACTGTTCTGCCTTCTCAGCAAATTCTTCCAATTGACTGTTGCACTCGTCAAGTTCCTTTTCAGAGTTTTCGAACTTTGCGATGTTGGCCTCATAGGTGTCACGTACTTGTATGGAAGCATCTTCTGCTTCCTTGATCTCGACCTCATTCTCAACAATCTGATTACTTAACCGTGTAACATGATTTTTCAGTTTTGTTAATTGTAATGAGTCACTTGATTCTTTCTCATTTAAGATCTCCAGTCTTTGAAGGACAGATTCAACCTTAGATTTTTGCATCTTCAATTTCACTCCACCAACTTCCATAATCTTATCCTCCAAAGAACTGACTTGGTCTCGTAATCCTTTAGATTGTTGTTCAAGTTTCTGTTTCTCGGCCTCTAAACCCATCACGATAGCGGTCTCCTTATCAATTTCCCTTTCGGTACTATTGAGAAGCTCTCTGTTGCTTGAACTCTGCTTGGAACGGACCTTGGCATCTTTGGCCTCTTGTTGATCCATATCAATTTCCAATTCGAGCTTCGAGATCTCTATATCAATTTCAGGAAGTCGGTCTTTGAAGTTTGCTAGCGCAGTCTCCATCTCATGGAATGCAGATTGGGCTTTCAAAAACGCATCTTCTTTGACATGTACTTCTTCGACCATTGCATTGAGTTCAGCTTCCGAAATTTCCCCTTCTGAACCACCTGCAGATTTCAGTTTCATGGCTCCTCTAGACATGCGTGCTCCTCCACCAGATAACGTACCGCTCACATCAACTAACTTACCGTCCAAAGTAACAACCCGCCATCTTTTTGCTCCAAATGCAACTTTGTTGGCCTCTTGTAAATTGCGCGCAACCAACGTATTATACATGGAACTGTAAAAAGCAGGGGCAAACTTCTTATCCACGGGAGTGATCAGATCAAACAATCGAGGAGTATTTTGTGGAGTTTGGATCCTGGAAAGATCAAACTTTCTCAACTTATCCAAGACAATAAATTTTCCAAATCCGAGATTATTCTTTCTCATGTAAGAGATACATTGTTGAGCAGTCTCCACTGTGTCTACCACCATATCGTCTAGTGATCCACCCCCCGTTGAAACAGCCACATCATATTTATCATCGATAACCCCCAAATCACCCAATCTACCGTGAAATCCTGTCAGTCTACCAGAACTTTTCAGATGAGTCAAAGCTTGAAGCACTCTGTTTCGCGATTTCGTGCTGGAAACTCTTGATTTGGCTTCAATCATCTTATCTCTGCGAATTGAGAGATCTTCTTCCATCGTTTTCAGCTGTTTGGAAGCAGAATCAACCTCTTTCTGTCCCAATTTAATCTGCTCAGAAACATGAGTATGCTCTTTTTTCAAATGTTGAATTTGCTTCTGTTTAGTTTTGATTAATTCCAACTTTTCTTCAGCTTTTTGATCATAGTTCTTGGATTCGTTGTTAAGCTCTTCTAATTTCTGAGTCATAATTTCAAGCTGAGACTTCTTGATATCAATCTCGGCTTGTTTCGATTCAACATTATCTTTCCAAGGTTGCAACTCCCTTTGCAATTGTTCCAAAGATAGCGATAGATCTTTAGTCTTGTGTGAGACTTCCAATTTGATATCTTCCATTAGTTTCTTCTCCTCCGATAAGGTCTTGTTCAGTTCTTCGATCTGTACTTGATAATCTCGCTGATTTTCTTCTAAGGATGCTATTGTAGCTTCGTTCTGCTTCAATTGACTGGAGCTGGTTTGTAATGCCTTGGTTGCACGTTTCTTGCGATTCTCATTATGCTTTATCTTTTCATCCATCGAGATCTTCTCTTTTTCGACCTTCTTATGAGCGACTTTGAGACTATTAACTTGTTTTTCAATCCGCTTAACTTCGGACACAAGTTCTTGATACTGTTTGGTGGTCTGTTCAATTTCATTGTGATGATTAATCGTTTGTTGTTTCTCAGTTGCTAATTTCTCTTTGAGAGAGTTTAAATGAGCTGTTTTCTTTTCTAGAAGATCCTTGTCTTTAAGCAATCGGTATTGTAAATACAATGCTCTTTTCTCATCCAGCTGTTTCTCTTTCAACAAATATGTTAATGCGTTCTCTTTGCCAGTTTCGAGATCATCTTTAGCCTTCTCAACAATCTCATATCGATGTTCCTTTTCAACACAAACATCATTCAGCTCATCAATTTCTGTCAAACTGCTCTCAATGGTTGATTTGTATCTGGAAGTTCCAATTATATCCTCCAAATACTCTAATAATCCATCATCACTGTTTCCTTCAGCCTTTGGTTTCATTTGAGCAATACTTTCAACCTCTCCTTGCAAAATCAAGAACCGCTTATGATCGAGGTCAATTCCTTGGTCTTTCAAAAGGGTCTGAACGTCTGTATATGTGCATTTCTTGTTATTAATGAAATAATCGGACGAGTTTGTACGATATGCTTTTCTAGTAACTATCAGATCGGTGGAAGGAAGGGTATTTGTGATCAGTTCACCATTCTCATCATAAGAATCCAATACGGTTTTGAAATGAATATCCACTTGACAAAATGCAAGATCTGGGAAATTCTCAGAATGATGGATCAATTCGCTCAATTTAGATTGTCTCATCTTTGAGGCACGAAATCCAAATACAAACAACAACGAATCAATAACATTCGATTTTCCCGAACCATTTGGTCCCACCACGGCAGAAAAACTTGAATTGAAAGGTCCAACCATTTGTTTTCCAGCATAAGACTTGAAATTGGTCAATATTAACTGATCGATCACCAATCTTGGCTGGAAATCCTCCTTCAAATCGGGTTTTTGATCTTGAGAATATTGACTTTGAACTATAGATATTGGATCAGGTTTCAAAGAGACCACCTTATGGTCTTGTTGTTGGTTCAAATCACGAAGACCCAACATTTGACGAGGTTGTTTGACTTGATCCATAAACAAAACACGAAAAGTAAAACAAGAAAAACAATATTGATTACATAACAAACTTTTGCTAGAATAATTTAATAAAAAAAGTGGAGATGAAGGAGATGCCAGAGTTGTGTAAGTATAATTGGGGCATTAAGTTCTAATGATAGTATCCCATGAGGAAATGAAAGAACATCGTATTCCTCTTGCATTTAGGGATCGATGTGCAGGGTTGTTGGTTCCTTTAAACAAGTGTCGCCCAGAAGGATGGTTTTTACCCTGGAATTGTGTTGAAGAAAGACATGCTTATGAAGAATGTCAGTATATGGACTTCAAAAGACGTGTCAAGGAATTAGAGGCTATGAAGAAGTAGTCTCAGCTACTATTATTTATTGAATATTTATTATCCCCTAGTAATGGAATCGGAAAAATTAGGATCTCGGAGAAGTGCTCCACAAAATGTACCCCGCGAGCCTTATTGTTACGGAAAAGTTTGTCCGCTTAAAATTTTTACAACACTTTGTTATGTTCGGCTACAAACTATTTGACCAAAATGGTCAAGATTTGTTCAGCACACCGCCGGAATATCATATAAAGGCTCGTCAGGATGTGCAACGTCATCTGCGGAAGTTCCAGGAGAAATCCGGACTTGTTAACACAACAGAACCTGGATCTGAACAAGATAATTTAACATACGGGTCTTCGCCCCTTCGACGCGCAATTACTGTATCTTCTCAAGATTCTTCAGATGATGCATCAATGGAGTCTGATTTGAATCGTATCTCTAGGCAAAATACTGCTCAATCGACTGAGTCATCCTTGTTTACTCATTTGTCCCAGATATACACTAACACCACTATTCCTTCAACATCAAGTATTCCAAATGGCTATGTGCTCTTAAACGATGTGTTACCACTAAATTATGACAACTATTATTCACTTGACCTTGAAACTGCGCGGTTTCCAAATGGTCGACCAACATTCACCAAAAGGGATCTGCGGGATTGGGAATTAAACGATCTACGCTCGCTTTTGATTCTCGATTCTCCCAAGCCTGAATGGGGTGATAAGATTCCGCAAGTCATTTCGCCCTTCGCTTCAATCCCCTTATATATTCAGATTCTTTCTTTGACTGCTACTGACACAGAGTACGTTCATTTTCTCGCAAACTCGGATATTTATAAAGAGAGTCGGTTTGATATCGAATTCCGACTCAAGACGGCTCATTACATTGTGGACAAAGCTAGACAACGACACAATTTGCAATTTGAGACTACACAAACATTTGTCAAATATGAATGGCGAAACATTATTGAAAATTACTTGCTCAACCTCGCAATTGAGAACCAATGTCGATTTGAATTCAAGCTGAAGATTAATGGTTTGAAACGAAGTAAATCCCAGCACGACAGTGGGTTATACAAAAAATTGTTGAAGAATAGATTCGAACTGACTGATGAAGTTAAATTCTCCATCTGGCAAGATGTCCAACGCGGGGTTTATCGTAAAGTGGAGTGAGTTAGATGGAGGAAATCATATTCGATGGATTCATTTTTTATAAAGATTCATTAGAAGTTGTATATTTAATAATTATTCGATATTAAAATTTCACTATGTAATTTCCTTTACTTAATACTCCCCAAACCTGTGCCAACTCCAATCGTTCTTCTCCAACAACTTCTTTGATTCGACCTTCTAATACGGTTTGTAATTCAATTCTCATTCCAGCGAGTTTCTTGCCAATCAAGGTCACCATTTCCAAATTACCATATTTGAGCAGCGCATTATAAAGACGATTGGCTCCCAAATATAAAATCACTAATTCTTTAACATTTCCATCAGTTAATCTCCTATCAAACAAAGCAACTTGTTCTTCCAATGCAACCAATTGACTAATGACTGTTTTATAAGCACTCAATTTCCGTTTGTAATCCATCACATCATCCAAAATTTCCATATCTCCTTCAATTTTCATATTGGCCAGTGAAAGCTCTTTGATATAAGCATTTAGGTCTATCTTACAATCATGAATAAGATCAACTGATCCATCAATCGAGTTTCCCAGTTGAATAAAGTTCAAATAATCGTTATTAACTAGATCAATCAGTTCTTGGTCGATCTCATTCAAAAGAGCTCCTAATGACTTGGTTAGATCGTCCAGCGACCAATATTTATAACTCTTTGTAAGAAACACCGATGGATCAAACGGACCATCTGGTAACTTTGAAAGATTGAACTGAAATGATTCTCTTGTCAAAGTAGAGTAAAATTCAAAAGAATCATCAGAGTGTATGGACTCCGTCATAATAACAAATATATATGTATTTAATTATATATTTTTTTTTCCCGATTCTTTGTTTTATGCTTCCTTCAGAGATATGGACAATAATTAGTCGCCAATTATCACAATTCCAACTCTGCGCGCTATTATTGGTCAATAAACAACTTTCTGAGGTTGCTAGGGAACAATTGTATTGTCGCGTTGTTGTGGATTCCAATTATTCACAATTTGATGGAGAATATGGGGGAAATACTTATCTGAAGACAAAGGGCAATATTTGTGGGTTTCTAGCTGCTCGTACAAATTTGAAATTGGTTCGATATTTCTATGTCATTAATTTGCCACAAGAATTCATTGACTTTGAGCTCAAATTAAGTCCTTGTTTACCAGCAATGTCAGGTCTTTCGATCTTATCAATAAATTATCCTGTTTCTTTGGACTTGATTCATCAAATTTCTTCCAATTTACAACATTTGAGTCTTCAAATTAATCATTTCAAACCTTCACCTACCGAATTATGTGGATTCCCTCTTGTTCATTTATCAATTGGACCATCCAATGAACCTGAGAAATTATTGACCCTTGCTCACAATTGTGATTCACTTAAAACTCTTGAATGGAGTCGTCCGCATCGAAAAATCCATTTATCCGAATTGTTGGCTTCCACAAGTCCCAAACCTTTACCTCAACTTCCGAATCTTGAAAGATTTTCTCTCATAGGAGAGATCTTCACTGCTCAGACAATTATACCGGAAAATCTGACTTTCCTGAGTCTTCAAGATACCAATGAACTTCCAACTGATACATATTCCATTTCATTTTTAGATTCATTCCATCCTAAAGCCCTTAAACATCTTCGAATAGAACTACGTCAAGGAAGAACAGATACAGTGGCATCATTTCTCAATAATTTACCTCCAAACTCGCTGCATGAACTAGATCTAGTAATTAAATTCAATACTCTCAAATTGGTTTCGTTACATGATTTGGTGGATCAATACGTCAATTCCATAGCAAAACAATCCAATCTCACCAAATTATCACTTGAGATCAAATTCGAAAAAGAATTAGTCGAATTAGACGAACAATTATCTGAACTTCAATTTGAAACGCTCTTTTTACATCATCAATTCCTTAAGCTTCGATCTCTAAGACTTCAAACTCAATTTGCTTTAATTGATAGCAAGAAAGTTTCATTATTTCAAAACCTGCCATGTTTGGAAAGACTTTGGATTTTAGGAAGTAATTCGTTTGAAAAACACTGGGGACTTGGAAACATGTATCCTGGTGTGTTTGACAATTGGCTTCGAATTCAACATTTGCCAACCGGATTGGTAAACAACTTTCCAATTCCAAAACTGGCATTAAAATACTTGAAAATAGACGAATGTCTATTTGAAATCAAACACAAGGCTCCAAAGAAAGAGATAGTACCTCGAAATTCAATTGACAACTGGTTTGAGGCCCAAACAAGAGTCCATCTCTAACTAAAATATATACAACAAATCTCCTGTCGCAACACAACATTCATTGTCACAACATTCTTTTGACTTCTGAAACTGCCCGTTTTTTTGTGCCACGTTTCTCGCCCATCAACAATTCGCCCTGTTTGAACTCCTTCGCTGCCTTATCAACCTCCTGCTCATGAGAATCCATAGCATCAACAATCATAAATTGTTCTTTTCCGCCACTTTTAGGTCGGGCAAGTTTGACCACATGCTGCGGTAACGTGATACCCCCACTCTGTATAAATCCTTTGAGTACCCCCCACGTCTCCTCACTCATTTTGTAAGATTCCGGTTTAAATTCGACCGGATTCTTTTGATATTGTCTTAACACATCGCTTAACGAATTGCTATTCAGCATTCCATTCCCCCCAGTACCTACACCAACAAACTTACGTCGTGAACTGTCTGATTGCTCTTCAATCTCGTACTTGGCTTCTTCTTTCTTTCTGTTCTCCAGCAAATCCAATGATAAGTGGCTGCCCTTTGTCTTGTGTTTCGTGACTCCAACTACACCCATTGACACAGCCTTATCGAGAAATGATTGATCGATAGCCTCACGCTTAAGTACCACTTTGGATGGACTGAAAGTCCTAGCAGACTTAGAGAGTTTCGATCCCATAAGGGAAAAATTAAAGAGGGGATATTTAATATAAAAAAATGGACGAGACCGGAGTCGAACCGATGACCTTCTGCTTGCAAGGCAGACGCGCTACCAACTACGCCACACGCCCTATAACCTGTAATTTAAGGGCTTAGACTCCTACGACGGTTGTCTTTTAGACAGTGAGGAATTCTAGAACGACAAGATGAGCTCTCTCAAGGTCACAGAGGCTTATCAATGCAATCCCACAAACTGTTTTGACACAAAAAGTACTCCACTCCACTTTTCACCCTTGTTTCCTCTGTTGCTTATTGTGATAGCTCTCTCTGCCACCGCCACGTCCGGTTCCGGCATAAATTTTTCATATGACTAACCTCTCTCTCCATGTCTCTTGCGGATTCTGTTACGTCCCTACAATCGCTCCAAGGCGGTTGGATTGTCCAGAAATTTGGTGGTACCAGTGTGGGAAAGTTCCCTGAGCAAATCTGCGAGGATATCGTGAAAACATACAATGAAACTAATAAAGTGGTAGTGGTGTGTAGTGCCAGATCCACCCACTTGAAAACAGAAGGAACCACTACGCGATTGTTGTTAGCAGCCGAGCTGGCTGCTGATGACAAGAGAGATGAGTTCGAGGAGGTGTTACAGCTGGTACAGAAGGACCATGTTGCCAATGCCAATACCAGGATCCGAAATCCACAGCTGAGAGAGAAGCTTATTGCTGAAACGGTAGAGGAGGTGGACCATGTGAGACGGTTACTTAATGCCTGTTTGATTATTGGTGAGATCAGTGCGAAATCGAGTGATGTGGTTATGGCTTGTGGAGAGAAGTTGAGTTGTCGATTTATGAGTTATTTGCTTCAGGATCGTGGAGTCAAGGCAAGTTATGTGGATTTGGGTGGGGTTATCAATAGTAACGTTGATTTTGAAGGTGGACTGGATGCTGGTTTTTACAAGTTGTTGAGTGAGAAGTTTGCCAAGGAGGTTTACAAATTACCAGAAGGAACAGTGCCAGTTATGACAGGGTTTTTTGGTAAAATACCTGGAGGATTATTACGTGCAGTTGGTAGAGGTTATACCGATTTATGTGCCGCATTGACTGCTGTTGGACTTGGGGCTGATGAGTTACAAATTTGGAAGGAGGTGGATGGTATTTTTACGGCGGATCCTCGTAAAGTGCAACGGGCACGATTGTTGGCATCAGTGACTCCTGATGAGGCCGCTGAGTTGACTTATTACGGTTCTGAAGTTATACATCCGTTTACTATGGAGCAGGTTATAAAAGCCCGGATTCCTATTAGAATCAAGAACGTTATGAATCCAACTGGAAATGGTACTGTTATTTTCCCAGACAATCTTGGAAAACGTGGAGAGTCTACGCCACCACATCCTCCAATTTCTGTTCAAAACATCCCATTATCGGTCTTTTCCACCACGAAAAATGCCACTGCAGTCACCGCCAAGTCGGACATTGCAGTGTTGAACGTCCATTCCAATAAGAAAACACTGTCTCACGGGTTTCTGGCCAAGGTGTTTACCATCTTGGATAAACATAAACTTGTGGTGGATTTGATTTCCACTTCCGAAGTCCATATATCAATGGCTCTTCATTATACCAAGGATCTAAGACATAACTTTGGCAAGGCGTTGGAAGAATTAAAGAAATATGGAGATTGTGACGTTACTAGAGATCTTTGCATTGTTTCTTTGGTTGGAATTCATATGAAACAATTGATTGGTATCGCTGGAGCAATGTTCAAAATCTTGGCTGATGAGAGAATCAACATAGAAATGATTAGTCAGGGAGCCAATGAGATCAACATCTCTTGTGTTATTGATAAGAAGGATGTCATAAAAGCTCTTAATGCTCTGCATGATCGATTATTACTTCGACCATTTACACAAGGATCTGCTGTTGATCAGCGACTGGAATCACTCAAGTTGGATGATGTTATTTAATTATCTAGAAGACAAAAATATGGTCTCCAAGCTTAGAAACAGGCTTGGCTTTTCTAAAACCAAGTTCATTGGCAGCTTTCTTCAAAGCACTAGTCATTGGTGGTGGTCCGCACAGCAGAACCTGGACATCATCCGAAGCTGGAGCTCCATACTTTTCCAATAAATCTTTGGTGATGAATCCTGATTCTCCAGACCAGGTTTCTGGAGGATTGTTCAAGACATGAACCACCTTAATGTTTGGATATTGGGCTTCAATCTGATCAAGTTCATCCTTCAATAAAATGTCCTCAGCAGTAACATTTCCATATAATAACGTGACCTTAGTATTATCATCTTTATTGTTGGTGATAGCCTTGATAATTTGGTACATTGGAGTGATACCGGTACCTCCGGCCACCATAGTGAAAGATTTCACCATATTTGGAGTATAAGTAAAGAAACCTTTAGGACCACGAACTCTAATCGATTCTCCAAGCTTAAGATTATCAACATGTTTGGAAATATTACCCTTGTCATAAACCTTGATCAACAAATCAAAATACCCCTTGGAATCGTCATCCAATGACATTGGAGTGTATGATCTAACAATCTCCTTACCATCTATTTCAGCACCAATGGAGATATGCTGGCCAATAGGAAGACCAAGGATATCTGTAGGTCTAGGGAGACCGAATCTGAAAATTGCAGAGTTCTTAGAGACAACTGTTTTGTGGATCAAAGGGAACTCTTGGAACTGATCCACCTTCAAGACCTTACGTTCTTTAGGAACTAGAAAATAGTAACCAATGAGAGCCGACGCAACGGCCGTCAAGGCCACAAGAACAAAGGTGTTATTAGACATGAGGAAATGGTGGACGAAAACGAATATTTGTAGGGATTAGGTAAGCGGAAAAAGTTTGCTGGATTGGGTTACGATTTGCGAGAGAGACATGGATGTCAAAAGGGGGAGAAAGAACGCGAATAGAGTGTTTGGAAAGATGACGAGGAAGACAATATGGGTTGAACTGTTGAAATGGTGATGATAATTGCTTTGGATGGTCAAGTGCTACCAATCACACCTTGCACCAGATTCAGAATGAGAGGGAGGAGATCGGTATGAGGTGGATCTAATTCAGGTAGATGGGGATTGAATGATGAAGTTGACAGATTTGAAGATGATTTGAAAGTGCAAGAGGTAAAGTTTACCATAGAAGTAAAACTGGTTTCGTTTTGGAGCTGATTTGCTGATTCAATTAGTCCACTTGTGACGATCGTCTACTCAAATATTGATCCATGGTATTTCATCATCACTTTAAACTTTCTCCCTTCCCCTAATGTCCTTATCTACCATCCTTAATCACTAAAGTCCTTAAAACCGCCTGTTCCTGAGTCTCGCTTTCCACACCTTGCACCATCCCCACGCATCAAATTTTTAAATCATCAAACATCTTGCTCATGAGCCCTCAAAGTCCTGACGGCCCGTTGCCGGACATGCAACCCCCCACAGCTGCAAATTGTTCCAACGGATCAGCTGTCTCAATTGGTTCTCGCACCAGTTTCGAGCGTCTTCGCTCCCTGGGACATAGACTTTCATTCTCTAAACACTCTTTGCCCAATCCCACTCCGCATAGCAATCTTTCCTCCTCTTTGAAAGTCCAGACTTCTACATACGATCCGGAAGAGTTGGAAGAATCTTCTGAATCGGATTATGAGGAAGAAAGCCTCAAGCGAGAGGAGGACGAGAAAGATTATTGTGAAGGCGGATATCATCCGACGTTTGTTGGTGAACGTTACGGTACAGAAAAGCAATATCTTATAGTTCGAAAACTAGGTTGGGGTCATTTTTCAACTGTTTGGTTGGCATATGATTCAAAACATCTCCGACATGTGGCTATCAAAATAGTCCGGTCTTCCAAAAATTACAAAGAAGCTGCTTTAGACGAGATCAAAATCTTGGAAAAGATCGACAACGGGCCAGATCACCCAGGAAAGAAACACGTTGTTTGTATGTTGGACCATTTCGTTCATCAAGGACCCAATGGCGAACACATTTGTATGATTTTCGAAGTTCTTGGCGAAAACATGCTCAGCCTGTTGCTTAGATATAAGCAATTTCAAAAGGACAAGACTGAAGAGATCAAAAAGAGTCCTGCATCGGATGATGACATTAGTACCACTATTTCTGTGGAACATCATATTACAACAATCAATGATCTGACCATCTTAAAAGAGAGTTATGGCGGATTGCCTTTGACATTAGTCAAACAAATAGCCAAACAACTCTTGTTGGCTTTGGATTTTCTTCATAGAGAATGCGGAATAATTCACACTGACTTAAAACCGGAAAACGTCCTTGTGGAAATCAACGACGTGGAGAAATTAGTTCAAGTATTGGAAAAAGAGCGTAAGGATCGTCGATTGATCAAGCTGATTGGCCAACGAAACAATCAAAGTGACAATACCCAGAAGGTAGGCCGATCCAGATCGATTTCAAATCGACCCAAACCAATTAGAATGTCTAAACCATTGATGTCTCCGGTCGAGACCAGAGGCTCTGTGGATAACTTTTTCCGCTCCTTTTCATTTTCTCAACGTCGTACTAGTTCTAACGACTCATTTTTGCATCGATCAGGCTCATTGATGGATTCCGTTCCTCCTGCTTCACCAATATTGCCTCCATACCCAGTATCTCCACAGGTTATCCCTGAAGAGGAAGAATCGTCATCTGAAGACGACTTTGTGGACGCCACAGAACCACCAGTACCGTTACCAGAGCCAGTCTCATCTTCTCGTCATGATTCTTCCGTTAATATGGATTCTCATCAACCTGCTTCCCGTCGAGAGTCTTTTATATCTTCGTTTTCACGTCAGTCATCTTCTGCCACCACGATGGATTTTGATTCGATTATTTCCGTCAAAATAGCAGATCTTGGAAACGCTTGTTGGACCAATGTTCACTACACAAACGACATTCAGACGAGACAATATCGTGCACCAGAGGTGATCTTGGGTGGAAAATGGGGATGTTCCACAGATTTATGGTCAGCTGGTTGTCTGATCTTCGAACTCATCACTGGAGATTATCTATTTGATCCAAGAACGGGATCTACATACAACAAGAACGACGATCATCTTGCACAGATCATTGAATTGTTACAGATCTGGCCGTCTAAGGAATACTTGAAGAAATGTAAGTATTCTAGAGATTATTTTGATAAGTCGTTCCAAGGACTTAAAAACATATCCAAACTCAAGATTTGGACTCTACTGGCAGTTCTAGTGGAGAAATATCATATTGAAGAACAATTGGCATACGATATCTCGAAGTTTTTGATGGCGATGCTGGAATTCGAACCACGAAAACGGATGGATGCTGGTTCATTAAGTAACCATCCGTGGTTGGCGGACTGTTTATTGGAAGAACATCTAGATCGAGCATTTGGATCTAGGGGTCAAGATATTGCGGGTTGGGCTAGTGAATCAAATAAATCCAGCGAGGGTTTATAGAATACTAGGATGCATGGAATTCCAGTCTTGAATCAAGGCTGTTTGAATATATCCTGTTTCCCAGCCGCAACTTTTTTGGACTTTACGAAGCAGTCTCATTATTGTATTCCGTTTGATTGGATCATCAGTCAACATTCCTGCTATATGAAGTGCATGTATTGATAGCAATGAAGATGGTTCATCTTGGCAACATAAACTGATTCCGATGATATGATCACATTCCGAAGTAGATTGAACTCTTAATTTTCTAAAGCGGTCTAATCGATTATCTTTCCCATGTAATGGTTTTTTCAATTCCAACATCAATCGCGCTGAATGATACAATTGAATAGCCATACCTGCTTCTGGAGGATAATAGAAAAAAGTTGGTAATCTTTCTTCTGTAACAGAACTCCATAAAGGAATGAATCTGGAGTCCAATTTGGATTTCCATCGTTCTAATAATGAACTCAATCTATCTGCATCCATTATTAAAGTGATTGGATCTGAATTTTGATCCACTTGGGCACAATAATCAACAACTAATCCAAATAAATAGACAGAATAATTAGCAGCCATACCAACTGTCCATCTAGGTTCATCATCCCAAGAATTGATATCTACATTCCACAAATGTAATCCTAAACCAACTGGTTCTTTCTCTAATAATGCTCGAATAACTTCTTGTCTTGCTAAACTCCAAAATCCCGTTCTTAATGATCCATATGATTGACCATTAATACCTAAAGCTATTGCTTGAGAAATACCACCTTTCAAGTGTTTATGCCAATCAACAGCAGCGGGTTCCAACATTTCATAAGCAGAAAGAATCACCGTTGCTATAAAAGAAGCTTCTGAAGAAGAAGTTGATGAATTGGATAAAGATAATCTCAAATACTTTAAAGTTTCATCATAATAATGCACAGCAACATCATAACTATAATTAGGATTAGTTAAGGCCAATTGTTTTGATGAAATTGCTAATATAGCTTTCATAATAGTAGGATCAAAGAAAGCTCGTCTTGTGACTTCATAAGTGTAACATTTATCATCATCAAAAAGATCGAACCAAGAGCCTATTCTTGTTGCAAAATTTTGAATCAAGACATATTCCGATTCTGTTATCTCCAGTGGATATGATGGAGAAACTAACAAATTGGATATGGAAACTTTAAAATTGGAATCATTGGTAATCAAGGAATCTGGAGTCACTGTTCTAAAGATAAAATTTGATCCTGGATATTCACATTTTCGTTTACTTTTATTGCAATGTTCACATTTAGGCTTTTCTTCCCCACATTTTATCTTTCGTTGTTTACAAGTGAAACTAATGGTTAATTGGATCATTATTTGTCTTTACTTACCAGCCAGTTCGTTTTCGATTTATTTGATGAGCTCTGTTGGTCCGAATGGACCCTGAATTAGTAGTCTTAAACAATCCAAAATGAGAGTTCATATATAAGTTTAAAAAAAAATATTTTTCATTCAAATTTATCTTTATTCAGGACCCTTAATAATCACCTTCATTCCTTTTCCTTGTCTGGTATGTTCAAAAGCTTTTTCAGCTTCGGAGAAATCGAATTTCACAGAAATTAATGATTTAACATTAATAATTCCTCTGGAAACAAGATCAATAGATCTAGCAAAATCTCCACTGTTATATCTAAAGCAGCCAGTCACATTGATCTCTTTACCACAAATAGTGGATAATGGAAGATCAGCACTATCACCTCCAGACATTCCAACTTGAACAAATGTTCCTCTTGGTCTCAAAGAATGAATACAGGTTTGAGTACAATATGTCACTCCAGTAGCATCCAAAGCATATTGGAATCCTCTTTGACTCTTCAATCCAAATTTCTCAACAATACTGATTGCTGCTTCTTTAGAAGTCTTACCTTTTTCAGATAGATGAGTCTCCAATTGGAAAGTCTTTTTGGCAAATTCTAAACGTTCAGAATTCACATCAACAACAACAACCAATGAAGCACAACAAGCATATTTGGCGACAGCAGCAATCAAAATTCCAACTGGACCAGCACCAAAAACAATCACCGAAGATCCCATACTAACTCCAGCTTGTTCAATAGAATGAACAGCAACTGATAAAGGTTCCATTAATGCACCTTCATCCAAAGAAACGTTTTCTGGTAGCTTGTAACAGAAAGGTTGACTAGTCTTAAAAAATTTGGTCAAAGTTCCATCAACAGGAGGAGCAGCAGCAAACTTCATATCCAAACAATGATTGTATTGACCACCCAAACATTCAGAACATTTGAAACATGGAGTTCCTGGCTCAACACAAACCTGATCGCCAACTTTAACGTTGGTGACATTTGGACCAATCTCGGTGACTATACCAGCAGATTCATGGCCCAAAATCAATGGATTTTTCACGATAAAGTCACCAATCTGGCCATGAGTGTAGAAATGAACATCACTTCCACAGATTCCCGTAGACTTGATCTGGACAATGATATCATCATCCTTAAGGATTTTAGGAGTGTCACGGTCTTCGAACGAAAACTCACCGACTTTCTGGAGAACAAAGGAGTAGTTTGCAACAGTCATGGAAATGAAATGAAAAGAGAGGGGGGAGAGAGGGGTGAAGTACAAAAGTGTTGGACAAATGGTGACCTTACCAAAAAGGAAAGTCCGAATCGTTTTTTTTCAAATCTGGGGAACTTCGGATCACTGACCTAATTAGGAAATTCGCATGCATGCAGAAAGTGGGCGTCGGCTATAAGGGGCCCAGAGGGGGGTGCTAAATTGATGCAATACGCGTCTCGGGTTATCATTTTAGATGTAATCGTTTTATTCCATATTTAAGCCAATTGGTCGATCACCAATTTTCTGGCCAATCCATCGTATTTAATGAAGGTCTTGATTGCGTCCTCAATTCTAAAAGTGGCAATTGGATTTTCGGCAATTGTCTTTTCGAATTTAGCTTGATCATTCACATAAGATTCCTTGGCAGGAGCATCCTTGATAGAAACCTTGGCAGCAAGAGTAGGCTTGAAGTCTGCTGGAGCTGGTGTATTGGCCAATTTCTCAAGACATGGCAAAGGAATGGTCATACCATCAATACCAGAAAGTCCTGTAGTGACATCTAGACCAATCATGGCAGCAGCAACGTTTTCAGTAGGGATATCATAAGCACGGTAATAGTTGTGGATATCACGAGTAATAGCCCATCCGTAGTTCTCTTCTAGATCGTCGTACTCTTTCAACAAACTGGTGTCCAAATTGGCAGCCAATTCATCAACATAAGTCGAAATCGCGTGAGCACCAGCTTCGGCAGCGGCAATTCCTTGAGCAACAGAATGAACCATGGTTCCCAAAGTTCTAATATTCTTGGCCTTCAACTGTTGAATAGCCTTAAGACCTTGGAAAGTGGTTGGGATCTTGATGATCACTCTTTCAGTAGGAACACCAACATCGTTGTAAGCCTTCAAGTAACTCAGAGCTTCTGCAACCATCTTATCAGTATCATAAGCATTAGCAAAGTTAACTTGAGTAAGAGCACTGCCTTTGATGATCTTCACCATACCCTTTCCAAGGAGAGCAGCAGCGTAATACAAAACTTGTTGAACGAACTCGTCTTGCTTAGAAGGACTGAAACCGAATTTTTTTGCGGTCTCAATGGCCTCCAAAACAAACTTTGGCTCCTTATCTAACATGTACCAGACATGGAACTGGTTAGAAGTGGCACAATCGAAATAACCGGCTGGCTTGATTGAAAGGGCTCCTTCAGGCCACATGGTATCCACACTGATGGTGGTGTATTCAGCAATTGCATCGAGTAAAGTCTTGTTAACAGTCATTTTGGAGGTAAGGGAGCTAACAGAGTGGCATTTATATGGTAGGGTTTCCCACAAAGTAACCCGAGCATGATCTATTGTTACACATCTGGGGTATATTTCGGAAACATGTCCATATTAGGAAGTTCGCAAAACTAACCGAAAACGAAATTATTTGCGAAAATCTGCATCGAGTTGTTGAACGCCATTCATTCCAAATGATACCCCACATTCTGTCGTCATTCAAACAATAAGAACCCCACCAGGATCCAAACCCCCCTTCGTGAGTATAAAACCCTGAGGTTTCCTTGCTTATTTTGCATTCAAACATGGCCCGTAAATATATTGGAGGATCAGGAAAAAGACTAAATTTCTTTCTCTCCTTTGCTGCCAGTACCGTGCTCGCGTTCTATGGTTACGATCAGGGAGTCTTTGGAGGTGTCATCATTGGAAAACAGTTCTTGGAACAGTTTGGTAATCCAGATGATAACACTATTTCCACTTTGACTTCTGTCTACAATTTGGGATGTTTTGGTGGTGCTGTTGCAACCATCTTCGTTGGTGACTTCTTAGGACGTCCTAGAACTCTTATTACAGGAACTACTTGGATTCTTGTTGGTGCTATAATTCAGGCTACCGCTTTTGATAAGCCACAAATGTATGCCGGACGTGTGATTGCCGGTATTGGTACTGGTATGAACACTTCTACTGCCGGTATCTATCAAAGTGAAACTGCCAACTTCAGTTCTAGAGGAAAATTGGTTGTTCTTCAAATGGCTATGTGTATTTTTGGATTTATGGTTTCAAATTGGTTGACCTTTGGATTTTCCTATTTGGAAGGAAGCATTACATGGAGATTTCCATTGGCTTTCCAAGTCGTTTTCTGTTTCATTGTTTACTCTATTTGTCCATTTTTGCCAGAATCCCCAAGATTGTTGATTAGAAAGGGACGTAATAGTGAAGCAATCGAGGTCCTGACCAAATTAGCCGATGAAAATGAAACTGAACAAGACATTCATCAACTTTATCAATCGATTGTGGCAGCACATGATCTGGAAAAATCTAAAGCAATCACATGGACAGATATGTTGAGAGGTAGAGCTCCTGTTGGTGCAGTGAGAAGAATGATTCTTGGAATGGGAATGCAATGTATGAACCAAGTCAGTGGAATCAATATTACGTCATACTATTTTGCATATGTTCTGGAACACGCTGTTGGAACAACTACCGAGCTCGCAAGAATTCTCTCATGTGCTGGATCAGTGAATTACTTGATCTTTTCTTTGTTAGCTTATTGGACCATCGAGAGTTTCGGTAGAAGAAGAATGATGATGTTCTCTTCCACAGGAGTCAGTCTCTGTTTTACAGCAATCACGATTACTTTGTCCTTGATGAACAAGGGCAACGACGACCACGCTCTGGGTATTGCTGCCACCTTCTTCTTCTTCTTGTTCTTCTCCTTCTTTGCCATTGGATGTCTTGGTGTTCCTTGGCTATACCCTACAGAGATCAACACCTTGGAGCTTCGTACAAAAGGTGCTGCTCTTGCTACTGCTACCAACTGGATTATGAACTATATGGTTGTTCAAGTCACACCACCAGGAGTGGCCAATCTTGGATGGAGATTCTGGATTGTTTGGGTTGTCATTTCGGCCTCGTTTGTCGGATGGACTTACTTCTTCTACCCAGAAACCAGTGGTCGTACTCTTGAAGATCTCGATTTCTTGTTCAGTACCAAACCGGGCTTATTCATTCACAAAAATCGGTTGGCTACTCAACTTAAAAGACCTCAGGAATTCATTGATAGAGAAAATGAAATCAATGATGCATTCAACTCTGACGAAAAAGCTGCTGCAGTTGAACATGAAGAGCTTATATAGTAACATTGTATTTGTCACGTGATATATATCAGAAATATATCCCAATATAATTATTTTTCTAACATGTCTTTAGAACCCCCCACTTATGGTCGTCTTGTATGGACGACCGTCAAGGGTTCCATAGAGATGATGATGTTTTCGAAAGAGGCACCTGATGGGGTTCAGAAGTTAGCTGATGCAGTTCTCAGTGGCAACATGTCTATTTTCAGAGCCACTAAAAAATATCTTGAAGTGGAGGTTAAAGGTGGGTGGAAAGTCGGTAAGAACGAGACAAGTTCTCGTCTTCGTTTTGCTAAGCCTTATTTGGTAGCAATGGATCAGAAAAGTGGACGATTGATCATCACATTAGTGGATGCATCCGAATTAGGTCGTGAGCTTGATGGTTGGAGCATTCTTGGCAAGGTACGAGGAAACGTGTACTGGTTGCAAAGTCTTCTAGGCAGTGGTGTTGAGAAGGATGGAGACGGAAATTTACGATATGCCATTGGAGGAGTGGGGGAAATTTTGGAGGAGTGGGAAGGATTTAAAAAGATGGAAATTAAACCTGAAAAAGTTAAGGTGACCAAGCCCAAGGCACGCAAACAGATCAGTTTGAGTTTTGAAGATGAAGGGGAGGAGGAGATCCTACCACTTAAACGTCGAAGGGAGGTGAAGCTTAAGGTAAGAAAACAAAGTGAAGAGGTCCCCGAAGACTCAGTGGAAAAATCTCCTGAAAAATCTCCATCGCAACCCACGCCAGAGCCAGAGCCAGCTCTAAAACCCGAAGTTTTGGAGCCAGTAGACCCAACTCTTGCCAAACTTCTCGCCTTCCAAAAGACTCTTCGCAAAACCCAGACATCTCCACAATCCAGTGACGAGGAGGACCTTGGATTTTTGAGCCACCGCTGGTCATGATTCAGGTAATTCGAATAAATAGATCATCGTTGATGAATAAATAAATAAATCGCTATCCTCTCATATTTAGCAGATCGAAACCGTTCTTTGGAGTGTTCACAAATTCCCTTAGCTTGGCAATCTCTTCCCGGTCATAAACCGAACGGTTGAGAGCCTGGGAAGAGGCCACAATGTGGGGCTTGACATACTTGTACAAATAGTCTGCCAGCTCGTCTGGAACCATATCTAAATCATTGAATCCTAGCACATCAGAAGATAACTCGTGATTCATGTTGGATCTCACGTAATAATCAGTATTAATTGCCGTCATACTGGAATTTAGTTTCTCGTGAATCAAACACCAGGCTCTGAATACAACTTCTGGAACAGGAATAGAATATCCCACAGATGCTGGGAAATATCCGTACATACCCAAATACCTAATATATTTGAGCATTTCTCTTAATTCACCCTTTGAATACATCTCTGTTCCTTGTAATTCATAAGTTTTGCCTGCTGTATTATCATCAAATCCAATTTTCTCTAAAGCTTCCGCAATCTGAATACCATGGGCCGGATAGACAGTACTTCTGTATTTGATATTGTCACCAAATCCTTGTAATGGTAATAGGTCATTCAAAAATGCAGAATTCCGTCCATACATTGGTCCTGGTCTCACAATCGAGGCATAAGGAATCAATTCCTTTAGAACTTGTTCTCCTTGGCCCTTGGATGCAAAAAACCGGGATTTGGAATCAGGATTGGCATTATAACTAGAAACATGAACCACTCTTGGAACTTCGTGTTTTTGACATAATTCACCAATTCTCCGCACAGCCTCCACGTTTGTATCTTCCATAGAGAAGTTTTTAGTGTCCTGGTCTGAGCCCATCAGATTGAACACTATATCCGATTTACAAACACTCTCCTCTAAAGACTGGAGGTTTCGGATATCAAATTCCTGGAAATTGACCACACCCAGGTCTCCCATAGGCTTCAATTGTCTTTTTGCAGTTTCATTTCTATACGGACAAACTAAAACGGTTCCATGTTTGGCTAGTTTTGCAACAAGGAGTCTCCCTAAAAAGCCCGTGCCCCCAAACACTGTGGCGGTGTAGCCAGTTCTAGAAGACCTACCGCCTGAACCTGCAAGAATCCGAGTTTCACCACGACGGGTAATTGCAATGTCGGATTTGAAAGGGAATCGATGAACAGATCGTTTGAACAAAAGAGACATGACAAAAGAGATGAGGATATATTTCTCCACTTTTTATATTGAGTCGACAGAAAAATTAAGGTCTACAGAAGTGTCGATATCGTCGACAGCGACAAAATCATTAGACACGACAACATGAGTATATAAAGGTGAATCAGGGGATTGTAGAGAGAGAGAGGAGATGACAGGGAGGGGAGGAAATGATAAGTTCCCATCCCATTTTGATGTTTCAGCAATATGATTGAATTAGTACACGTTTTCTAACACCTCTTCAAAAGAACAATCTCAACAATTCCAGAACTCCACCACCAACAAGCAAAAAGATGAACAAGACTGAGGTTAGTATTGACAAACAGATACGGATAAACAGATTGACAAGTCAATTGTGTTATTTTTGTTTCTCTTCGTTACTTACCAATCCATCCAATGGATAATGGAAACTCTTTCTTGGTTTTACCAACTCTGGCCTTTCCAACCAGTTTCTCGTTCTTTTTTGCAAACTTGGCGTTTGCCTTTCTTTGGTTTGGAGTTTGAAGTGCCTAATGTTAGTGGGCGTTTAATTGGAACTTACCATTTCAGTTTATTTACTAAAATATATTTTTCATTTTCTTAATGACCATCGCTTTTTCATATCCCAAGGAATTCGACATCCTTACACTTGATCCTCCTCAATATCGATCAACAACTGTTCAATGGGATAGTGATGGATCGTATATTGCATGTGCAAGAACTGATACATCAATCAAGGTGGCTCGTTTCGATCAAATAAAATTGAAGTTTGAGGACTCTGTGGTCATTCCCAAAGCCCATGATAAACCAGCTTCAATTATCGCTTGGGATGTGCGCAAAAACCTTCGTCTGGTGTCCATTTCAGCAGATTCAAACCTTAAAATCTGGGAATTTAAGGCAAAATCACATAAATTGGTTAGAGCAATCAAACTCATCCAATCTACACCTTTAACTGCTAAATTTGCTCCTAATGGAATGTTTCTTGCAATATCATACTCTGATACAACTTTGGCTTTATTAGATTCATCTGGTCTTCAATTAGACACTGCTATCTCATTAAAAATAAATGTCCAAATTTGTGATTTCATATGGCTTCCCGATTCTAAAAGTATGATCATTGCTTTAGAATCTGGCCAAATACAGTTCTACACATTAGAGACTCGCGAAAACTTATATTGTTTCCAACTTGTCCAATCAATTCAGCTCTCAAGCTGCAAAATCTCTAGTGTCAAGTACATTGCTTCCAAAAACCAGATCCTAGCAGGATCTCAAGATGGTCAGATATTCCTCCTAGATGCACAACAACTAATCTGCATCTCATCACTCTCAAATTTGGACGACGCTATCTCAAAAGTCGACATCCTTACACCGACAATTACAATCAGCTACCACAATAATAACGTTCGTGTATTCGATATAGAGTCTCTCCAAGAAGTGTACGAAGTGAAGAATAGCAAAGGTAGTTGTGCAGCTGCCACATTCCACCCGAATTCCCGCGAAATTCTGGCGTATATTGATGTTTCTGGCAAGGCTGTGTTACAGGTGCCCAGAAAGAAGAGTGCACCTGTTCATTCTCAGCCGGCCAGGGTGGTGCAAAGATCCCGCAATGCGCCTGTGCGTCCTTCCAGAGCTCCTGAAAGGTATGAAAGTTCAGGAACCAAGCGCGCAAGGTATTAATTTAGTCTGGCAGGTTCAGGAAGCACGATTTCGTTCAACGGATCTTGATTGTCTAACATAATCACCAGAGATTGCTGTGAAGACACTGGGTCAATTCCCATATATGGAGGAGGTGATAAAGCTCCAACGGCGTGATAGGTTGGCGGAACCTCGTCGTCCCATGCCATACCCAATCCAGATCTTTCTGTAATCACCAAACGGAATTGCATCCGTAAAACACGAGCCACTCCTGTTGGGATTCCTGTCGTATGGTTGCCTGGATCGCTACGATTTCCGCCAACATGATCCGGTCCAGTTCCCCCGTCGTTGTGTGTAGCAGCAGTAGAATGATGTGTACTTGGAGTATTTTGAGTTGATGATCCTGTATTTTGAGGGATGTTATTGTAAGAACTGAGATATGAAGAAGAAGTTCCGGTTCGATTGGCTTGGGTGTTTGTGGAATGCATCAGCTCCTCTCCAACTATCACCTCCACTACCAAATTATGATGAACAAAAATCCCCAATTCATGATCCTCAATATCACAAGCGCAATTAATGCCTGCCTGAGGACTCAGATTGAAAACTGGAGACTCACAATTCTGGGAGTTGATGGCTGCCAAATTAGCCATGGAGACATTCAATCCCATTGACACCAAATCCATCAACGAGATCTCAGCAACTATTTCAATTCGTCCTTTATTGGAAAAATCAGACTTCCATCCCGATTTCAACTCTCCAGACTTTACCACTCGGATCTCCTCAACATAAAGAGGTATATTAGTATCCAATTTAGATTCGTCACGACTCATTGGAGTAGATAGTGCCGGCACTATCTGAGAAACGCTTTGATGGGAGATTTGAGGCTCGATAGTCTCATCACCTGACCAGTTTGAAGCAAACGGTGTCAAGTCGTGTGCGACGGGCTCCCCATCCGCAGGAACTACATTCTCTTCTGTTTCACGACGAGGATGTTCAAAAAAATAATTATAAGCCGGCCTTCCAACTCCACCACTATTCTTGTAGGGTTTCTTGCCCTTCTGGATCCTTTTCAGGTTCTGTACACAGGTCTCAAACTTGTCTTCGTGTTTTTCACAGTGATTAACACGGACCCGGACGCTTTCCTCCAATTTCCAGTTCAATTTCCGCATTCTCCAGCGCCTTTCAGGCGAACAAACATTATCCATACGAATTTCTACTGGAAAGGAAGATTTGGGATATGCAACGTTTGGAATCACAGCCGTAGCAGTTATTTCAGTAGGAGGGAAAACACGTAAAGAATTACGATCTTGACCACGTAGAACAGATCGCCGAATCATCACAGGTAATGCCAAATTAATCTGATCTAATTTATCCTTATCATTGATGAACTTGGCCTGACAGATTAACTCGTATCTAATCGAACAGGCAGTATTTGAGAGAACGGATGTAGCTGGTATAGATCCAGGAATGAAATGGCTAAATGGAAAAGCATGAGACGAGCCTCTTGCGAAACCGGCTGGTTTATTCAAAACCTCCCAGCGAGACAGTTCCGTAACTTTCCTGCGACAATCTGAACACATGTCGACAGAATTTGACCCCGAGTTAAAGGGCCGACCATATTCAAAGATTTGTATCAAAAATAAAGTCACTTCTCGAACCTCAACATAGCCTCTTTTGGTCTCAGTGGGAGCTGTACTCAAAGATATAGTAGATTGAAGAGATTGCAAAGCAGAAAGCCCGTGATTCGAAATATCATTTTCAGTTTCAGCAGGTGGAACATCCAGAACTACCAGTCCACTGAACAGGGCCCCTGAACTATCCTTAGGAAGCCCAAAAAGGGTCACAGGTGGAGATTCTATCTGAATAGCGAGTCTAATCCCCGCATCATGATTGATCTTATTGAGTTTCTCTAAATGATACTTGTCCTTACAGTTTAAAGTCGTTGGTGTCACAGTTTCCTGTTTGACAGAACTGGTGATTCCAGAAAGGATCTTTGAGAAAGAGGGCATACACAACGAGATTTTATCTTTTAGCGAAAGTCAAAACTTTTTTTTTGACATACTGCGCCACAAAACCAGCCACAAAGTACTGATGCGTATTTCCAACGCGTGAGGGATCAAATATTTTTATTTATATTGTCTTCATCAGCATGGCGGACTCAACCTTGAAATTCAAAGAGCCACTTGTTGCTACAATAAGCAAACCCATTTCAACAAAAGAGCTGGTTACCCGGCTTGAATCATTACATAGTGAGCTATCTTCATTGGATCAAGAGAAGATAGATCTTAAGTCATTAGAGACAATTAAGGATGACTTGATCAACAAAAAGCTTATAAGACATTCAAATAATGGAGTACAAGCTCTTTGTTCATGTTGTTTGGCAGATATATTGAGATTATATGCTCCAGATGCTCCATATAACGCTTCTCAACTCTCTGAGTTGTTCAAACTGTTTTTCAATCAATTCAAACATCTGGATAACCAAGATGCCGCCTATTATCATCAGTATACATATTTGCTTACGCGACTAGCAGAGACACGTTCAATTGTATTAATTACGGATCTTCCGAATTCCGAGACTCTTGTGGAGCAGATTTTCGAGATCTTCTATAATTTGGCATCTTCAGGCAAGTTCAATGATACTTTAGAACCATTAGTTTGTGAAATCTTGACTGAAGTGATTGCTGAGTGCAATTCAATTCCAACATCCACTTTGAAATTGATTTTAAACAAATTTTTGGCTAATACAATGGTGATGAAGAAAGGAAATACAAGTGTTGCTGGGTTCAAGTTCACCTTGGAGATTTGTTCTTCCAATACGGAAAGAATATCGAGATTGTTGACTCAGTTTTTCTCGGAAACGATCTATGAGGCCACCAAAGGCAAAGAAAATGAAGAACAGGATGACGGGAAACCAGATTTAACAACTTTGTTGGAACAGTTGAAGAAACTTCATACGTTGGCAATCGAACTTTGGAGATACGTTCCTGAGATATTATCCTCGGTGATGGGTTTGATTGACAACGAATTAGATGCCGACGAGGAACGAATCAGAATCGCTGCTACGGAGACAATTGGTAAAATTCTTGCAATTCAACCTTCAAAACTCAATTTTGCTTCTGTTCACAACGACACTTATGTTAATTGGATGAAAAAGCCACTTGATAAGTCTCCTCATGTGAGAACTTTTTGGGTCAAGTCTGCGATCCAGGTCTTGGCTTCCAAAGAGGACATTGCAACCGAATTGACCGGTGGATTAAATAAGACTCTTGTTGATAGTGATGAGAGAGTCAGATTAACAACTGTAAGGGAACTTTCCAACATTGCGCCAAAGACACTTGTTTCCAAGGTTTCCAATACAACCATCATGGATGCTCTTCGCCAATTGGTGAGAGAAAAACATCCTGAAATTCGAAGCTCTTGTTTGCAACTTCTAGGTCAACTTTATGACTCGAATTTTGACCAACTATACCAAAATGACTTAAAGTTGGATGATCTTCTTGGATGGATTCCTGACGACATTTTAAAACTGGTTTATATCAACGACAAATCGGTGAATGCACAGGTCGATTATTCGATATATGAACACATCTTACCATTTGAACTAGATTCGCAAAAAAGAGTTAACAGATTACTTGTTGTGACTCGAAATCTGTCTGAGAAAGGTAGAAATTCGTTCCATGCAATTGTGAAAAGACAACAACAGATGATGAAAGCTGTGACTCAATTATTGGAGTTGGTTGAAAAGGATTCCAACGAGGAATCCAAGATTGAAAAGCTGATCAGCTGGTTGGTAGCATCGTTCCCAGAAACCGTCGATTGCGGATCAGCTCTAAAGCAATTCATTAAACTAGGCAACAGAAGATATTTCAAGTTGATCAAACTCTGCACAGGTGTGGAGTCCGATTACAAGACCATTTTTAACTGTACCAAAGAGCTTTTTGGAAAATTAATCGAATTGAAGAACATCAAAATTGACGGAAAGGTGAGTGTTTCTCCTTACGACATGCAATTCACTATCAAATTATTGGTATACAGATCATCTGTGATACTTTACAACCAGAGCAATGTGAGCGAGCTCCTTAGGTTGATGAAAGATCTAGAAAATCCGAACAATGCTGCTGCGCAAGATGTCTTTGAAAACATTTCGCTGGTGATACCTGAAGTTTTGAAGGCTAACATCTCAACATTGATTCAGACAGTCATCAAAGGAGAAACAAATGGGGTAAAAAATCTCAAGGCAATCTATCAATTTAACATCAAATATCCCCAAACTCCACCATCTGATGATTTCGATGAATATTTGGTTAATCTAAAAAACTTGGCCATTAACGGTACTCCATTGGAAGCCAAATATTCGATTCGATTACTTGGGCAACTAGAAAGGAAGATTCAAAGAGACATGGTTATTTCTGATATCATGGACGAGATCTGGCCATTGGATCCTTCGAAATCGAATTTCAATACCTCTCTTGCTACCATTTCGGAATTGTTCTTGACTGATGTGGAGTTGCTGGAAGATAAAACCAAAGATTTGAGTACTATTCTTGCTTCTCAAATCCTATTGAGAAACAACACTATTGGAAGTGAACAAGATGATGAGGAGATTGACGATTGGTTAGATAAGCAGGAGATGATGGAAACCAGGGATTGTTTTAGCAAGATTTTGGCAATTAGGGTATTTGTTAATTGGTTGATAGCTGTTGAAAAGGCTCCAAATGCTTCCCAAGTGGCAGAGCCTGTGTTTAAGCTGATGAATTCGATTATTGGTAATGGAGGAGAGATTGTCTCTACGAAAACGGGAACATATCCTACACCTAAAATTTACCAGTCACGCTTGAGATTAGAAGCTGGATCCAAATTGTTAAAACTGTCAAGATATTCAAGCTTCAATTTTCTGATCAAACAGGACACAGTGAACAAACTGGTTTTACTAGTTCAAGATGAAAATGAACATGTTCGTTCTCAATTCATATCCAAATTGAAAAAGAATCTAACACTGGGTTTGATCTCCGATAGATACTATCCATTGGCATTTTTCATTGCTCATGAGCCATCTGATTCTTTGCGTGAGGATACCAAAACATGGGTGAGATCGATGTTCAAAAGAAAACTTAATTCAAACAAAAATGAGCTTGTGTTTGAGAAATCATTTGTCAGGGTGTTGAATATGATTTCTCATCATCAAGAGTACCTGGAGTTACTGGAAACTGCTAAAGCCACCTCCGATTATATTCCATTGCTGACGTTTGCTTTGACATACATAACTTTGGCGTTGGATCTGATCGTTAATGTCAACAACATTTCATTATTGTATTACATTTCTGCAAGAATGAAACAATACAAAGATAAATTGACACCGGAATCATCGACTAACATGTATATTGTTTCTGATCTTGCACAATTTGTCATCAAAATGTTGGCCAAAAATAAGAATTGGAGTCTGACGACGTGGCCTGGGAAATTGTCACTTCCTGGAGACCTATTCCAATCTATTGGAAACTCAACCGAGCTTCATGAACTTTCGGTTAAGTCGTTTATTCCAGAAACCGAGACCAAGAAATTGACAGACCTTGTCCGTGAAAAAACTAAACATCTTGCTAGTACTTCTCCTCAAGGAGTCACCATTATCATGGAGAAAAAACGACAATTAGAACAAGAGCGTTCTCCAAAGAAGAGAAAGCCCCAAATGGAACCGACTCGTCGTAGTACAATCCCACGATCGGTTGTGAGCTACAATGAAGAGGAAGAAGAGGAATTTGATGAATAGTGTTGATCTATAGGTTTATGCAACTATGAACGAAGAAACTCAAGCAACTGATCATGGCCTTTCAATTCCATCAATTTCTTGACTATGAGCAATTCGTGAAGTTCCTGTTTGGAAAGCTTTTCATCTTCAACTCTGTACTCATCATCGATCTGTTTGAGCAATTGATCCATATTCAGCTTTTTTTGCTCATTAGTGATTATTGAACGATTACTCAACTTCGAAACTCCAATCAAATATTCCTTCAAGTTAGGAGTCACTCGTTGATATAACTTCAAGTTTTCGGTATCTCTAGCTTTCTGCAAATCCTGTTGCTTGATTTTGGTTCCCTTTATGAAATCCAATATAATAGCCTCTTCCTTGACTTGATAAGTGATGTTTTGGGTATCTTCTGCCTTGGAAATCTTCAACATATCCTTATTGAACTTATATGCGGTTCCTTCTGGGGTACTGCGGAACTGGAAAATTGGATCCAGTGGAAATCTCTCTTCGAGCTCAAATTCGTCCACCATATAATCTTCAACGTTCAGAATCTCAATATTTGCGTCTTTAGGAGTTTTGAAATCTCGGGTCAGCCCCACTTGAACTTTCGGTTGATGCCTAAGCTTTCGCCTAGATCTGTTAACTGTTTCCACATGATTAGGACACATCCATTTAGATCCCAGCAATTTAGCAGAGGTCAATGGTGGATCAAGACAGTCCAAATGCCATGCCAAGGAACAATAATCGCATCTGGTCATTTGTCGGTCGTTGAGACCAGATTTGTCGCACTTGTAACAGAATAACGGGTTTCCCTCCTTATCATAAATATTTGTCAGTGGATCTTGAGCTTCAGCAAGCAATTGAGAATACGATTTCTGCGGTTTCATGTTATCGTCTTCGAAATCCCCATCCCTGTTCATGGTAACACCTTCAAAAGCTTCAGCAACCTCGCGTGGCAACCGAAAAGCCAACGGGATATGTGATTGCAGGTTGTCCAGCAACGTGGAAAAAATGCCAATGTGAGTTTTCTTTGGCTTTTGCTTACGAGCCATACATTCTTTACAGAACCAATGGTCTGGTAAGTCTGATTCCTCCGCCGGCGGGTCCAAGCATAGGAAATGGAATGATTTAGGACACCCTTCGCAACATAAGAAAAGACCAGTGAGTCCACATGAAGAACAGAAATCGTGATTATGAACGGTAGGATCCTCATTATTGGATTCTGGTGCTGGTTGGGGGTCGGCTTTACGCGGAATGCCAAACCCAAATGCAGCCACCTTCTTGCGTGGTGATTGTTTTACTCTTTTCGACATCACTGAAGCTGCCGCAGCTCGGCCACGTCTCTTACCCGTTCTCGTTTGCTCGCCATTCGTTTTAGCCGGTTCTGGATATTTCGAAACAGGCCGCAATTTTCGATGTGCAGACTCCCTTTCCGAGCTTGACTTGGTGATCGATTCCGAGTCATTGGTATTTAGACCAGCTCTGTATTTGAATTCTGTTGCTGAAAACATCCCATCGTCCTCTTCCATAGATTCTGGTGTAGAAACCCGTTTCATATCTTTTCCCTTTCCTTTTCGTCTTCCCCCGTATGCTTCTTTTAGAATCCTTAATGACGGTGGCTCTTCTAATGCCTGTCCTGTAATTGCACTCATTGTGGGAAGAGTTTTCTCATCAAAGGCCCAATCAGACGCAGATCCATTGACCTCGTCCTGCAACGTTTTCTTCGAATTTATTGACGTGTTATTGGGCCAATTTTCAAAACTTTCGGTCTTTACAGGTTCCAAGGATGCCCGTTCACGCAGTTCCCGACGTACCACTGGCCTTTCTGAATTTGCACCTTGTATTCTGATACGAGGAATGTAAACCATGGAAGTATGAAAGAAAAAAAGTTTGAAAAGTCGCGTCGATCGGCCAGGGGAGCAGATTGGAGCAGGTCTACAATCTCAGAATTACGGTTCAAAATTGATTGTAAATGATGGGAATCAGTTATTGATGATTGATGAAGAAAATGAAACAGCAGATATGTAATAATGTTTCGATTCTAGCTTCAAAATTATTCATTCTAATCTACATAACTCCCAAATTAGTCATTATAATATATATAATAACCCAGATTAATCACTTTTTTTCCATCATGCGTAAATTCTCAACGGTATCTAAATTGTTGGATAAGACCCGGTTCGTGCCTACATCAGGCACCTTTCCAAAGGGCTACTTGGTGGGAGGTCATTCCTCTGGCGTGAAAAAGGATGGAGCTTTGGACTTGGCCATTTTAGCCTCGTCTGCGCCGGCCTCAGCAGCAGCAGTGTTCACCACCAATAAGGTTCAAGCGGCCCCAGTGCAGGCTTCCAAGGCGGTGATGGAAAAGACAGGAGGTGAGAAAATCAGTGCTATTGTGATCAACAGTGGCTGTGCCAATGCTGTCACGGGAAAACAAGGATTGGCGAATGCATACACCATGATGGAAACTGTGAGTAAGGAGTTAGGTACTGGAACAGAGTCTTCATTGGTTATGTCTACTGGAGTTATTGGCCAACACATTCAAATAAACAAGATAACTGAAGGTATCAGAGAGCTCTCAAAGTCTAATTTAGGTTCCTCTTTTGATCATTGGAAATCGTGTGCTCAAGGTATAATGACCACAGACACATTTCCAAAAATTGTTTCTAGAAGTTTCACTTTGGATGGTGTTCAATACTCCCTTGCCGGAATCTCAAAGGGAGCAGGTATGATTTGTCCAAACATGGCTACCTTACTTGGCTTTCTAGTCACTGATGCTCCTATTGCTGCTCCTGCTCTCCAAAAAATGCTCAAGTATGCTGTTGATCGGTCTTACAACTCTATTTCGATTGATACGGACATGTCTACAAATGACACGATTGTGAGTTTGGCCAATGGAGCAGCTGGAGGTGACGTCATAACCGAGGGTCATAAAAATTACGAAGCTGTTCAAGAACAATTGACCCAAGTTGCAAGAGAATTAGCTCAATTGGTTGTTAGAGATGGTGAAGGAGCTACAAAGTTCATCACTCTGAAGATTCAAGATGCTCTGAGTTATGAGGATGCCAAAACCGTGGCTCATTCCATCGGTAATTCGTCTCTTTTCAAGACTGCAATGTACGGAAAAGATGCTAATTGGGGTCGGATTTTATGTGCTACCGGTTATGCAGGTGTTGATATTGTTCCTGAGAAAATCAATGTCTCATTCATTTCTCCAAAAGGGTCTCCTTTGAAATTGTTGATAAATGGTGAGCCAGAACAGGTGGATGAGGCCATTGCTTCTGAGATCCTCGAAGAGGAGGATATTGAAGTCCATGTCAGTTTAGGAACTGGAGGAGGTTATGAATGTGTGTTTTGGACTTGCGATATGTCGTTGGATTATGTCAAGATTAACGGTCATTATAGAACATAATTATATAGAAAGTTATCTTGATAAAAAAAACATATTTTTATTTTCTTTTATGTTTGAAGGTTCGTCTGGCGGCCAGCCGCCCTCGCAACAAATGACGCCGCAGATGATCATTCAAAATCTCATGAGAATGGATCCCCAACAACGAAACGCTGTTATAATGAAAAATCCACAGTTACAGATGTTCTTACAGCATTATGAGCAACAAAGGAAGGCTGCACTCCAACAACCAATGAATCCGCAAGTTCAAGCCAAAATGATTCAACAGCAACAACAACGTCAAATCCAGCAACAAAGACAACAGATACCAGGTCAGATTCCAGATCAAGGGATGACTTCTCAGATTGCTAGAAACAAGATGGCTCAAGCACAGGTTCAACAACAACAAACCCAGCCACCACAAGCCAAACGTATGGTTCGCAAGCGAAGCTCCGTTAAAGATCCTTTAAGTACCTCGGGAATGTCCAGTGGCAGTCCATTGATGTCTCAGGGTCCTCCGATGGTTGCAGCCATGGGATATCCTTCAGGACAGATACCTCCGGCAATGGCTCAAGTTCCACCTCCACAAATGGTTCCAGCTCAAGAAAGACTTGAAGATGTTCATATATGGTCTAAGACGTTCAAAAAGGAAGGCAAAGAAATTCCTACTTCGATCAAAGTGTATGAACAGATGGTTGAACGCGATTTGGCTTATGGACAACGTAGTATGGAGGAAGCAAAGAAACCATTTAATATGGAAGTGCTCAAAAAGATGTCTAGAGATCTGAAACATTATCAGACTGTTAGAGATTCTCGATTGAAGGCTATTGGTCTTTCCGAGGCCGGAAAGAACACTGAAAGTGTATGGGGAGATGGGTATTCCGGTTATGGCAATGGATTCAGTGCTGGGAAAACACGCTTGGTTTTGCCTAAGAGTCGTAAGAAGCATTCGCGGATTGCCGATAAGTATATTCCTCTTGAGGCATACGAGAAGCAGGCTGCAAAGTTGGATGAGCTGGTTCCAATCCGACTTGAGTTCGATGTCGATAGAGATTCATTCAAGTTGAATGACACCTTTTTATGGAACATGAATGAAGGAGTTATTAATATTGATAAGCTTGCTAGGACAATCATGGAAGATTACAAGTTTCCACATGGACAGAGCGTGAATCTGGAAAAAATTGTGAGCAGTATCAAAGAACAGATTGGTGAGTATCATCCAATGGTGTTTGGGGATTTCAAGGACTCTGATTTAAGATTGCCTATTTCTCTTGATATAACCATTGGAAATAACCATTTGGTGGATAAGTTTGATTGGGATCTTTCTAATCCTGAAAATGATCCTGATGAGTTTGCACAAGTCCTTTCCGATGAGATGGCTTTACCAAATGAGTTTTTGACTGCCATTTCGCATTCAATTCGGGAACAGTGTCAAATCTATGTCAAGTCTCTGTTTTCAATCGGTTATAAGTTTGATGGAACTCCCATCACTGGTGATGAGTTTAAAGACTTGGTTCGCTCTGATATTGCTACGCAATCAGTGATCAGACCAAGACATCTACTACAAGAATACACGCCATCGTTACACGAAGTTTCATATGATACACTAGAGAAGATAACCAAGGAGCGTGAAAGAGAAGCCAGACGGAAGAAAAGGGGCCAGACTCGTGTTGGTCGTCGTGGTGGTTGGGTTCTACCTGATTTAAACGACCTACCAAAAACTTTCCGCACCCCAATTCCATCAACAGTAATTCCATCGGGAGTTAATTTAGGACCTCCTGTGGACAATTACATGGACTTCCCATTACAGGTGGAAGTCCCCAAAGATCAACTTCGCGCTTTAGAACAGCAACATGCTCAGGAGCGTATGGAGGCCTTACGTGGAGAATATTCTGGTCCAATTGTGGCATCCAATGGAGTCACCTACAATATTGGAGCGCAACGGGCTATTGTTAGAATTAAGCTTAGAAATATCTAATAACAATCCAAAAACTAAGATTATAACTTCTCGCGGGAACAGGAAAGTGGCGCAGGTATTTCACAGGAACATATAAAATTATTTTATAAACACTTATCTGTCTCCGAATGGTTGCTGATATAGAATTGAATACTATCCAATCAGCTTCCGGATCTCATTCAGATCAATCCGGTAATATGGTTCTAGACTCATTTAGCTCTCAAAGTTCCGTGGACGACGATACAAGACTTCAGCAAGAACAGTCCTCTACCCAAGCCTTCACCGCTAATATCGAAAATAGAATGACCCCATCGCAAACCAACTCTTTCAGTTCCACCACAGCAAGTACTATTGTCAACGAAATTCGCTATAGGTTAACTAATGCTCCTCTTCTTCGCTTTTTTGTCGCTGGAAACAGATATAACGCGGTGCGAGCTACGGCGCCCATGGTCGGACAAGGACAGGACGGTGTTTTCAGCAATTTGGCCGCAAAGCCTAGTGTAGACACCGGATTAGAAATGTCTACACAACTTCCCACTTACGATGAAGCTTCACAAGACCCTACTCCTCCATATTGGGAAGCATCTATAATGGCCGGATATGATGACGAGATATTTGTGGAAGGACTGCCAGTTGGCAATATTATCAACTTTATCTGGAATATGATGGTTTCAATGGCGTTCCAATTCGTTGGCTTTGTCATCACGTATTTATTACACACATCTCATGCTGCAAAGAACGGGTCTGAGGCCGGTTTGGGAGTCACATTGATAAGTTTCGGATATGGAACAATTCCAGTGTCCTACGGTACTGGATCTTCCCATGGAGAACAGAAGTTTGAGCCCTCCTCCCCCGATTCAATCGACATAGAATCTTCTAACTCACTAGAAGGGGAGTTGGACCAATATACTTCGAATTTACCGCTGCTCGAGTCTTCAGAGCCTCAGGATACGAGCTACATCAATTCGACGCCGATGTTTTCTTACGCTCTTATTGCGTTTGGAGTTTTCCTCATTATAAAAGCATTATATGGATTTTTCAAAGCTAAAAGAGCAGAAAAGGCTATTCTTCAACCTCAAGAACCTGTTTAATTCAAAACCCACAGCATCTTCTCATATATGGTGAAAACAATTCCTCCACTTAAGATCAACCGTCCCAACCGTGGAGTCGCACCTTTCCAAAAGGTCATCAATCCTTCCTCTTTGAAGATTCTGACAAAACAGTTGATTGTACCAGTATACGCTGAATCAAGTGCTTGCATACGTGTCTTGACTGTATCAATTGGCATGGTGGTGTAAACGGTCACAACCCCCGCGAATGCTCCCAAAGCGAATGTGAGCTGACTGCTCAATGGCTCATTAGGTCCTGCACCACTTGCTTGTTGCAAGAAACCTTTGATGCTGTTATATGAACCCAACCTCACTGCAGAGTTGGCACCCTGTCTCATGGCAACAGGAACCAGTCCTTGATATAAACCTTTGAATCCTAGATCTTTCACTAGACGGAAGGTCCCCATAGATTGTTGATATCTTGGCTTGAGACTTTGTTTGTCGTCGATCATAGCAGTTTTGATAGCCTCTGCAGGAGTCACTGCAACAACACTTTCCAAGAGCCCAGCTCCTAATCCAGCAAGAACTCCTTTTGGACCACTCAATTTACCGTCCTTATCAGAAAGAACTTTCTTGATAGCGTCGAATCCCAAGAATCGAACCGATGCTTTAGCGGTATTTCCGATCACAAATGCAGGACATCCAACATACAATGCACTTGGTCCCTGTGTTCTGGCAATGGTGTAAATAAGGACGAGCGGATTGCGCGACATCTTTGCGCTCTTGTCGACCAGCTGAAGCCGGGTTTTTGCAAACTCAAATGGATATGTCACCACTCCCTCTACAGCTCCAGCTACTCCTCCAGCAATGAACGATTTGAACGGATCTGGTTTCTCTGACATAGTAGATAGATGAGAACAGAGATTTCTAGATTGAAAAATATTTTTTTCGATGATAATTTTTCATCACTAAATTCTATGTCGTAGCTTACTTTTTTTAATTAGACCATTTCATCTTCAAACATCGCATCGTCCAATTCCTCATCATCGTCCTCTTCTTCCTCATCTTCTTCCTCTTGACGAGCACGTAATTGGGCATAATATGCTGTCAAAGCATCTAATTCCTCGGCACTATCGGCAGAGTTTGTACCATTACTTTCTGGTGGAGCAGATCCTAACGTACTTGATGCACTTCTAACACTTAATTCTCCATCCCGATCCTCCATCTTAACTTCTTGTTCAAATGGAGTTCCTTCAGGTTCCTCTTTGATTGCCGTTTCTTGTTCTGTTTCGCTCACCAGTGATTTTCCAACTGTACTTTCAACATGCCATGAAGGAAGTGCATTTTGTCGGAGAGCCTCAGTTTTTTGTTCTTTCATCTCACGCTCTAATTTAACATCCTCATCATCAGCAGTAATCGAAACATGAACTGTAGCTTGCGATTTTTGTGCTGCATTCTGTAACGATTGGGACATCCCTCCTGGTCTTCCACTGCGTGATATCTTCGAACTAACAGTATATGATGCTGTGGAACTCGAAGTAGCAGGAATGGCTTTGACAAGCGATGATTCAAAGTTGTTGTCCTCAATTTTCATGTTATCAATCCGTTTCAAAGATTGAATTATTGGCTCGATCTGCGACATGAGTTTCTCCAGTTTCTCCTGACCTTTCTGAGCTTCTAGTCCCGAATCATCTTCTATTAATTTATCTCCACAAACGGAACATTCAAATGACGACTTATCCTCACTCAATAATGAAGCAGCATCCAATAGGGAGTACTTGGTTCGACAGGAAGGACACATGTATCCTTGAGGATCGCTCAAATGATCAACTTCATCCTTAACCATCTTGACCAAAGAATGGATCTTCCATTTGATTGCGTCTATAGCCTCTATCCAACGAACAAAAAAATAGGTCTTGGCCATCATTCTATATTGAGGTGAATCTTCTTTCTGAGTATATGCCACAATGAGCCGATCCTCAAGCAATCTATTACAATATGACCGAAACACCTTCCGATGCATACAAGTCAACTTTAACATGTCCTCTTCATAGACAACCGAATGAAAAAGTAACACCTCCATAATGAGGGTACACGGGGTATCATAGAAAGCCCGTGTGACAATCCTCAAGAGATTTTTGACCTCCTTGTCAGACTCTTTAGAGTGGGACATGGTAAAGAAAGAAAAAAATCAACTTTCCATTAAATGGCGGTGTGTGGCGGTGTGTGGCAAATTAATACACCTAACCTAACGACCGGCTAGCAATTCTGAATTAGACGCCAGAGGTATATTCTTATGCTGTTGTTACATGCGTTATGCGCAGTAACCACCACACCCGCCACCTCTTATCACGTCAAGCTTATCAGTCGTGCCCCAGCTTTTCCGTTTTGGGATTTGCCACCCAAAAATAAAAGAAACGAGTTTCTCTGTCTCAGCAAACTCTCAAACCTTTTTTAACCTTCTCCCTTCTCTATCCTGATTATAAACAGATCTTATAGAGAGTCATATCCAATTAGCTTCATTTCACTGCACCATGAAACACGCAGTTGCCCTTTCCTTGATCGCCGCAATGGCCGTTCAAGCACTTGTTATCCCTCAGTTCGATAACTACCCTCAGCAATTCACCCTTATTGCAGACCCTCAAGATTCAGCTGTCGATTCCCGTGTCGTTGATTCCAGTATCGTCAATTTGCTTTCTGAGGAAAATGCCAGACCTTTGGTTAGTTCTATCTCTGCTGCTGGGGACGTAATTCCAAACTCCTACATCGTGGTCTTCAAAAATGGCTTGTCTTCCGACTCTGTTGATTTCCACATGACTTGGTTGAGAGATATTCATTCTCAAACTATCAAGGAGCTGGGCTCAAACTCAGAAGAAGCCCATGCCCAAGGGTTCACTTCTGAATCCCTCGACCTGACCTCCATGTTCAAGATTAGCGATTTCTTCTCGGGTTATACCGGTCACTTCCCAGAGTCAGTTGTCAATATCATTAGAAGACACCCTGATGTGGCATTCGTTGAGATGGATTCTGAAGTGAAAGCTAATGATGCACAGACTCAAACTGGTGCACCTTGGGGTCTTTCAAGAATTTCTCACAGAGAGCCTCTAAGCCTTGGTAATTTCAACCAATATATTTACGATTCTGTTGCCGGTGATGGTGTCACCGCTTACATTATTGACACAGGTATCAATGTCAACCACGTTGAGTTTGGTGGTAGAGCCAAATGGGGAAAGACTATCCCAACTGGTGATGACGATATTGACGGAAATGGACACGGAACCCACTGTGCTGGTACAATCGGTTCCGAACGTTATGGTGTTTCCAAGAATGCTGATTTGGTTGCTGTTAAGGTTCTTAGATCGAATGGTTCTGGTTCCATGTCTGACGTCGTGAAGGGAGTTGAATATGCTGCCAATTCTCACCTTGCTGCTGTCAAGGACAAGAAACCCGGTTTCAAGGGGTCCACAGCAAACATGTCTCTTGGTGGAGGTAAGTCTCCAGCTTTGGACTTGGCCGTTAATGCTGCTGTCAAAGCTGGTCTTCACTTTGCTGTTGCTGCAGGTAACGACAATGCGGATGCATGCAATTACTCTCCTGCAGCTGCAGAAAATGCTATCACTGTTGGAGCTTCCACTCTATCTGACTCCAGAGCTTACTTCTCTAACTTCGGAAAGTGTGTCGATATCTTTGCACCTGGATTAAATGTGCTGTCTACTTACATTGGTTCGGACTCTGCAACTGCTACTCTTTCCGGAACCTCGATGGCATCCCCACACGTCTGCGGATTGTTAACTTACTTCCTTGGACTGCAGCCAGAAGGCGAATCCTTGTTTGCTTCTGCAGCCATTTCTCCTGCTCAGTTGAAGAAGAACATCATCAAATATGGTACTAAGAGTGTTCTCTCTGAGATTCCAGAAGATGGAACCCCAAACATTTTGATTTACAACGGAGCTGCCAAGAATTTGACCGATTTCTGGGATGTTGATTATAAGTATACAGAGCATTCTTACAAAGAAGACCTCAACAGAGCATTGAATGCTGCATCCTCCATGAAGCCCGATCTTGAGGGTCTAAAAGAGAAGTTTGATGAAGTCATGAATGAGGTTATTGATGAATTCAAGAGCGAGATGAATTCTCTTTTGAACTAGGCGGTCAAATTGGTTAGGTTCTTTGTTTTAGGGTTCATTAAGGATGGAAGGTCGGCATGAATTTAGTGGTTGCATCTTTGGTTCGATCTTTGTGTTAACATAACTGCATATTATTGGAACTCAGTATCGCTACCAGAATAGCAGCGTTTTTAATTTCCATAAGGGTTGTAGAATTGTCATCATTGTGTTGTAAATGCGGTAGAGTATCATGAGGAACCACGCGTAAGCCAAGACTTCTGCTGCTAAGATGATTTCTGGTGGCACCACGTTTGCCGAGTAGAGCAGACTGAAAAACTGGAACAACACCCCAACAACAGGCACGTATTGAAGCGAACTTTGGATAGATTGATGAATGCGATAAACTGTAGCATGTAATTGAGGTTTTTCTGCAAGTTCATGTTGTTGGGTAGTCAAATGCTGTGATGATGGTTGTTGACGATTGCGCAAACCTTTTTCTCGATCAGGATACTTGACTCCATTATTATACCACATGTAATCCCTAAGATTTTGATCGAATTGATCTCCAGAGAATCGCGATTGAGAGCTTTTGTATTTTGGGCGGTCGGTTGTAATCTTTGAGCTGATTTTTTGCAACCAATCTCCAGACTGACCAGATTGTCGATCAGATCGCTCTAAAAACGATTCTTTAAATACTTGCTCTTCATCACCATTGGCTCTTTTGATTTTCCTCATTTCTCGTTCAATCCGTCGATCAGAGGGCTTGGAAGATGAAATTGAAACGGGCTTGATCTGTGATGGTTGTGGTACCACACTATTTTGACGTTCTCTCCATTCATCATTCCGACGTTCAAATCGACTCACCATTGGCATGGATAGAATATTTGTTGTTTGTAGACCTAAATCCAAGCTTCTTTGTCCTTTCTTCTTATTGATCATAGATTTCAACCAGTTACTCTTCTTTTTAGTAAACAATTGATCACCCGAATTGTCTACTTCTCGAGGGTTCTCATCCTCACGATTCACATTGAATTGATACCATTGTCCTGGAGGCTCAGGATGGTCATTCTGTTCCGAAGTCATAGTTTGAAAACTAACAAATGACTGGTAATATCTAAATATTTATTTGAGTTGTCTTCAGTTACCCTACCACTAAATTTCGTGTCGCAAATAAATATAAATAAACAAATGTTTTTTTTTCTACGAGTACCCGACAAGGGGGTGTAGAGATGTTCAAAAGGAACGGTACCTTTTGATTTGTTGGACAGCAGTAAGAGACCATAGATAATGTATCCAATTCAATGATATCATTGATAAGAGTCTTATCAATATCTCCCTTTGCTTTTGTTCCGAATGTAAACTTTTGATCGAATAGATAATGAACTTCGTGTAAGAAACGGTAAATAATTAATGTATGACAATAGAATTTAATATTTAATCTTAATTCGTTGGGGTTTACTTAAAGCCAGCAGAGTTTGTATATTAGCCAACTTAAGAAGAGAGATTATTGTTCCTTCAAGAGCAGATAATTCCGCTTGAATCTTGAACCGCATCAATACTTTGATCAAGCTTATTAGCCTCCGCCACAGCATAATATATGAGCCGTTCCGATACTACGCCAGCAGGCCCGTCCGACAATAGTGCAACCACCAACCAAAAAATGAGTCAGATTAGAGAACCCACAACTCCGTCTTTACGAAAGACGGACTCGTTCGAAACACAACCTTACCCACAAACTCCAGAACGTACACCACATCAATTACATGCCGAAGGTACTCCTTTGATATCTCCAACTCACCAATTCTCATCCACCACGCCATCAAAACGAAGAAGTACTGACTTCTATAGCCTTTTGAAATCGCCAGAGGTTATCAGAGCCGACTCAGACCTGAAAAGACGCTCTGTCGAGCTCAATAAGATTATAAACAAATCTCCTGACAAACTGAACAATTACATATTCCATGATAGCATGCTAAATTCACCGAAGCGGCAATCTGCTGGGTCTCAAATTCGTGTTCACAAGAAGAATGATAATGAGATCAAAGAAATATCTGATAACCTCAAAACACGTCTCAATTATGCCAACTTGAAGATTCAACATGGCTGGTCTTCAAAATCTATTTCTGAACTCGAGAAGAATCTCCAGGAGGAGAAATCGCGCAAACTGCTTACCGAGAAGGATAAGGAACTACAGGATGATTTTTGGAAGCTTAAAAGTGATCAACTTCCAACTTATAATCAACCATCTGTTGATAGTGAACATAAAACCATTGTTCCACCAAGTCCCCAAAAATTATTTACTTCTCCTCGTCGAAAGTCAAGAGTCAAATTGGATGAATTGGCCAGCAAACACGGGTCTGCAGAATCTGCTTTGTTCAAAGCACTATCTCCAGAAAGACCTAAATTGACCATTGACTCTGGCTCGATGCTTCCTCCTGGAGGAAATCATCGCCGTTCTTCTTCCGATACCAAACTCGAACGAGAGGCAGTTATGTCTCTCATTTCTCTTTCCTCACCTGTGAAGTACACCGGATCACAATCTCCTTCACCCCCACGACGGGTTGGGTTGCAAAAAGCTCCTCAATTACAATTTGGCCGTCAAAAACGGACTAGCCATGAAAGTACCACCGATGAGGAGACTGAGTTAGAGGATGACACGTCCAAGACCCGACTCAATGGACTCGGCTTAAGTTCCAAATCAGTTGAGGAAGACGATGATGACCGCACAGCCAGCGACTATTCAGAATAAACCCAGACTCTATATATAGGACGATCGACGCATCCTTTTTTGATCGATAAATTTAATGTATAATTATTTTGTATACATAGACAGATGAAGGATACAGTGAAACCATTTTCTACTGATCATGAAGATCTTGTTTTGGATGTGAAATACGACTACTATGGCCGACAGTTGGTCACGTGTTCAGCTGACCAACATCTGAAAGTATTTGATTTGGATCCAGACACTTCATCGTGGACGTTGAATGACTCTTGGAAAGCACACGATTCCACGATAGTGAAGGTCGATTTTGCCAATCCCGAGTTTGGACATTTTTTGATGTCAATTTCGTACGATAGAACGCTGAAAATATGGGAAGAGAAGTTTGAGGAGCCACTAGGTTGTGGCAGAAGATGGCAAAAATTATGTACAATTGCCGATTCTCATGGTCCTCTTTATGACGCCTGTTTTATGCCTGCACATCTGGGACTTGGGATTGGTACAATTGGGGCTGATGGAAAGTTGAGGATTTATTGTTCATTGGATCCGTCAAATTTGAAGACTTGGTCTCTAGTTCATGAAATAGACCTTCTAAATTCGTCTGTGGCTGCACATTTACAAAGCGACTTTTCTTTATGTTGGTGCCCATCAAGATTTTCTGAAGAAAAACTCGTTGTAAGTGCATTGGATCAAGCTTACATATACTACAAAGACGAAACAGATAATAAGTTCAAACAGGCAGTGGTATTACCTGAACACAACGGATTAATCCGATCAGTTTCATGGGCCCCATCGATGGGTCGGTCGTACCATCTGATTGCAACAGCATGCAAAGATGGATTTATGCGGATTTTCAAGTTGGTTGAAAAACATGGGAATGAGTTCGAAATAGAGCTCTTGGCTTCGTTTAATGACCACAAAGGTGAAGTCTGGAAGGTCAGCTGGAATCTCACAGGGACAATTTTGAGCAGCTGTGGAGATGATGGTTTGATTCGACTGTATAAGTCGAATTATGCCAACAATTTCCAATGCATGAGTGCTATTAGTGCTGAATCGAAATAATGTATTTGAGCAATTGTTCAAACCTTTCATCAGTCAATTGAGCACGCATCTGGTCCAATTGATCTAATTGCAATATGCTATTTTCGACGTTTTGGAAATTGCGTGTACTTTCGTCGTGCATCTGCTTGATTTGGTGGACAAGAGTATTGTTTTCCTGTCGCAGAAGTTCCAATTTTTCAGCCAATGCTGAAATTGAGCGTTGTTTAGAGTTGTAAAGCTTATTTTGCAGAATCTCATTTGGTCCCAAGTCATTGATGGGAAATGCACGATCTTTTCGTGTCTTACGTCGTTGCGATTCATGTACTATCTCATCCAGCTCATTCAATTTGGTTTCAAGATCTTTTTCCATATAAATTCCGCGAAATTCCTCCAAAGCCTTGGAAGTCCACATATCAGCGATCTGACGCTGGAAATCGGCCAATATGCTAGGATCCACTCCTGGATAACATTCTATAAGTTTGTCCAAACTGAATTTGTTGACTGTCTCTTCAAGTGAGAACTCGACAGCCTTATTGAGACCATCAAAACGCACGTATTTGGGCGGCTCATCGACGGTTGTCTTTGTTCTTCCGCTGCTTCTGGTACTCATAGATGTAACAATGTATATTATTTGTTTTGATAAAAAAAATCGTGTGCAAGACAATTATCTCAAGATTCTTATATATGAGTGGGTATTACATATTTTGCGGGGAATTTAGGGATTGAAGTTCACATAACATACACATTCAATTTGCCGTATCATCATAGAAACCCAAACTTGTGCCAATTTCAGATCATTGATTCGTAAAGTGGGGGGATCACGTGGAACATCAACTTCGCACCCCCTTCTCGTTTGCACATAGCACAGCCCGTAAAAAAATAATCAAAAAAATAATTCATCTTGTAAGTCTAATGAAGCTTTTGGTTACTGCCGAGGAATCAGGTGCTCTGAAAGAGATCATTTGTGAACGTGGTACAGACACTTCCAAACAAACGGCTGTTCAACCAGAATCGATTAAGACCGTTTGTCAGAAGACTAGATCTACTTTTATACAACATTTCATTCTGTACAACAATTATCTGATAGTAGCTAGGAAAGGTGGAAGTTTGGATGTTTATGACGTTGATAATGATTATTCTGAGGTGAAGAGTCTTGAAGGATTGTCAGGCTCGTCTGATGATGATTTTGTTTCTCTATTTCTTCTTCATGACAAAATATATAGCTGCACAGCTTCCGGGACCGTTTGCAAGATCGATCCTAATACATGGGAGTTAAACAAGTTCCATATTAAAGGGCCAGTTACCTCATTTGTGGGAGATGAAATTCGTCCACAAATATTTGCATTTGGTGGAAAGGAGAACGATTTGACGGTGATTGAACTCGAATCTAATAAGGTGGTTTTTCGGGCCAAGAATGTCTCCAATAATAAGCTTGATTTGCGTGAACCTATCTGGATATCTAAAATTGCATTTTCTACAGTCAAAGAAGACAAATCTGACGTTTTCAAATTGATAACAGTTACCAGATATGGTAATGTTAGATATTATGATTCAACCAAAGGTCGGAAACCAGTGATAAATTTCAAAATAAGCGACAAGCCACTAATCACAATGGTTAAGTTGAATGATTCTGAGATTGTTTGTTCTGATAATCATGTCACTACGATCAAATTCGATTACAAGGCAGGAAGAATACTTGGGAAGTTTGCTGGAGCTGTTGGATCAATTAAGTCTACCCATGTTTATAAAGATCTCCTTCTGACTGGAGGATTGGATAGATATGCTAGATGTTTTGATTTGAACACTAGAGAGGTTGTTGTTAAGGTGTATTTGGGTACTCAAATTAGCAGTGTTTGTATCGTGGAGGCAGAAGAGAAACCGATCATTGAGATTCCTGTCAAGAAGACCAAGAAACAGGAAGAAGTGGAATCAGGAGAAGAGACTAGTGATGAAGAAGAAATGTGGGAGAGATTAGAGACTTCATTGATCGAGAAAAGAAAAAAGCGGAAACTTAAATAAATGCACATTATTAAAATAGATGACTAGTTCGATTGTTTAGCCATTTTACGGTCATGACCAAGTTTTCTGTTGTTTCGTCCACCACGATTTCCTCCTCGGAAAGTCCGACTTGATTTAATCTCTTGTGATTGTTCTTCTTGCTCTGTTTGTCTATACTTTGTCCTCGAAAGATCTCCATTTAATGTGCCACCAACTTCCAACATCTTTTCCTCCAACAATTTGAATCGACGAGGATTACGTTCCAACATCCTTGCCCATCCTTCTATTTGTTCATCGGTCCAACTAATTTCAACTTTGAGTTGTTTTCTATAATTTGAATATCTTGAGCTTCTTTCGAAAGCTTCAGGATTGGATCTGTAAATTCCAAGCAATTTCAATTCCACTGATTCCATTGAATTATCCATTTCTTGATTTCGATTCCTTGATTCTATGAATTCTTCATCATTTTCATAATCTCCACCAATTTCAACAGTATTTGCTCCTTTTGTTAAATCTTGATCATCATAAGTATCATCTGGTTCATCTTCATCATTATCATATAATAATCGTAAAGCGTTTTCTAAAGTCTTTTTCTTAAGTTGATTTTGAGTCTTATTATCAATCTTTAAAGAGAATTGTTTCTTTCCAAATTGAATCACTTCTTTTTGAACATGCTTTTTTGGTTCTTGAACAATTTCTCCTTCCAAAACTTTATTCATTGCTTGTTCAATAGTTTTATATTTCTTTAATAAAATTTCACATTGACCTTCAGTCAATTGTGGGAAAACATCCATCAAATTCCGAATTTTATATGGATCAACAACCTTTTTCTCAAATAATTTCAAATCGGGATTCATATCTTGAAATTTCCTTGATAAAATTATCTTTGCAACCAATGGATACTTTCGAATCAAAATAGTCTTTGATTCAATTTCCAATTCCTTTATTAATCGATTTATCTTGATGGATGTTAAACTGACCATAGAAATCAACATAATTTCAAAACATTGTTGAGAATGTAATGAATCTCCTTTATTATATAATGTTTCAAGAATTTGAATCCAATGAATATTGACAAATCGTTCACTAAAATTATCTTGTTGATTCTTATTTGTAAACACTCGTTGTTTTGTATTACCAATTTGCTTTGATTTTTGACCCAATAATAAACTCAAAGTTTCCAAATCAATCCGATTAAATTTAGTATTGCTGATTCGAAGCTTTAAATATTCTTGAAGAATCTTCACCATAGAAACATCATTTGATTTGGAATTCAATCGAGATTTCACTGTTCCTTCAACGAGATTTCTAATCAATCCAATATTGATTAATGATTGATTTACATTTGAATTTTCAACCGCCAATCTCAAATAAACTTTACAGAAATCCCAAACTGATTCTCCAGTCAATTTCAAATTCACAAGATTATAAGTTTTAATAAATTGAAACACAATCAGTTTCAATAATCGTTGATTTTTCACAATCTCTGGATTAATAGCTCCTAATGAAAAGATCTTTGTAGTTTCTTCACTGACTTCAGCCAAATAAACCTTCATAAAAGTGGTCAATTGTTGTTGACTTTTTAATGATAATTTGAGATCTTTTTTGGTTACTATAATGATCAACTTTTGAAACAAATTAATATAACTTTCAACAAGATGTTGCCAAATAACAGGATCTTTATCAATCAAACTAGATCGTAATTTGAAAGGTGGAAAAGTAACTATGGGGATGTTCAATTGTTCCATTTAAAAAGACGCTAAGTTATTTTTGAAAAGGTCGATCGACTTATTTGAAATATCTTATCCTATTAATTAACTTCACATGCTTTCATCAAGTCTTGTTATTTTGGGTCTTTCATTGATCCTCGTATTCAATGAGAAATATCAACCTGTTTTGGCTGCTATTGGATTTTCAATACTCGGTTATAAAGTCACTACGGCTTTAATTCCTAGGGTAGGACCTGCTTTCATCAAACGAGGACTTGCAGGTAAAGATCTATCTAAAAAAGGTCGTCCTTTAATTCCTGAAACTATGGGTGTCATTCCTGCAATTGCATACTTATTTATCATGATATTCTTCATTCCATTCATGTTCCTTTTCGATCAAAATCAAATATCCTTGTCTAATAGGTTTCCTCATACAATGTTATCAACATATCTTGGATCACTGTTATCACTTCAAGCTATGATACTTTTGGGTCTAATGGATGATTTATTTGATATTAGATGGAGACATAAGTTCTTCTTACCAGCAGTTGCTTCAATCCCATTGTTGATAGTTTATTATGTTGATTTTGGAGTCACCTCAATTTTGATTCCTAATTTCCTTAAAAATGCACTTGATTTGACCACCAATTCAATTGATTTAGGAATAATCTATTATTTCTATATGGCCTCAGTTGCTATCTTTTGTCCAAACTCAGTTAATATTCTTGCTGGAGTCAATGGATTAGAAGTTGGTCAAACTGCAATTATTGCAATCCTATTGGTTCTCAATGATCTCTGGTATCTATCAATTGGAACTCCAGAATCTCCAAGTTATTCAATTCATCTTTTCAGTATGTGTTTCTTAATCCCATTTTTAGGAATCACCTTTGGTCTACTCAGATATAATTGGTTCCCATCAAAAGTTTTCGTCGGAGATACTTGGTGTTATTTCAGTGGAATGGTTTTCGCAGTGGTAGGAATCTCTGGACATTTTGCAAAGACCTTGATGTTGTTTTTCCTACCACAAATATTCAATTTTATCTATTCTGCTCCCCAATTATTTGGTATACTCCCATGTCCTCGTCATAGATTACCAAAATTCAACGAAACTGATGGTCTTTTGTACAATTCCTATACAGAATATGGTCAAGTTGATAGCACTAGTGAAAGATCAAATCAAAATCCTATCTTGAACCCAAAACTTGTCCCCATCATCTTGCTACTAGAAAAAGTGAAATTAATTGGAGTGGTTAAGGAATACAAAAATGGTCAATGGATCATTCATAAAACAACAAACTTGACAATTATCAATTTGTTCCTTATATGGTCCGGTCCTTTAAGAGAAGATCATTTATGTTTGGGACTTTTGATCACCCAATTCATCATCGGCTTTACAATGCTCATTCTTAGACACACCCTTGCCCCAATGTTATTTGGATTCGATAACTCATGGAGCATGCTAAATAGATTCCATTAGAATTGTCTCATAGATTCCAAAACGCTTTCCGTTCTTCCAGCAGGCTGTCTGCCAGTCCTTGGATTTCTTGATGTTTGATAAGTGCTCTCGACCGGAAAAATTCATCAAGCGGTTTTTTGGTGGCTTTTTCATACTCAAAAGCTTGAATCAACATCTCATATTTATCAATATCCTTCACTATTGTTGCCTCCAAATTACGTTGTTCCTCGTAATCAAGCCAGAGTTGAACAATTTCCTCAGAAAATGCTTCATTATATGGCTTAATTATCTCCTTCAAATATAAAATGGTATCATATTCTCGTCTATTTTTCTCTTTCTTGTCAATATTGATATTATGAGGAACAATATCACCAACAAGACTTTCTGCTATGTCATGAACAAGTGCAATCTTGGCACATTTCGACAAATCTGGTTTTTGGGCGAATGCATCAGTATCGAGTGACATTGCAATGATAGACATTCGATACATATGATCTGCAATACTTTCACAGTTAGGTATTTGATGCTCAACCCATCCCGTCCGTTTTTGCTCTTTCAATAACGAAACTATTTGATAGAATGCATTGATATAGTTATAATTTTTAGATTTACCGGCTGACGGAACCAAAAGTTTCTGGATATCCGCAGGAACTACCTGACGAGGATTCCATTCTGCGGTAGTCATAAGAAAACGTCTGGCAGTTTGAGAGAGAGATCGGGAGAGGTTCTGAATGATGAGAGGTAAATAAACAAATAAAAAAATCTTGTTTACGGCCACGACCTGTAATGAAGGGAGCAGGAGTTCGAGGACGAGTAGGAATAGGAAATGAAAACAGAAAAGCAGGGATTATGACAAAGTAGTTTATGTGTCTCGTTTCTCACTAGTATTTTGCATTTCGCAGTCCCCTATAAACGACTCATTAAAACTACTAAAGTAATGGTATTAGTTGGTCGTTAGACCTCAAAACCTCAGATGAAAGACACAGCCAGCTCACTTGCTGACTCATACCCTTCATCCTGGTCCATTTTACACTGTTCATGCTCATATTATTCGCATACATTTAGTTACTTAAGCAATAAGCTCAACAACACCTCCAGCAGCACGGATCTTCTCCTCAGCCAACTTCGAAACGTATCTGGCCTTCACGATGACTGGAACATCTGGCAATCTTCCCTTACCCAAAACTTTTCCGTATCCACCGGCCAAAGTGTCGATAACGACGGCAGAGTTCTTACTACTTGAAGAAATCTTGTCATCCTTGTTCTCGACCAAAGACCAGAGCTTGTCTAAGTTAATCACTGGTTTCCAGAAGTGGGCTTGTTGCTTGTGGAAGTATCTCATACCGACTTTACCAAAGTAACCAGGGTGGTATTTGTCCAAGTTGGTTCTGTGGTGGTGTTGACCACCAGCCATACCTCTTCCACCGGGATGCTTTCTGTGCTTTCCAACACGACCTTTACCGGCCGAGACGTGTCCTCTGTGCTTTCTAGTTTTCGTTAATCTGGTAGGCATGTTAGATGGAAGAAATTATTTGATTTTTCAATTTTCACTATAATTTTACTGGAAAAGCGGGTAAGAAAAAAATCTCTGTAACCCTCATTGAAGTCACGTGGTTTTCTTCAATCACCGCGAATATCCCAAACCTCTGTGTAACTGGCTTTACCTTTGGTTTCGGGAATGAATGAATAGGTGAACCAGTAAAACAATGCGCAAACTCCTGCGAACAATAGAAATGTATATCCTCCGATCGTAGTGTTTAGAATTGGGAACAAAAAGCCAACTAAGAAGCAACTAATCCAATTACAATCTGTAGCCCAGCTTTGAGCTAGATCTTTCACCTCCAATTGAGAAACCTCACTTATAAGTAGAAATGGGATTGGTCCACATCCAATGGCAAATGATCCCACGTAAGTTATCACGCTCAATAAGGTCATTGAAGAATTCCCATAGATAATACCCAAACTCAAGAAGATGGAAGCAAGACCCATTATTGCAATTGAAGTAAGCAACATTGGTTTACGACCCAACTTATCAAGAAATAGCGAGGCGATGAAAGTAATCACCATGTTTCCGGTACTAATCATGCAGTTAATCAGTAAAGAATGAGCTGGAAACAATCCAGTGAGAATCTTCACTCCATAAAATACTATCGAGTTGATACCAGCCAATTGTTGGCCCACCATTGAGAAAGTGGCCACTATACGAGAGTTTCTGTAGTTGATATGAGTCAAATATTTAAAGAAATTGAGGTTCTTTAATGCTGAATGCTTCTGTTTCTCATGTTTCCAAAGTTGAATCTCTCTTGTACATAGCAAAGTGTTATGATCTCTTAATTTGTTAAGAATTCGGAATCCTTTAGCCTCATTTCCATCCACCAAAATCAACCATTTAGGTGATTCTTCAAGTAACACGATCGCCAGAATCAATGAAACAAATCCCATTATTGAACCAGTCAATAATATGAATCTCCAATGTTGCTCTGTAGACCATCCAATAGCTAGTAATTGAGCCAATAGAATACCCAGATTGATACTCACCTGGTTCATTGATCCAAGAACGCCACGTAACAAAACTGGTGATATCTCATTCACATAAAGAGGTACAAAAACCAGAGCATAACCAGCCCCCATTCCACTTAAAAATCGACCAAACAACATCCACCAATATGTCTTGGCTTGATATTCAATAAATGATCCCAGAGTATAATGCAATGAGGTAGCAATAAAACTAGGTTTTAAACCATACTTGGAACTCAATTGACCAGCAAAAGTAGAAGAAACTAATCCACCCAAAGAGAAGATTGAAGTAATCAAACCTATCTGTGAACTATCAAGATCTAAAGCTGTTTTGATCAATTCTTCAGGAGCATTCAATTCCGACATATGAAACCCATATTGAATAGAATTCAGACACACTACCCCAACAGCTAAAATCAGCTCTTTTGTATAGACAATGTCATGAACAGACGGCACCAAGGTGCTCATCTCTGTATCCTCCATGATAAGCTATGAATTTAAATAATTGCCCCCTACATCTTTACACGGGTAAAATCATGTCTCAACATTTCCCCACATATGTCTGTTGGAGAAACAACTGTCCACTTATTAGAGACTTCTCGGGATGAACGAATGGGATTACCACCCCAAATACGATTAATTGCATTGTGTGGTCCAGCCAGTACATTAGGATTAGTTGGTGGGATGATGTTTGGCTATAGGGAGGCAGGTCTTCGATTCTTGGCATCCAATTCTCATCGTTTACCTGTGAATCGAAACGGATGGTTTATGTATCATAATCGAAAGGGATATTATTGTCTTGCTCAATCTGTGCTAACGGGAACCAAAATTGGACTTAGAATTGGAGGTTTCACCTTGACATTATTTGGAATAGAAGCTCTGCTAGATCGCCTGCGAAATCTTAAGGATTTCACTAATACAATGATGGCAACCACTTTGACAGGGTTTCTCTATGCTTGGAGTCATAATATGAAACTAATTCCAGCCAAAAATCTGATTCAAAAAGGTGGGATGTATGGATTTGTTTGGGGTTTAGCACAAGATTTTCTAATATACTATCGTGGGGGTTATGTATGGTACCTTGAACCATTTCATTCGTCATCATCATCCAAATTTGGAACTGGATAATTCAAAATCACAGCGATTCCGGTCAATTGATTCAATTGCTCACCACTATCATGTAAACTTGAAAAGATTACCACTTCTCCTCCTGTTTGTTTGACCAATTCAGTTAGATGAATATACTTCTTTCTTTGAGCAATATCATCACTTTTAAACAAAGAATCTGTCAACATCAATGTTCGAACTGCTCCCAGTTCAATGGCCTTTCCGACCTCTTGTTCTCCATACCATGCTTTTCCTTCATCTTCATTCAATAATCTAGAAAACTCATCAAATAACATAACATTTCTTTGAAATTTGGTATCTGCCAATTGTTTTTTCAATTCTGGTGTCTTTAAAGCTTCTTCAAGTCCTTGAAGGTATCCTGTTGATGAATGAGCAATTAAGAACTTGGATCTTGCTTGAATTAATGTCTTGTTCTGATTGCTTATAGCTATATTGAATATTTTGTCGTATAATTGACGAGAACTGAATCCTGGAGAAACTAATATGATCACTTGTAGTTTTTCAATATTGAAATTCCGAATTAAAGATTCTGCAGTGATCTCCATGAATTTATCTAAACTCTTATCATGAGCACTAGAATCACCTCGTTTTTTCTTTGGGATCGATTTCTCGATCTTGGAACGTAATATCGTCATGTTCTCGGTAATTAAACATAAATGGGCAACTCCTTCTTGAAGTACAACAGCTCCAACTTCTGCTTTGGCCTCAATTGAACATGATTTATTGATCAGATCCAAACTAATCTCATCCCAATCAGACTTATATAAAGTAAACTTCTGATTAAACTCCAATTCTGCTGTATGATACGATCCCATAGGAACATCATCATGTTGTTCAGTCGTGCGTCCCTTGATCCTCATCACTTCATCACTAGGAGTGAAATCAACAGTCTCAACTCTCAATGTCAAAGCAACTAATTTCCTAAAAGGTTTATCGGTAGGATTTTTCTTTATATTTCGAAACGTCTTGAGATGAATCTCATCATCCTTGCTAATCAGATTGTAGAGAGTCCATAAATCCTCTTTATCTTGAGCTACAAAACTCACAGAACCACTCTTATCCTTTTCAAAGGAGGAATGAACAAGCTTCATGTTTTTTTTACTGTTTTATTAGGGCTGTGTAACTATATTTATCTGACGGTAGCACCAACCAACGAAGCAGCCTTTGGAATTTTGCCATCCTTGGAAACGAGTTTGACATCTGGTTTGCCCTCCTGTTTGTAAATAACTTCGAATTTGTCATTAGTAGTGAATCCAGGCTGAACTTGTTCCCAGATCTTCTTCTTAGGATTTAGTTGTTTCTCTGGAATACCATCAAATCCTTCAAAGAACAATTTGTCTCCAGGTTTACAACCCTCTGGAGGGTTAACAAACTCGACGGTCTCTCCTTCAGAAGCACATAACACCATTGCAGACGATTTGATACCTCTCATGTTGACTGGCTTCAAGTTGGCGATCACAATAACGTATCTCTGTTGCATGGCTTCCAATGGATAGTATTTGACCAATCCAGAACAGACAGTTCTTGGTCCTTCTTCATCACCCATTTGAATGGTAGAAACATATAATGCATCAGCATCTGGGTGTTTGATAGCCTTTTCAATAAAACCAACTCTGAAATCAATCATCGATGGATCTGGAACAGCAGGGGCCTTAGCAGTTTCATTTTCAGCCTTATTTTTGGCTTTAGCAGCTTTTTTGGCTTCCTTAGCAGCTTTTGCAGCAGCCATGGCTGCTTCATCCACAGGCTTACCTTTCTTTGGTTCTTTAGTTTGACTAGTTTCTTTTGCTTCTTTAGTCTCTTTGGATTCCACTGGCTTGGTGTCTTCTTTGGTTTCCTTCTTCTTCTTTTCCTTCACTTCTCTAGGCAATTCAATTGAATGATCAATCTTCAATTTATTTTCCACTCCAATCTCATTCTGGATCAAATCAATCCATCTGACAATGTGTCTGTACTTTGCTAAATCCTCAACAGAGGTCCATTTTGAAGCCAAGGCAAAAACCTTGTTAAAAACGGCAGTGTCAGCGGTAGAAGCCTTCGACCCAACAATGTAGGTTTTGGTTCTTAAAGAGTCATTAAGTTGGATTAAATTATCCTCGATTCGGTCACTCAAGGTAGTCCATTGATCGCGTAAAGCAAGCTCCTCGATGGAAAGATCTTCAGCAACTTTGAGATTGGAAAACTTCTGAGCTAGAGACATGATTAAAATTTTTATGAAAAATCCAATTTTCAGAAATTTGTGTTGAAAAGGTCCCACAATATGGTAGATCTATCTAATTCACAAAATATTGTAGTTTCCATGGCAACCGATCTCATATCTCTGAAATGTAATTGTGATGACAAAATAGTGTTCGGGTCTTTAAAATCGGGATTGAGCGACTTCGACCTTTGTATTACCAGCTTATCGGTGAAATTCTTATCTGGATTTCCCACGTATTAAATTTAAACCATGAAGATTGTGATTGTTGGGTCGGGAGTATTTGGACTATCAACCGCATACTATCTTGCTCAAAATCCCGATTTTGAGGTTGTGATACTTGATCGATTGGATCTGGGAGCAATTAAGTACAACTCGTTCGACGGAGGAGATGGAGCTTCGTGTGATGTTAATAAGATTTTTAGAGCTTCTTATGGAGACGATTTTCTATATGAGGAATTGGCCTATCAGGCTCAATCGATATGGCTAAAATGGAACCAAGAAATAGAAGATGGAAAGTATGAGAGCTTTGGTTTTAAGAAGAACGATATCTTATTGGACAATTGTGGGTTTTTAAGGATGTTTGAGACTCAAATATCCGATTATGAGCAACAAACTCTTGACACTATGACGAAGTCTGGGAAAAGACATGTTCAACTACTCTCATCTGATTCATATGATATTTCAAGAATTAGAGGTACCAAATGGGAACATAGAATGGATCCAGGTAATAGAATATCAAGGGGATTGACATATGCTGGAATTTTAGAGACTACTGGTGGATTTACTCATGCTTCAAAAGCCATGTATTATTTGTATTTGAAATGCAAATCCTTTAGAAATATCAAATTTGCAACCGGTGAGGATGGAGAATTTAAGAAGTTCTTACGAGACGGGGAAGATTCAACCAAGGTTATTGGAATCGAAACAATCAATGGAAAGCAATGGTATGGTGATCGGGTCATGATTGCTTGTGGGGGATGGACAACTTCAATAATTCCAGAATTAGAAGGATTAGTTCAATCCACTTTTGGATCAATTGGAATGATTCAACTTCCTGAAGATAGGAAAGATTTATGGGAAAGATTTGATTCACGCAACTTTCCAGTTTGGGAATGGGAAATGGAGGATTCAGAAAAAGGAGGAGTTTATGGATTTCCTCATGATGGTAATGGATTACTCAAATTTGGGTTCAGAGCTACTAAATGGGCCAATTATACTTCAATCAATGGTCGTACAATTTCCGTTCCAATAACAGCTTCTACAAGCAAGAAAATGACTGATATTCCATTAGTTGCTCTTAATAGATTCAAATCCATTCTATTGGACAACTTTCCAGAACTCCAAGATCTTGAATTCTGTAAGACTCGTGTTTGTTGGTATAGTGATTCATGGGACGATAATTTCATTATTGATTATGTTCCTGGATACCAGAATCTTATAGTTTGTACTGGTGATTCGGGACATGGATTTAAGCATTTACCAATCATTGGCAAACATATTGTTGATGTTATTGAAAGAAAAACTACCAAGTTCACCAATCTTTTTAAATGGAGACTTCCAACCAATTCCACTTTCAATAATGTGGAGGAAAATCCTCAAGATCCTCTCAACATTATTCATTGGAAACTGGCCACTAAACAAGATTGGGCTCTGGCTACCAAAATAGAATGATTATATAATCAGAAAAATAGTCCTCAGAAAATTGTAATTCCTATACATTGGGCAGTATACAATGGCAATAGAACAAGATGAGTACTCCAATACCCAAACGCAGACGTAATGTGAAGAAGAAGGTTTCACGTGCCTGTAATCATTGTCGTAAAGCTCATATTACCTGTGATGATTCTAGACCTTGCAAAAGATGTATTACAAAAGGTATGGCCGATAGTTGTGCGGATGCTCCTCGAAAGACGAAAAAGTATCTGATTGGCGAAGATGCTATTAGCGGAATGGTTGAGAAACGTAAACCGTTCATGTCTTCAGCTGCTGACATGGAATATTCGACTCTAGGAAATATAATCAATCAAGATATACTTGATTCAGATGGTCGACAATCGTCTCAATTTTTCAGTCCAACAGTTAGCAATTCGAATTCTGAAGATGTTTCAACTCCTGATAATAACACTTATGAATCTTTGGGGTTTCGAAATAGACAGATGTTATCAATGGCTAATTCTCCGATATCATTATATGATTTACAATCCATAACATCTAAATGTGACCCGACGACTAATCAATACTTCATTGGCGCTCAATTGAAGTTTCCAGAGGCTGTCAAGGTTATATCACAATTTAGACAACAGAATCCGACCCAATTCAATGAGCGAAATCAGAAATCGGCTATTTCGTTTTCTGTTGCAGTTGGTCAAACTTCTGATCAACAACCGACAATTATGCCATGTGGACTTTTGTTCAAAGAACCATCTGAGATCTATTCGAAAATCAAATCTCCATTTAATTATGTCAAACCATATCATGACTTGAATCTGTATCTACGAAAACGATTCGATAAGAAACCATTAGTTTCCATGTCTAAATCGATGTCCGAATATAGACCATCATTTATTGCAGGAATGATTCATCTCAAAGAAGATGATCTGATTTTTGCAGAACAATGTTTTCAACGCACATTATTGGAGTATGATAATTACATCTCCATCTCTGGAACTCCTACATTGGTCTGGCGTCGTACGTCCCAAATAGCCTACATTGGAGACGAATTCTGTGTTTTGACCGGTTGGAATAAAGAACAGTTATTGGGCAAGTCTACTTTTGCAGTCGAGATCATGGACGATAAATCGTGTGTCGAGTATTTCCAACTGTTTTCAAAAATCGCGTTTGGCGATTTCCGCGGAGCAACAATGACAGAATGTACTCTTCTCACTCCCGACGGTGAAAGTATTCGAACCTCCAGTATTTGGACTTTGAAACGAGACGTTTTCGGAATCCCAATGATGATTATAGCTAGTTTCTTGCCCATTTTGACTTGATGATTGTAATATAGGTATAAAAATTGATGTATTATATCATTGTGCAAGAATACTCTTGACAAACTCAACATAATCGACGGTTTGTTCGTCAGTAACATTAACACCTTTAAGTAACTCATCAACTTCACTTTCACTTAATTTCTCTCCGACTGAGGTCAAAATGTATTTAAGTTCTCCAACACCAATGAATCCAGTAAGGTTCTTATCGAAGATTTGGAAAGCCTTAATGTAATCTTCTGGTTGACCGACTTGTTTAAATCCGCCTTCTCTGTTGACCACAGAGACAAATTTATCGAAATTCAATTCTCCAGGAACAGATTCTTGCAATTCACTGATCTCTTGCAAGGTGGGATTCTGACCCACAGATCTAAGTAAATCTCCCAAATTCTCACTTGAAACTTTTCCGGTTCCTTTCTTATCAAAAAGAGAAAATGCGTCTTTATAAGCTTTGGTATCCGACTAAGAATTAGCGCCAATCATCTAGTTCAACTTACCATAATGTTTTATTTGTTTGTGATATTTTGTTTACACGAAAACACCAAATTGTATTTATAGTCGTGGGAAACTCATCTTTGGTTTTATTTCTAGGTCCATTTATGTCTTTTCAAGTGTCTCGTCGTTTGGTCAATCATTCTACATTACCACCTTGTGCTTTACGTATTCATCCTCAAAATGACTCTATTGTTTATATTGGAACTTATAAATTGGTGAAAGATTCAGTTCGTCATGGATCTATAGAGATATGGAATTGTACTGATAAATTAGAAAAAATCATAGAATATCCTACTGATTCAGCTATTTTGGATCTCAAATTTGATCCATTTGATTCTCAACGATTGATTAGTGTTCATTCTACTGGAAATCTGAAAATTTGGAAAATTCATGGCAATTTGACTCAATTAACTGAATTATTTAATTATCAAGCTTATGAAAAAGATACCTTAATTACTGCTATCAACTTCCATCCAAAATTTCCAAATTTCATCACTTTAACAACAACGACTGGTATATGTTCAATTGTCAATCTTGATTCAGGGAAATTCAATAAAACAGACTTTGATACTATTCACGATTTGGAATGTTGGTTTTCTACGTTTGGAACCTTTAATGGACTGGAAAACGTAGTTTTCTCGGGAGGAGATGATCGAAAACTAATTGCTCATGATATCAGACAATCCCAAGTCCCAATCTGGCAAATAGATAGAATTCATGATGCAGGAATCGTATCCATTTTACCAGCTTCCAATTCTTGGAATTCTCAACATCCTTACACCATCTGGACCGGTTCCTATGATGACCATTTGAAGTCATTAGATTTACGAGTTTTACCACCTAATGATTTGATTCCAGGGTTACCTCCTCGAGTGAAACAGTCGGAATGTTTGGGTGGGGGAGTTTGGCGATTGATTCCTAGTCCTCATTCTGATGGACGAGTTTTATGTTGTGCTATGTATGCTGGTTGCAGAATGTTGAGATGTGAAGATGATACGATTGTTGTGGAACAAGAGTTTAAAGAAGAACATGAGTCAATGGTTTATGGTGGTGATTGGGTGGGTGAGAATATTATGACTTGTAGTTTCTACGATCAAGTAATTCAAGTTTGGCAAAGTACATAGAAATTATTTATCAATAGCTTGGGATTCGACCCATTTTTTAAGCTTTTCATAATCGACTTCATTTTCAGCATTTTGAATCAAATTTTCATCCACATAAGTTTCTCTTGCGATTTGGTTTCTTAGACAAACGATTGAAGGAATTTTGGTAACTTGATAATCCAATAATAACTCTTTATTTCCTGGCTCATCACTTTCAATATCCACCATATTGACCAATTTGTTATCATCAATATCATATGATATGATTCTTTGAAGAGCACCAGTTTGTTTATTTGAAGCTTTATCACCTCTGAAAACGAAATTCATTAATAAAGGTGGTTTTAATGGAATTAATGGTTGCAATTCAGAACGTTCTCTCACAGCCAAAAAGATCCTATTTTTGGTAGTTGTTTGAGGAGGCCAAATGACTGGTTTTGGCTTAATCAATGGATTCTTTGAAGATTGAACATAAATAGCAAGAGCTCCAAAAGCTAAAGTACCACCTAGAATCCATTTTTGTCGTTCTGTCAAGGGCATCGTTTTTAGATAATTGCTAGAATAAGTTATTTGACAACTCCTCACACCATGATTTTGAATTTTTCAAACTTAGTCGGCTCTTTGTGGAGAAAAGAATTTAAACCTCGATTACAAATCGATAAATATAACAAAGAATGGATACTCCAGATGTGTTTGATCAAATGCCTCTAATCTCTCCAACAATCTCGCCAACTAGGGCGACGTTAATGGACGAGTATGAGGTCGAAACTCAACATATTAACCGGGAAAAACTTCCAGAGATATTACCAATAGTTGAATGTATAGCACGAGCCCGGATTCCAACTACTCAAGGACCTGAGATCTTTTTGCATTTATATGCCAATAACATTGATAAGAAGGAACATTTAGCAATTGTTTTTGGTGAAGATATTCGGTCCAAATCGTTGTTTAGACAAAGACCGGGCGAGACTCAACATGATCGGATGACCAGAGGTGCTTATGTTGGGAAATTACATCCTGGACGACGGAATGCTGATTATGATGAAATACATAAAATTGAAGCCAAATTCGATAATGAAGGGAATATAATAGAAGAATCCTTGGAAGAACCTAGATTGGTTAGGATCCATTCTGAATGTTATACTGGAGAAACTGCATGGTCTGCACGATGTGATTGTGGAGAACAATTTGATGAAGCTGGAAGATTAATGGGTGAAGATGGTCATGGATGCATAGTTTATTTACGACAAGAAGGACGAGGTATTGGGCTCGGAGAAAAGCTTAAAGCATACAATTTACAAGATCTAGGAGCAGATACTGTTCAAGCCAATTTAATGTTGAGACATCCTGCTGACAAACGAAGTTTTTCTTTAGCTACTGCCATACTTTTGGATCTTGGATTGATTGAGATTAAGTTATTGACCAACAACCCTGATAAAATCATTGCTGTTGAAGGTAAGAATCGATTAGTTAAGGTGGTCGATCGAGTTCCAATGATTCCATTAGCATGGCAAACAAAAGAACAAGGAATTCAATCTAAGGAAGTGGAAGGATATTTGCGAACAAAAGTTGAGAAAATGGGCCATCTTCTTAGCAAGCCATCGAATTAGTTATTAGTAAAGAAATTAAATCTTCTAAGTGATTATTTCAACAATTGTTCAATATCTGGAGCAATCTTTGGAGGGGTCTTGATCGAAGAATATCTGTTAACAACCTTTCCTTGAGAATCGATCAAGAACTTCTCGAAGTTCCATTTGATACCTTTGAAACCAAGTAATCCTGGTTTTTCATTTTTCAGCCATTCGAACAAAGGATTAGCATTTGGTCCATTCACATCCACTTTTTTCATCAAAGGGAAGTCCACACCATAATTCCGACTGCAGAATTCGACAATCTGGTCTTCACTGCCAGGTTCTTGATGTCCAAATTGATTACAAGGGAAAGCAATAACAACGAATCCTCTATCTTTATATTTTTCATAGAGTTCTTCCAATTCCTTATATTGTTTTGTGAATCCACATTTAGAAGCGGTATTAACAATCAAAACAACTTTACCTTTCAAGTTTTCGAAAGGGAACTCTTTTCCTTTGTTATCAATCGGTTTAAAATCATAAAATTTAGACATGTTGTTACAAATAATAAATTATTATTATTTAAGCACGCCTTTTATATATTTTAGAAAAATTTGATTACTCAGAAATTGTAGGGTCTGGAAATTCGTGCCGAATCCGTCCCGAAATAAGAATAATAGAATCATCTCGTATTCGATCAAAAAACCCCGAACTTAATTTCTTTTGGCCTTTTTAGCCGTACCTGAGGATCCATTAGAACGTTCTCGTTTGACAGGAATACTTTTTTCATACTCTTTAACAACGCATCCAAGTAATGTAGCACATCTTCTATTGATCTCCGTAGAATTTCGACTCTGAAAGAAATAATCAAAATCAAATAATGGACTCAATCTGATGTTTTCCAATATTTGTTCATAGATATCTTCAGTATCAAGTCCGAGTCGATATAATTGAATCAATAAGTAACGGTCTTCGGAATCATTGAAAACCCTTTTAGAAGCCGAAACCGATGATGACGGTGGATACTTCAAAGTTAGATCCAATAACGGATACTCGGTCTCGGCTATTTTGCGCCGCAACGCCTCCTTTTGGATCTTAATCTTTCGAATCTTGTCTTCTCCAGCCTCGATTTGTCCAACATATCGTTCATAACCATCGATACTGCTGACATTATCCCAAAATGCTTGTGCATATTCTTTAACTTCCTCAAACGTCTTATCCTCAAATTCAGATGCAATTAAGGATAAAGCAGTACGTCCGTATTTGACATTCAATGAGATAAATTGATAGAAATCACGTCTACTCCAATTATGATACCCTTGAGTCAATAATTCTTGTTTCAATTGTTCTTCTTCTTCAGTCAATTCTCGAGAATGGTCGATCTCTAATTGTTCTAATTGAGTGTTCAACTTCCGTTGTTCAGAAGTTCCACCATTCTTAGAAGAATCGGCCTTTTGATGGGTCTTGCGTTTGTAATAATTTCGCTCCAAATCATAAAGCTCCCATAATTGCGCAGGGAAAAATTGATGATCATAAATCGGAACCTGTTTCAATGGTTTGACACCAGGAAATTGAGGTTGAGCAGATCCAGAACGTCCTCCAGAATTCAACACATCTCTATAATAATTGTCGATCGAATAATTCTCTTTCCGTTCTCTTTTCGATGGATTGATCCATGTATAAACGTTACCCAAAGGTCCGGCAACCGTTGGATCTTTCTTCTGGAAATTCTTTCCATCCCATTCATATAATGAATTTGAAGAGGTGAAGTTTTGGAGATCATCAAGTCCAAGCTTTGAATACTTGCTACTCAATTCCAAAGTCCTCTTTTCAGATTGCATCAAAATTGCATCTATTTCATCATCATCCAACTGCTGTTTTTGTTCCTCTTCTGAAACTTCTGCTTGATGGCCTAAAACATCAGCTGCTCCGTATTGAATCATATTCAACAATTCATCTTTAGAATTTCCTTTATTTTTCTCCTGCTGAGCATTTAAATGTCTTCCTTGTTGAATCACAAGTTGATCCAGTCTTAATTTCTGTGAAGCTCTCTCCAAAACTTTCTCTTCAATTGCCTTTTGTGTCACAAACCTAAAAACCTTCACCTGTTTGGTCTGACCAATCCGATGCGCTCTATCCATGGCCTGTAAATCGGCTTGGGGATTCCAATCTGAATCATATAAGAAGACTATATCAGCCGAAGTCAAATTTATACCCAAACCACCAGCTCTGGTGGTGAGTAAGAACACGAATTTTTTTGAATCTGGTGCAGAATACTCATCGATGGCTTTAATCCGATCAACATGGTCAGTTTGACCATCAATTCGACAATATTCATATCCTCTAAAAGAACAATAATCTTCTAAAATGTCCAACATTCTACTCATTTGAGAGAATATAAGAACTCTAGAACCTTGCTCCTTGAATCTTTTCAACATTTTATCTAGAACTTTCATCTTTTGAGAGTTGTAAACCAGATGTTCATCGGTGGTATATGGTGGTCCAGGTTCTGCACCTTCGAAGAGATAGGGATGATTGCAACACTTTCTTAATTGCATCACAATGTTTAATAATCTAGTTTTGGATTCTCGTTTCCCATTGGCTCCATTAACAGCATCGATATCACGTTCCAAAAGCTTCTGATACCATTTTTTCTGCATTTCAGTCATTCCAACATAAACATTCAATTCCTTTTTTGGAAGTAAACTCTTTTCAACATCGGATTTGATTCTTCTTAATAGAAAAGGTTGTAACACTTTATGAAGTTGATGGACAATATTTTCATCTTTATTTTCGCTTTCACCAGAAGAAAACCATTCATCAAATGTTTCAGAGTCGGCGAAAACATCAGGAAGTAGGAAATTCAATAAGGCCCATAATTCATGTAGATTATTTTGTAAAGGAGTTCCCGTAATGAGCATTCTGTTTTTGGAATGGAAAGTTCGGATAATTTGGGATAATAAGGAATCCTCATTCTTCAATCTATGAGCTTCATCAACAACGATATATTCCCAAGCGAATTTCTTTAATGCCGTTTTTTCTCTAATGACAATTTCATAAGAAGAAATAACAACATCGAATTGACAAGTCATAAGCCCATTTTTGATGATTTCATTTCGTTGTTGTTGATCTCCAGTTAAAACCAAAGTTTGAACATCTGGAGTCCATCTAGTGAACTCTCTTTGCCAATTTTCCAATGTGGATTTGGGAACAATGACTAAATGAGGTCCAGCAATTCCTCGTATATATCTCAGATATCCTAAAAATGAAATCGTTTGTAAAGTCTTACCTAAACCCATTTCATCGGCCAATATCCCCGATAGATTGTTTTGATTTAATGAAATCAACCAATTCAATCCTTGAACTTGGTATGGTCTTAATAACCCATTAATAAAAGCTGGACTCTCAGTAAACTCGAAATTGTCAGAGGTTGAATCTTCTTCATTCAAAAGTTCATCATCTTCCTCTTTCTCAGTCTTTCGACGTCTATGATCTTGATTGGTGTTTATATTAAGAGATGAATCTTGTTGTAGCAATTGCCAAACTTGACCAAATTTTGGATCACGAGAAGCCTTATTTTCCAAGAAATGTTGAAATAATCCAGTCAAACCGAGCAAATATTTGAATCTAGTCACTGTTTCTTGAACATTGAATGGTTTCTTCTCACCTTCAGTAAAATACTTTTGTTTCTTCTGTTCATTTGATAATGGCCGGAAATCATACGTATGAATCACTTTTTTACCAGAATCTGAATCGGAAACCGGTTCTGGTTTGATTTCGGAACTTAAAACCGAACTTGTATCCATTAAGAATAAGGAATATTGAACTTTTTGTTTTTGTATACGCGTACTCGATAAATTAGCCACTGATGATTCACTAGCCACATATTAAAATACCGCCACAAAATTACTAATCTATTAAAAATTTCTTATAATCTCCATGACTACTACTCTTCCTCCTCAAAGAGTAATGGAAACTCAATTACCAACTCCTGAGCCGGAACATTGTCCTGGCCCGGAGAGTGAAGGTGCTGGGAAATCAGATGCATGTGTTGGTTGTGCTAATAAGGAAATATGTGAATCATTACCCAAAGGTCCTGATTTGGATTTGCCCTTGATAAACAACCGTCTTTCTAGTATCAAACATAAATTATTAGTTCTCTCAGGAAAAGGAGGAGTTGGAAAATCCACTTTTACATCGATGCTTGCTTGGGCTCTTGCTTCCGACCCAAATCTGGAAGTCGGAGCAATGGACTTGGATATTTGTGGACCATCTCTTCCAAAGATGTTAGGCTGTGAAAACGAATCCATTCATTCTTCAAACTCAGGTTGGTCTCCTGTTTATATTAGTGATAATCTTGGAATGATGTCTATACAATTTATGCTTCCAAATGATGATTCTGCTATCATTTGGAGAGGAGCTAAGAAAAATGGATTAATTAAACAATTTCTCAAAGATGTTGATTGGGGAGAACTTGATTATCTTGTGATAGACACTCCACCAGGAACCTCAGATGAACATTTGTCAGTTACAACATATATGAAAGAGGTTGGAATAGATGGTGCCCTAATAGTGACTACACCTCAGGAAGTGGCATTATTGGATGTTAGAAAAGAGATTGATTTCTGCAGAAAGGCAGGAGTGAAAATTCTTGGAATCGTGGAAAATATGTCGGGATTCGTTTGTCCAAGTTGTGGAGGAGAATCCAAGATATTCAAACCAACCACTGGAGGTGGAGAAAAATTGGCTCAGGAATTAGGAATCAAGTTTTTGGGCAGTGTTCCCTTAGATCCTCGAATCGGAAGAAGTTGTGATTCAGGTGATTGTTTCCTGGATTTGTATCCAGATTCTCCGGCCAGTGAGGCCATTCTCGATGTCATTGACGCGCTTAGGGATGAGATCGAATCGGACGATTGTTATAATTAATATATTTGCATCTATCATGATTATTTAGTTGGTAATCTACTCTTCAAGTAGTTCATTTCACTGGACGGCAGACTCAGACCCAACAATTGCTCTTCATTATAATCCACTGAGAGATCGAAAATCAGTCTTATCACCTCTCTATACATCAAAACTTTGGCAACTTTGATTTTCGAGTTGGTTTCTTTGAGTAAGACTAAACCATTAATCAATTTCTTAACATTTGTTTTAATCTGTGGTCCTTCCGGATTCTTTCTCAATTGAATATATTCATAATACAATTCTCCTCCAGTCATCCAATCAGGTAGAATTTTGAACTTCGATATCAATTGTTCTAATTCATCAAACTTGATGTTAGAAATCACGTATTCTGGAGCAACATCAGTCAATGTAAGTTTATGAGCTTCATCCAAACTTCCAGCATCAACCAATGCCCAAACTGCTTTAACTGATTCTCCTTCTTTGGCAAACTTCTTTGATCGAGCTTCATGTAAAACTGATTTAGGTAACCTGTATGTTTGGTGCAATGAATTCAGTTTCAAATCATTGTTCAAGAAACTGAGAGAATCGATATTTAACTTGATTAGATTTGAGATTTCAGACTCACATAAAGTATCATCATTAAGATGTTCCAACACAAATAGTGATTCTTCATAATATCTTTGATTGTTGAGCTTGTTGCTTAACTCCAAAGTGACGGAGTCGATATCTGAAAGCTTTAAAACATTATTGAGTTTCTTGAAAATTAAAAATTGGGTCTCAAGAGTGAAATCTTTGATGATTGTTTGAGGGTCATTCAATAACTTGAAGACAAGATAATATCTATCTTTGATATCAGGCTTGATTGACAATTTCGATTCGTTAACAACAAATTCATCGATCAACTCAATCAGTGATCTGTTAACATCCCCATATTTCAATTGAAGTAAAAGAACAATTGACCAAGATAATCCATCAAGATGTCTGATAATGTCTGATGAAAATATTTGACCCGTTAAAAGCTTGTATATTTTAAGAATGGAAGGTGGGATGAACTTTGTAGTTGAAGATTTCGTCCATTCACTCAATTGGGCTTTTGACAATTTTCTCACTGTCGGATCATTCGAATCAATCAATGTCAATAGCACAGATAAATGTTTATTTGACGATTCAATAGCACTCAAAATAGCTTGAGAAACATCTCCTGAACACAGATGGATATAAATTGATTCCATTGAATCACTGGCCTGTAGTAGTCTTTCAATCTGATCATGGTTATGTTGTTGAAGCCATTGTATGACAAGTTCCCGACGTTCAAGATCAATAAATCTTTCTCGAAGTTGAGGTTTTCCCAAACAAGACTCCATCTCTTCTGGACCAAGAAACGACTCACAATACTTGTCATCAAAAAGTCTGGCAAGAAGATCCCAAAACTTGAATTCAGTTGTAGTCTTAAAAACGTCCAGCACTCCTTGTAAGGATATCCGACCATCAGATTTGATCAATGGATAATTATTTGATCTAGGCTCGACTTTCATGTTCACCATCTCATGTTGTAGGACAGTCTTAACCAATTTCATATCATCGGTCTCACTAGTTTTGGTGTTTGTCCTCTTCGCAGTGGTGGTATTCTTACCAAACAGAAACTGATTAACATTTTTGGAGGACAGATCCATCCTCTTGGAGTATTCGAACTCGTTACTAAACACAGATTTGAATCCACCTGCCAAACTTAATTGTTGAGTCCAATCTGCTGAAGATTCAAACTCGGCATTCTTCTTCAATACCATCATATCTATTTCTTCCAATTCTGGTTCATATGCCCGCACATGGACCAAATCATCAAAAGCGGCATCTTCAACAAGAATGTCTTCCTCGATTGGACTAGTTTCTGGTTCTGTGTCTGGCTTATCAACTTCAATATAGTCATCTTTCTCGATCCCCAAACTTTCATCCATCTTGTCTTCTTCAAAATCCCAACCACCTGGAACTTCTTCTTGATCTCCAGCATAAGAGTTTATCCGAATATAAGCGTTATTCTGATCTTGAGTTTTCTGCTTCTGAAGTTTGGATTCATGTTCAAGTTGTTCTTTGAATTTTTTCACCAGTTCTGGATCATCTTCGTCTTCATCAACCAATCCCCATATACTGAAATGATCGACTTTAAAGGTGTATGTTCCAGAAAGAGAATCATAATTAATGAAAGACATTCCAGGAGTAGCCTTGAGTCGACTAATATGTGCAGGCACCTCAGGAGCTGAAGGATTTGTGATTCTGGTCTTGGAAACTTTATCATAAGGAAAACAACTTTCCACACTCACCACAGCAGGAACATTCATTCCATTTCCAGGAGAAGGCTTATTAGTTGAATCTGGATACACTTGAAGGATTCGTGATTTGAAAACAATATAATTATCAAACAATTGATCAAATTGACCATGGAATGCAGATAGATCAACTGGATAGGAAAATGAGACCTGGCCACAACCTTTACGTCCAGCAGTGAAATTTTCAACACGCATTAATTGAGAAGGATTCATTTTAGATAATTCTTCAATTGAAGGTGAACACCAATATCCTTCTGCCAATTTAGACGATTTGGTTTCCAAATCTGGTTGAGGATCACTGGAAGAATCATTTTTCAAGAACTTTGGCTTCAGACTAGAAACAACTCGCATAAATCCTGTTTTCCCTTGTGTTTTAGTTCCCAAGAGCACATCATCTGGGTTAATTTCATAATAGTTCTTAAAACTTCCTCTTGGATTGCGAATGATCAATTTTCTGAACTCTGATTTGGGTATTGACAAGTCTTTCATATCTGTCTTCACTCTTTTGGTTTCATGTGTCTTTTCAGAGGAGAAAATCCCACTAAAACTCTCCATTGGATACTTTTGTGCTCCAGAGAATGGTTTAGATAATCGACTTGATAATCTCAACATTGACGAACCGGTTTCATTCGAAACAATCGACGAACTGGATCTTTTTCGTTTGATTTGCGATTCCACCTCTTTACTACTTGGAGTCAATGCATTAGGCATCTGAGAGACTTGAACTGAAGCAGATGCAATATTGATTGCATATGGATTAGGAGCCGGTGTTGACGACTGTTGCTCAGCTTGAAACCCACCTAAAGTACTGGCAGTGGTCTGTCCAGTCGTCTGTGAGTTTCCAAATATGCTTGGTCTACCAGAAGGGTTGGATTGAGGTGTTGTACCAAACATTAATGTAGAAATGTTTTGTTTACTCAAAAATTTGTCTAGTAATATTTTGTTTTACACGGGTTTTTCAATGACAGATTTTTCATGCTAATGGCATTCTAGTCATTACGTCGAAACTGCCTGTTCCAACGTTATTGAGTTTTCCAATGACGATACGTGCCGAAGGAGATTGTAGTTCTTCACGGTCATTGTCTAGAACAGCTTTGGTTAAGAATTGACATGTTGTTTCGTAAGACATCTTGGTGAATGAAGAAGTGGAAGAATCAATACCTTGTCTATTGAAAGCCAGATAGGTTCCTTCTCTAGTCATGTAATCGGCGATCAAATCTAAATGTCTGGAAGACACAGAAATGGCATATCTACCAAAAACATTGTTGATTTCATTGACAATTGTGTTTCTGGCAGCTTCCACACCATAAGTACGTAGAACGGCTGCAACATCGTTGGAACGAATTCCATTCACATTGATGAAGGCATCATGATCCCACATGGCAGCAAAATTGACTCCCTCTGTCACCAAAATCCGTTTTCCTTGCTCTGGCTCAGGATGCAAACATCTACCAATTCCACTCACTTCACGAACAACAACAGCTCTACAAACAGCTTCAATGATATTCACCATCAACAATTTTTGAGTTTCAGCACTCAATTCCAATTTGAAGTCACACCAAGACCCATTTTCGTCGTCAAAGTTGAATTGGCTAACAAAGTTGTGGTTGATGATTACTTCCTGTTGTCTTTCACGAGCAGATTTAGACATGTTTTCTTTGACAAGATTCGATTTGACAATTTGATCCACTTCCATCTTATTTTCGTCTTCGGATTCAGATTCAGATTCAGAAGAACTATCATCCAAAAGAGACTCATCATCTGATTTTTCAGCACGACGCATGGTTTCGACTTCTTCATCATCTGGACCATCATAGGAAACAGCTTGTTTGGTATTATTTTTCAACTTATCATCATCGGCATCGGCATCTTCTTCTTCACCAGATTTGGCTCCTAATTCTGTTTGAGAACGAGAGACTGCTTTACCAACAGAAGAAAGTGATTCATTATTGACCTTCTTTTGTTTCTTAACTTCTTTAACAATTGCAGTTTCCAAAGCTTGAATGAACTTGGACTTGATCACATTTTCAAGTTCATCTTTGGTAACATCATATTCTTCTTCATAATCATCTGAATCAAAGAATTTCAAATTAATCTCGTAAGAACGTGTTGCTTGAGATTCTGCAGGATTGGCAGTAGTTTCGATAACAGAAACACCATTGATGAATTCGGAAAAGTTGATTTTGGTGATCGATTTACAGAAAGCGTCTGCAGAACTGTCGTCAACATCCTTCAAAATTGGAAGAGTCATTTGAGGAGTCTTAATGGAGGCGGAGGCAGTCATGACAATTTCTCTTAAACGAGGAATACCAAGAGTGACGTTAGCTGCACCGTGACCTGCAAAATGGAAAGTATTCAAGGTCATTTGGGTAGAAGGTTCACCAACAGATTGAGATGCCACAATTCCAACGGCTTCTCCAGGATTCACCAAAGATCTCATATATTTCAATTGCATCAAGGCTTTGAACTTCTTTTGGGTCAAACCACCATTAGTTTTGGCTTCTTTTCCTGAAACAAACAACTCCTGATTCTCATCAATGAATTTGTCGAGTTCATCTTCGAATTTGTCAGAAACAGATCCCAAATACTTGCTTGGATTGTAAATTGAAATCGTTGGATCGTATTTCAAATTTTGCTCATAATGAGCAAGATCGGCCTGTTTCTTCAGTTGTTTGCGAACTTTCTTATTATAAGAAATGGCAGTGTCTGTATCCAGATTTTCAATAGTCGATGGACTGTATTTCTGTAATAAAGAATTGTAATTCTCATAGAAGAACTTGAATTGTTGCATATAAGATTCTTTAGTGACGTCAACAGAATCTCCACCATAAAGGAATTGAATCAACGTACCATCTGCATTTCTAATGGTATTATCATAAGAAACATGAACACCTTCCAATTGTTTGGTCAAACAACGTTGTAAGTATCCAGAATTGGCAGTCTTAACAGCAGTATCAATCAAACCTTCCCTACCGGCCATACAATGGAAATAATATTCTTGAGGACGAATACCAGAATAGAATCTATTCTTAATGTAACCTCCTGCACGAACATTGGTTTCAAATGGCTTGAAACAAGGTAGAGTCTTACCAGAAACCATCACCGGAACTCTTCTACCTTCCAAAGCTTGTTGACCAAGTAAACACATAATTTGAGAAACATTCACATTAGATCCTTTGGCTCCCGAAAGAGCCATAGCTTGCATAGCATTGTATGGGAATTTCTTCATGGTTCCATCTGGAACACACTTGGAAACAACCTTAGAGGTGATTGCATTGACTTTCGATTGCGTAACAGCATCCATGATAGCCAATTTGTTATCATCTCTGGCAATCTCTTCCAACCGTTTCACAAACTCAGGATTGTTCACTTCCACGTCATTTTTTAAATTGGTAACCTCTGCTGCGGCAATACGTCCAATATCAGTACTTTCTTCAAGAATCTTCTGTCTCCAGGTATTTCCTTCACCTGTCAATTTCAAATCATCCATACCACAAGTGAGACCCATCATCATATTGTAGTTGGTGAAAAGTCTTCCCAAAACAGAAAGAGCTTTACCAGCAACTGTGGCACCATAAACTTCATGTAAAGAATGGATCATTCCGTATTGAGAAGCTCCATATTGCGATTTGTCCAGAATACCACTCAAGAGCTCACCATTATAGAATAAAACCTCATTTTCGCGCGATCCTTCACTCCAATATTCGTTCTTGACCTTGTTTTTGGACTTGAGGTTGATTCCTGGTAGGTCTTGAGGCTTGATATTAAGTAAAATTGTGGTAATGACCTGTTTTCCCGTCCATAATGGTTGAGGTTTGAAAATAGCAGGAGCAACTGTCACAATTCTCGACCCAGTTGAATGACCATCTTCTGGACGAATACATCCATAAACAAGTTGTTGATACTTTTCTCTCGTGAAAAAAGTATCTTTGCTTGTCAACCAAACACCGGCAGAAATGTGATCTTGAATCAAACCTCTAACTGGAGAACCAGCAGTGGGAGTTAAATATTGGGAATCGGTATTTGCCAAATTGAAGGCTTCTGCTCTAGCATTTTCATTTTGCGGGAAATGCATGTTCATTTCATCTCCGTCGAAATCAGCATTATAAGCACCTGTATTAGCATAATGCAATCTTAATGTTTTCTCTCCAGGAAGAACTCTAACCTTATGACCCATCATGGAAGCTTTATGTAAGGTTGGTTGACGATTCATAATGACAACATCATTGTTCTTGATATGACGATAAACTTTCTTGTTGATCACATCTGATCCACTTGATGGAGTCAATAATTGTTTGGCTATTGCAGTTCTCTGTTCTAAACTCATTCCTATCAAAGAAACTAAACTTCCATCTTCATTTTGAACTTGTAATGCACCAGGCCATTTATCTGGACCATTGATGACGGCTTGTCTCAATTCAGCAACGTTATGAACAGTGACTGGTTCTGGATAAGTCAATTTCTTAGCAAAAACTGGTGGAACACCGATTTCATTGGTTTCAATCATTGGATCAGGAGAAATGACCGAACGAGCAGCATAATTCACACGTTTTCCCATCATATGTTTTCTAAACAGTCCTTCTTTCTTTTCTAAAGCTTGTTTAATACCAGGATGAGCAGTGTTGCTGTTTTGGTTCTGATTTTTGGTTGAATCAATATATCCATTGACATCATTCTGAAGAGTCACAAAAGCGTTCATTAATCTGTTGAAAGTGACTTTGCGATCTTCCAAACTGATTTCTTTGCTTAAAATGGAGAATTGTTCATTCAAATCTCTAATCATCAACGAAGTAGTCAAAACTTTCGAAAGAAGCTCGTTCTGAGAGTTCTCGTGAACTTCGTCTCCAAGCTTCGAAGGAAGACGGAATCTGGTTGGAGGAACAACCAACGCATGTATGAAGAACATGTCTGCTGAAATCGGAGATCCACCTAATGGTTTGGAATGGAATAAAATATCCATCATCTTTTGTTCATTTTTGAAAACTCGTCTAAGAATGTTCCGAATCTCTGTAGAAAGGACATATTTGGATCCTTCTCTATGTTTTTCAGATCCATTTTCAGATCCATTCTTGCCAGATTTCATAACATCCGGTCTGCTCAAACCTTTGATTCTATTATTTGAAAGTTGTTTATCCTTAAGTCCATTTTCAAAGATCTTGGAAAATCCATCCTTTCTAAATGTCGGAGAATACATCCCACAATTGTCACACTTTGGTCTGCTTAATAGTCGCTTGTAAAAATCGTAAATCACAGCTTTTCGTTCTTCTCCAACAGTAGCTGTCATCACACCACGTTCAGTAGTTCTTCCTTCTGATAGAGCTTTAGCAATACTAATATCAACATATTCTTGTCTTCTTTGCATCAGATCCCGATCGGCTTTAGTATTAACAACCATCGGTCCATCATCTTCTAAAGCTTCATCTCCATCATATTCTGAATCTGAACGCATGTTGTCAAGTTCACTTGCTTCCAGAATTAATCCAAATTGAATGAGTTTCAATTTGCATTGGAATTTATGAGCTTCCAACTCTCGAAGTCTAAACCGAAGACAATATAGACAAGAAGATCTCAAAAATATGTACATTTGATTGAAAAATAATGGATTGTAAACAGGAATTGGTAATTCAATATGACCTTGATGTCCAGGACAAAATTTATCGTCTAATCCACAGGTAGCACAAAGATTCTTCAAAAAAGCTCCAAGACTTAGATCATAAAGACCACCAGGAACTGGATGTCCTAAATTGTCAAAAACAGTAGGATTGGTAATCTGTTTGGCCGATAACTTACGGACATCGGAGGTTGTTAGAACTCCAAAGTCCACCGACTCGATTTCAGATCCAACTGGTTTAGCAATATCCATGACGATCTCTATAAAACTTTTTTTAAAAAAATTCTGAATTTTTTTTTATCACTAAAAAAATACTTAGTCCGGGTAATCATTGATGCAGATAATATAACAAACTTAAAATCATTGGATATCAAGAGATGCCTTGAGCTTCTTGATCAATAGCCAATCATCTCTAGGAACGGAGTCTCTAAAAGCAGGATCTTTCAAAGTGTCGATGGATTTTCTGGTGATGAGAGAATATAATGGATCTTTCTCATCAACATGTCTTCCCCATGTAGGTTGTTGTCCCGAAGGAGCTTCCAATCTCATGGCAACACCGGCATTGGTTTGACCTTTTCTCACTGATTCCCTGGCTTGATGATTGACCTCCAAAGAAACAACTTTTCCAAGTAACATTGGGCCAGTCTTTCCCGTCACTGGATCTGGCTTCACCACACAAATTGGAGTTCCGTGTTTAACAACTCCCTCAACAACATCAACTCCAATGATCATTGGGTTTCTCTTGTTGATGATTTGCAAAGTTTTCAAGACACATGGGAAAACGGCATATTGTTGATTCTCCTTTCTTCTCTCTTCCAACAGCTTCTCTTGGTAAGCTGTAAACGAATCAAACAGATGATAAATGATATCGGCATTAAAAATCGTAACTCCTTGTTCATTTGCATATTGTTCAGCTTCTTTATCAATCTTCACATCAAAACATAACATCACAGCAAATTCCTTGGCTCTGTCCAACATGGCAGCAGCTTTCATCACATCTCTTTTATAAACAGGACCCAATCCAATGGACATCACAGGAATCTTCATATCCTTGAGGAAATCAAGAAGAGCTTCCAAAGATCCAAGAGTAGAAGCTTGAACTGTGACTCCTCTTCCAGAAGAATCCACAGAATCCAACAAACCAGTTAAATCATCCATAACTTCATCCATCATCTCTTCCTCGTCATCATCTTCACCAACAACGAGTAATCTGGAACCAGCAACAGCTTTCTCCAAATCATTAGCAGCAATTTTGACACCCAAAGCTGCCTTAACTTCTTTAAGATGGATATATTCGGATTTGATACGCAATTCTCTGGAAGGAGGAGGGGTCAACAACGCTCTGATATTTGTCACTATAGGACCATTCATACCACAAAGAACAATTCGATCTCCTTCTCTCAAAATACCGTTTGAAAGAACAACATCGATCGTGGTTCCCAAACCTTCAATGACCTTGACTTCCAAGATTGTAGCCTCAACATGGGAAAGATACTTCAATTGCTTACTCATTCTCTTTTGAGTCAGTTCAAGTAACAACCATAACAGATCAGGAACACCTTCACCGGTAACAGCAGAAGTTGGGACAATTGAAACGTATCTGGATAAGTTGTTGTTTTGGAAGTAGAGTTCCGAGTTCAATCCCTGTTCGGCAAGAGCAACCTTAATAGCAGTGAATCTGCTCTCGAATTCTTGTTGAACAGCACGGGTTTGTTTAGAGAACGAGTCTCTGAACGAATTGTTCTCGGTGGTTTGCCAATCATACAATCTGTCGATCTTGTTCAATGCAACCACAAATGGAGCCTTTCTGTCTCTCAACAGTCTAATGGACTCCAAAGTTTGTTGTTCCAATCCATGCATAATATCAATCACCAAAATAGCAATGTTACAGAGAGAAGAACCTCTGGTTCTGAGATTGGTGAACGACTCGTGACCAGGAGTATCGATGATCAACAAACCTGGAACCTCATACACCATTTTTTCGTATTGAGCCATAACAGCAGTTTTCTGTTTGATTGCTTCCACAGGAAAATATGTAGCACCAATCTGTTGAGTGATACCACCAGCTTCCCCACCTTGAACGTTGGTCTGTCTGATCTTATCCAAAAGTTTGGTTTTACCGGTATCGACGTGACCCAAAATACAACAAATTGGGGACCGCAAGTTGGTTTCTGGTTCAACACTTCCTTTCTTGGAGGTTGAGGCAGGCGAAGGAGAAGCTCTGACGATTTCTTCAACAATTTCTGTTTGTGATTTGGTTTCTTCTTCGGCTTCCTCTTCTTCGTCTTCTTCTTCATTTTCTTCTTCTTCTCCTTCTTCTTCTTCCTCCTCTTCTTCCCCGTTATCCTCCTCGTCCAAGGCAGTCTCCCAATCAGCAGCAACTTCCTCATCCTCATCCAAAGCCATTTTCTCCCAATCATCAACTAGTTCTTCCTCTTCTTCATCGTTTTTCTTCTCAGAAAGAATCTTGGCTTTTTCCTCAGCAAGCTTCTTCTCGTCTTCTTCTTCCTTCCTCGTGACCTTCTTCTTGCCATAAACAACCTTCTTAGGTTTTGGTTGATCTGTGGCTCCTTGATTGACAACTCCAGGAACAATTATGTTACTAGCTTGTAACAATTGTTGTTTTCTTCTCTCCTGTAATTGTTTCTCTTGTTTCTGTTTCTTGGTCAAGAATTTACCTTCTTTCTTCAATTGCTCCTTCTTAGCCTTTTCTTTCTCTTTCTTGACTCTTCTGGCCTCCTCTTTAACCTTCTCCTCTTCTTCTAATAGCCGTTTTTCTTCCTCTTCTCTCAATCTTTCTTCTTCCTCCAATCTTTGTTGCTCTTCTTCCGCCTGTTTTCTGAGCTCCATCTGTTTTCTCAAAGCAGCAATGCCGGCAGGCATTTTTTTGGTCTTTTTAACGGTTTTCGAAGTAGCAACAGGCTTTTCTTCCTCTTCTTTTACTTCATCAACTTTAGATGTCTCTGATAAAGAAGGAACAGGAGAATTCTCCTTGGAATCATCCTTAGGAGCTTGAGCTTTCTTTCTATCAGCCAATTGTTTCTTTCTCAACTTATCCTTCTCCTTCTTTTCTCTTTCTTTCTCCTTTTTACTCTTAATAATTGGGCCTTTCTGTTGAGAAGATTGAGCTTTTTCCTCTTCTTCCTTTTTAGCCTTTTCTTGCTTCTTATCCTTTGCCCGCTTCAAATTAGACAAGAAATCATCTGCAAAATCATCTGCTTCAACGGGCGTGACCTCATTGATAGATCCAGATTCATTTTCTTCAGCCACTTCCTCTTCAATATCCTCTTCCCAATCTGCTGGTCCAGAATTCTTCTTTCCCTTCTTAGCCATTTTGATAATTGATGTTCTATAATTTAATTAATGTGTTTGATTAGATACAAAGTTCCCAGCATACGAGACGTACAAGTATGTAATGTATGCTCATGAGTTTATCTCTGGTTGAAGAGAATTGTAATATCAAAATTTCAATTAATTACAATACTGGAGGTGGAATCCGGTATCTCTAAGTTTTTCTGGTAAAATCAATAAAATCCTTATATAACAAGGGAGAGGGTTAAAAATTTTCAGGAAACACCACAAACCAAAACCGTCGCGTCGGCTTAAGAAAAAAATTGAATCTTGAAGTTAAATTCATTCATCATGACTACCGTTGAGAAAATCAAGGCCATCGAAGATGAGATGGCCAAGACTCAGAAGAATAAGGCCACCGAGAAACATCTGGGTATGTTGAAGGCCAAAATTGCCAAGTTGAAAAATGAATTATTGAAAGATGCCAATGCTGGTGGAGGAGGAGCAGGTGCTGGATTTGATGTGAAGAAAACCGGAGAATCGATCGGATTTATTGGATTTCCATCGGTTGGTAAAAGTACTTTACTATCAAAATTGACTGGAACTCATTCTGAGGCTGCAGCTTATGAATTCACAACCCTTACTACTGTTCCTGGTGTTATTAGATATAAAGGAGCCAAGATTCAAATGCTTGATCTTCCTGGTATTATTGAAGGTGCTAAAGATGGAAGAGGAAGAGGAAAACAAGTTATTGCGGTGGCGCGGTCTTGTGATCTTATATTTATCGTTCTGGATGTCAATAAGCCTTTGAATCATAAGAAAATCATTGAAAATGAACTTGAAGGTTTTGGAATCCGATTGAACCAATCTCCTCCAGACATTCTGTTGAAAAAGAAAGAGAAAGGAGGGATCAATATCACCAGCACTGTGGCATTGACCAGAATTGACCATGATGAAGTCAAGGCTGTGTTACAAGAATATAGAATGAATTCATGTGATGTTCAATTTCGATGTGATGCTACTGTTGATGATCTTATTGATGTTATTGAGGCGAGAAACAGAAAGTATATTCCTGCAATTTATGTTTTGAATAAGATCGATTCATTTTCTATTGAAGAATTGGATCTTCTTTACAGAATTCCAAATGCTGTTCCAATTTCCTCGGGAAGTGGATGGAATTTGGATGAATTACTGGATATGATGTGGGATAGATTGAATCTTGTTAGAGTTTACACAAAACCTAAGGGAAAACTTCCTGATTTCAGCGATCCAGTTGTTCTTCGAACAGGAAAATGTACTGTTGAAGATTTCTGTAATAAGATCCACAAATCTTTGGTTGATGATTTCCGGACAGCTTTGGTGTTTGGAACAAGTGTCAAACATCAACCTCAATATGTTGGATTGAGTCATGAATTGGAAGATGAAGATGTGATTACTATTTTGAAGAAGTGATCAAATATAATAAGCTGCCAATAAGAATGTTAAAATGAAGGTGACATTGAAACTTGGTTGTTCAAATACCATTTGTCTCACATCAATCAGTTGGGAACCCATTTTAACATATCTGGTCCATGGAATTGAGACTATTCCTCTTGAATTGAGAAATTGGACTCCCAAATAGAAACTCAGTGAGAAGAACACAAGCACTGAGCTCAATTTTCCAACAATTAATCCACAAACCAATCCACACATTGACCCAATTGAAAGTTCCTGATAGTTCAACCTTCCCTCGAATGATTTATCGAATTGAGGACCTGATGTGACATCTTGAGCAGCTTTTTGGAGTTTCAGTTGTTGTTGATCCAAAGCCATATCATTTCTAATCTGATTATGATATAACCAATAACTAGACATACACATCAATCCCAAAGAAACTCCAAGTTTAGGAGCAGTGATCGATCGACTGATCTTTGCTCTTGGAATAACATTGGAGAATGATCTTTTGATTGATGGAGTTGATCTTAGAAGAAGTCTTGAAAACATGTTCTAGGAAAAGATTTATTTTGCTTTGGGTATATGAAATTGCTACCGCGCCCGGAAATCGAGCTAAAAAATTTATTTTAATAAAATATCACTAATCAATGGACGATGGTCAGATAAGAAATAAGAATCATCATACCAGTTGTCACCGGTCTTGAAACGAAGAGGTTCCCAATCATTGGTTTGACTACCGAATTGGAAATCGATTCGGGTGAAGAAATCAGTGTCACCAATAAAGCCAGTAAAGGTAGCAAGATTACCCATTCTGCTTTGCGGACGGGTTTGATTCATGATGTCAACCAAATTGAAGTCGTATGGATCGAAGCTGTACTTGGAGGTGAATTCTGAATTCAATTTGGAGTCAGAGAAATTCAATGATCCAGTAGCAATGTTGTAAGCTCCACTATCATCACCAGTAACTTGAGAATTGAAATCACCAACCAGGAAAACAGGACAATTCTTATCTTGTCTTTCATAAGCAGCTCTATATCTGGCCAGAGCAGCACCAAGTTTTCTTTGATCATCGGACAAATCATCCAAATGAACATTGATTAAGAAAAATGGCTTATTGTTTGCTTTAGTACGGAAATAACAAGCAGTAGCACTTCTGAATGAACCAGCTCCTAAAAATTTGGATGGAGTAAATGGAGTATTACTAAGCCAAAAGGTATCATTTGAAATCAATTCAATGGTATCTGGATTGTAGAAAATAGCTTCATATTCTCCAGCTTCTTTACCATCATCTCTTCCGACACCAATGTAATCCATGTTTAAAAGTTCTTTCAAATCTTCCACTTGTCTTTTAAGACCTTCATTTACAGTGAATATATCAACTTCATTGAATAGAACTTCATTAGCAACTCCAATTCTTCTAGAAGACCATGGTTGTTCAATGGAGTTAGAATACCATTTAGTATTAACATCAATTGGAATAACAGGATCTAAAGAATTAATGGTATCTCGAACAGATAAACTATCTGGTCTAGCATCATATCTAAGATTCCAATTTTGGATTCTAATGACGTCTTCTTGAGCTTTAACGGGAGCAACAATTGACCAAGTAATATAGATCAGACTTAACAACATCATGAGTATTAGAATTGAATGATTACCTGCTATGTACATGATGAGATATCACAATGGCTTTTTATAGTTGATTCGTACAATAATAATCAGGTACTTTCCCCTGAACTGAACAATACAATTTGTGAGGGGAGGTAATTAGTATGCACGACCTGCCTACATTCTACCAATTTAAGATTTTTTCTCCTATAAAAATATTATTAAATTCGCTTCACGTGGTTGTGAATCGTAGATCCCCACTTAATCCGTTTCGTTTTGAAGAACAATATACCAGATTCGGAGGAATGAATGATTCGGATAAATCGGTGAGTTCGAAACCGAATTTTGAACTTCAAAATCCAGCAAATCGTTCATATTCCAATGGTAAAGAAATGACAGCACGACTAGTTCCATCGAAGGAATTGATGCAAATGGAAGTGATGAAACTTGAAAAATCACTTCAACAAGCTACTAATTCTCAACAGTTATTGAAACTTCTCGAACAAATTGATTCAAAACAACAACAATTGGATCATGTATTACATACTTTCACTAACAAAAGATCCACTGCTCATAAATCTTCGATTCGAAATTTGGAGGTCACCAGAGTCGAACTTTCTTCAACATTGAATCAATCGAGATCATTGAATAAGATTATGGAAGAAGCTTCATTCTTAAGTTCCAAAATCACCGAGAAAGTTAGATTATTGGATTCGGAGAAATTCAAAATCAAGACAACTAAGGAATATGTTGAGAATGTTCGAATTCTCAAATATGAAGTTCAAAAAGCAGATACAGCCTTTCGACAAAAAGATTGGCTTTCGGTAGCAAATTCAATTAACACAATCAGAAACCTTCCATCAGGTCTTATCAATGATGAATTCGTTGAATTCATTGTACCAACTAGTGATTTACCTGAAATGCCCAGTGTCTTGTTGAATTCATGGATTTCTGAACTTAATACCATCTTTGTTAATGAATTCAATGAATCAGCTTTAAATAAAGATGTTCAACGACTCACCTATTTCTTCCAATTGTTCCCATTGATTGGTAAAGATGAGGTTGGAATCAATTGTTATTCAAGTTTCATTTGTAACATCATCAGTGATCAATCTCGAACTATTTTAAGAAGTGTTCAAGGAAAAGGTGATGTTAGATCGAGTTTTTATTCTCAGGTGCTATTTCAATTATATCAAACTATAGCAGGAATTGTTCATCAACATTCAAGAATAATTAGCAAATATTATGGAATCACTGTTTTGACCAAAATTTTGAGTGCCATTCAAACTGAATGTGATCTTCAAAGTAACTTGATCTTTGATACGTTTTGGGATTCCAAGAGTCTTGATAGAACTATTTCCGAAATCAATAATTATGGTTATCCAATACTTGTTGGTTCAATTTTGAATGTTCAACCAGAAGAAGAGTTAAAAGATGATGATTCTACGATTTCTTTAGCTGAAGTTTCAAATTTGGTCGATGAATTATCCACTATGTTGAATCATTGGGCAATGTATTGCAAATTCTTTGTGGTTTCATGGAATGAAGCTATTCAAACTCCTTCAAATAATGCTTCTGTTTATCCTCAACCACTCTTATTGAGCAATTTTATGGAAAAGATTCATAAGAAAGTCACAAGATGTTTTGATCAGATGTCTACTTTTGCTATACGAAGAACAATCGAAAAAGCATTCTTTTTAGAAAACTTACCAGATCTGACTCCACAATTATCATTATGTGTCAAATATTTGACCATGATTTCAAAATCAAATTCAGCAACCAATCAATCATTACTTTCGTTAACCCCAGAAGATCCTCCAGTCACCTCAATGATCGAAGATGTTACAATGTCATTGAATTTGATCATGCTACAAACAATAACTACAGGTGAATTTGTCACTATAAAAAATATGATTTCAAATACACGAAGAATTCTGGAAAACGACTTTCTTAACATCTTGAAGAAGAAACTTGCAGATTTCCAACCAAAATCAAATTCTCAACTACTTACATCTCACACGGTTCAATATTTGCATACGTCACATAAATCAGCTCTTCCAATTAGTCAAAATGGAAGCTCCTCTAATTTGATGACTCCACGTAGTGGAACTCCACCATTGGGAAACAAGGATTCAATTAACTCGGGAAATTTGTTCATGAAAAGTGCCACTTCTGCTTTGAATGCTGCTATGAATTTAAGTGGTGTAGAGATGGAAACTTCAGATAAATTATCTCAATACGTGATCATATTGAATTCAATTAGCATGTTCCAAAAGTATCTTCATAAGCTATCTGGGAATCTTATCACCAAACTTGAGGATGAAAACTTGTTGATTGTTGATAATCAAGAGTTTGATCAAGTTCAAGCTTCAATGGAAAGAGATGTCGATACCGAGATTCAATTACAAGTTAATTTAGATAATCCAGAAGGGAGTTCCGAAAATCCATCAGTTAGAGATAGAATCAAGTCTGTTATAACAACTTTGAGTTCCTCTTTCACCGAAAAATCGGATATTGTTATTAAAGAGCACATCAAATTGATTTTTAGCCAAAATTTCAGATCCAAATTGACTAAAATGGTTAATGATGCGTTGAAAGAAGGAGATTATCTCATCTCTTCAGATACTTTCTCTGATGCAGTGTTCCTATTCATTAAGGAATGGAACCAATTAGTCATCCCATATTTGACAACATTCACTAGAGATAACTTTCAATATCTTCTCAGACTCATAGTAACTAATTTGGCTACCATGATCGAGAATAAGGTTTGGATGATGGAAAGGAAATGTAACGAGTTGGGAGCTGCCAAATTAGAAAAAGATGTCTCCACAATCATCAGTGAAGTGACTAAATTCGATTATAGTCTTCGGGACAGGTTCATCAGAATCACGCAGATTGTCATGATGCTTGGATTGGACGACGATGAGGAAATCGAAGAGTTGGACGACATAGAATGGGCCCTGACTCCTGGTGAGCGTAACAGGGCCAGAAACCTTAGAATTGATAGAAAATAATGTACAAGTTATGTTTTCGTTTCGTCGTTTTCGCGTTGCTGTTGTTCGAGCTTGGCTTTCCTTCCAGCTATGATTTGTTCATCAGTGCGGATCTTGAATCTTCCTTGAATCATTGCCGGATTGAATTTTGGATGACTCAATTCACATTCAGGTCCTTTTGGACAAAATCCTGTCAAATATAAAGGACATATGACTTTTCTTACATGTCTTCGTTGACATTTGGGTCCATCTGGACAGTATCCAAGATTCGAGTAATTGAAACATTCTGCAATCTTAGATTGGGGATCGACATGTAAATAAATGCATTCTGGAGCTTGCGTACAGACTCCATTCTGAGAATAGTATGCACATTCAGGCATTTTTTGAAGATTATATTCATGTAAGAAATCACAATCATCTCCCATTTTACATAATCCACGTAGCCAATATTTGCATACAATCTTGTTATTAAAGATCTTGGAAGGATGTTTATTCTCACAATCATTCCCATTAGGACATTTACCCGATTGAAGCCAAAATTCACAAATGGGTCTATCAGGATTCAATCCAAATCCATATTGTCTTCTTAAATACGGCTCAAACTTGAACGTGGCCTTGTCGGAACCAACATTGAACATCCCCAAAACCGACATCATTCCAAGAGGAGGCATCATAGCAGGTGCCATCGCCATTCCGGAATTCTGAGGAACACTCATGATGAATTACTAAGATTATGTTTTATTTTTTTCCTTCGCCATCTTAAATCTAAAAAAGGTCGTGCCCATAGCAATGTTAATGTTACATGTAAAAGAGACAAGATGCGATCAAGCATTGGGATTCATTCGTCTGAAATTGTCCCAATACTTATCGACAGTGGAACAGCCAATGAATTTTCCCAGTAAAATGATCTTTTCTTGTCTGCTCATTCTTGAAGAATCAGGAGAATTGGAAGAAACGATCTCGTAATTGTTGAGGTATTGATCCAGAACAGGATTGGTACAATTGAAAAGAACATAAATGTTCAAAAGTAGTGGCAATCCTGTCTCATCGTTAGATGGATCATTTCCATTTGCAAAGGGAATCAGATCGTATTCTTCCTCGACACCTGTTCCTCTAGATTGGTTCAACGATCGCGCTAATCGTTGTTCTATTCTTATAGATACACGGGCCTGGACTTTCAATTGTTGATATAACGATTGTTGACTTTGTATCATGGTTTGTAAAACGTGTTGAATTTGATAAAGTTGTGGCTGTTGAGGAGCCATTTGTTGAACAGATTGTTGTGCATTATAGAGATTGGATTGGGTTTGATCAACTTGTTTTGGAACTGATCGTTGAGGAGGACCATTATTTTGCATGTCCAATCTATACAACGGAGTTTGAATAGCTATTGATCTTGAAATAGGATCGGAATATTCATGAGGACCCAAAGATCCATTATGACTATTGGATGAAGTACTTGAGGATCCACCATTACCACCACCTGTCACATTTGGTTGATTGTTGACCATGATTCCATTCTCTTGTAAAATAGATGCTGGTCCAGAGAATCCAGATCCTCCAAGATCGGTACTTGTAGCTAAGGAGATGTCCAAAGACCCAGATCTATCCCTATGTTCTGTCCCAGTGGACTCTGTACTTGAATCTTTACTCTGTAAAGGTGAATGATGATTCTGAGATAATCGTTGATCGGTTCCATTTTTCAGCTTCTCTCCATCAGGAGAAGTAACTCGAAAAGGTCTTCGTGTGATTGCAGATTCTGGCTGTCCCAATTGATGGGTCTTGATTATATGTCTAGCCAAATTAGTGGGCCCATTTCTACTGGAATATTTGAAAGATTTCTCACAATGTAAACATTGAACTGTTGAATATCCTCCGTCGTTCGAGATATGACGGAAGTGTTGCCATACCCAACTGTTCGGTGGCCTAGGCATAATGGTGGGAGAGACCTTTTTGTATGTTTAGAATAGATTTTGGAAATATTACTGCTGTCAGAATAAAAGCGGGTATTTTAAACTCTATCGATCTTTTCTTTCTCTACCCATCAATTTGCGACGTCTGATGGTTTCTTTGTTCCAAAACTCGTTTCTGTATAGTTCCCATTGTTCACGGATATCTGTACTAAAAACTCTTGGATTTAAAACCAATTTGACATCGGTGACTCCTTCATGAGAGGTAACCAATTTGATTTCCAGATCAATCAACCAATTTTTGAACTTTTCTAATGAGGAAAGATGTATAAGACGTAATGCTTGCGTAGTTTGAACTTTGACTGCATTAATTGGGATCAAAAAACAGAATTTTAATACCTCCATTAACGCATCATTGAACCCAATTCTAACTTTAACCAGTCTAATACTTAACTGTCGTAGACCTTTATTAGTGATGACAACAAACTTTCGAGGTCTGGCTATTGTTCGATGATATTCTCCACTCAAACAGAATAATAGTATAGTGACTGCATCAATAATAAATACTATTTGAGTGATCAATCTAATATAATTAGGATCATCATTGGATAATAATCGATTTTCCGTGAAAACCAAAACTAAACCCATTGATATCAAAAATGAAAGATATTTGCGTCGTAATCGTTTTTGTTCAGCGTTTTGTTGACGTAAAGACTCTTCCAAGATCAATAGATTCTTGAAGATCTTTGCAGTCTGACTGATCTCAGAACCTGAATCAGATCCAGATTCTCTGATTCTGGATTTCGAGGAACTTGATCTTTTTGTTTGAGAAGTATGGTTATGACGTCGACCTGAACGAATAGGAGTTTTTGTATATTCATTGTCACTTTCCGTATAATTATTATAATCTGATTTGATTGATACATCACTTGGACGTCTTCCTTTCTTGAAAGGAGTTTCTAATCCACGACCCCTCAACTCTCCGAATGAATCTCTATGTTGTGAAAAATATGAATCTGAAGACATTGTCAACAATTCTGGCGCATTGAAATCTCTATCTGAACCCAAAGACCAAACATCTGAATCTGATGAGAACGCAACATCATCTTTCTCATTGATTCGTGCTAACAACGTTGGAGAGGATGGTGGAGATAGCGTAGATGAGTTAACAGGGCCCAGTTCCGGTGAAGAATCAATCACCGGAGTGTCTTGTGATTGTTTGGACATATATAAAATATTTTTAAATTAAATTCTTTGGTTCCTGTAATATTGTTAGAAGATATTGTAGTCTGATCATTCAAGTATTAATTTTACACAATGGAACCAACTTCAACTGAAATTTGAATGACAGTAATAACCTCATTATCATTATAAACCCCTCTTGCTTTTTGGGTTGGGTGAGTTCAGGAAAACTCATATGGTTTCGGTACTAGATTCGGCCAAGGTGGTGCAGTTCTTACGTCTTTTTGAATTTGTAATTACTGCGATAACGACCATTGTGTGCACGGATCCTCTTACAGACTGCATACAAAGAGCATGTCCTGGTATTTGGGCTAGTTCTGTAGGTGCTTATATGACATGAGTAGTGATAGTTCTAGGTATAAATGTAGCCAGGGCTGCTCAAGATGTTATCTCAGGCGAGTCCACAATGTCAAAGCGAATTGGACAACTGAGAGAAATACAGTTTGATTACGCAAATCTAGACTTTCGGATCCTCCTTTCAAATGGGAAGCCAGCCCTCGTCGATGTAGTCGTGAATATGTTCCAAAAAAATGTTTTTAATCTCTATTACAATTCCTCATTTGTTTTAAATGCTCAATTACATGGAATACATACAAAAATGTTTCTATCATTCGACTCTTTGGAATCCAGACAATTCTTATGATTCATTTCTGATCAACTCTCGACAAATTTTGGAGTTCCAAATACCTTCAGGTTTCAAGTTGAATGTATCATCCAAAAATACTCAATATAATTATAGTTCTGTCTCATTATCACAATTGGGAGATTTGGCAGGTTCTCTTTCTTATCTATACAGTTCCATTGATTTGAATCCTTTATATCATGCTTCCAGTTCGATATCATTACAATCAATCTTTGAAGGTTATAGATTATTATCTTCACCTAGAAATCTCACTTATGAAAATACACCAATTCTATTGTACGGAAAAATGTACGTTCCTTCACAATTCCTTGAAGGATTACTCATTAAACGATTATCAAACAATTCTCAAATGCTCATAAAGTTCATAAACACTCCAAAATTCTCCAAACTCTCTAATCCAACAACAATAATGAATATTTGCTACCAACGTCAAACGGCTAAATCCGCGCAAGATTTTGTCTATTCAACTAATGAATCGCTATTTGGGCTTAGATATGTTTACAATCTAGGTCCAGAAAACCAAACCCCGGATGCTTCTCTCTTCTCTTTAGGTGGAGAATTATGGTTTGCAGCTCAATCTTTAGCTCCTGGTTTTTCAACTGGTTTACGATATTCAACTCATATTACATCATCCGGAAAACCATTGACAATGACTTTAATGATTAATCCACTTCTGGGTTCAATAGAATCAACATATGCTGTGAAAACTAGTATCCTTTCCACTTTTGTTTCCAAATATAATTTCAACATATATTCATATGAAAGTGATCTTTCTTTAGGATGTCATTTATGGAGACTGGATGAATCTAAAAAACCAACTAATCAGCAAGAAAAATTGGTTGATGAATTCATGGAAGCAGTTAGTCCATCGAATTCAACCAAAATGTTTAGAAATCATCATGAATCCTCAAAATTTGGCTCAAGTCTCAAATGTTCAACAAGTTTGAATAAACAACAAATCAATCTTCTTTGGGAAGGACGTTTCAAAGATTGGCTACTTTCAGCAGGAACTAAATTCACCTATAAAGGTGAAATGTTCAAATCATTAGGTTACGGAGTGGAACTTCAATTTTCATCTTAATATACACGAAATCATGAAAATAACATACTTTCAACTGTCTTGGCAACCTTATCTTCATCATTGGACATCATAGAATCATCTAATTGTAATTTGTTTTGAGCCAATTGTAATATGTTCTCTTCAATGGTATCTTTGCAAATGATCCTATAGACATTCACTTCTTTTTCTTGTCCAACTCTATGAGCTCTATCTTCTGCTTGTTTATCATCATGAGGATTGAATGATTGATCAAAGATAATGACATTATTGGCACAAACCAAATTAATTCCAAATCCTCCAGCTTTAGTACTTAATAACATTACCGGAACATCTTGTGCCTCATAAAATTTGTCAATAATTCCTTGTCGTTCATCAACAGCAGTTCCTCCATCTAATCTAAGAAATTTGAGTTCATTCAAACTTAAAATCATCTCCAAAATGTCCAATACTTGAGTGAAAAGAGAAAACACCAACACTTTCTCTCCTTTCTTGACGACTTCTTTGATCAATCTCAACATGGTTTTAACTTTTCCACTCTCATAAAATATTTCCGGAAGCAATTGGAACTTTCTCAACTGCTTGGAATATGTATGGCAAAGCCTGTTCAATTCGAAATCAGACATAACTTGCATATCCTCAAAAATATACTCCTTATTAGCATTGTAATAATCATCACTCTTCATAATATCTCCAGACATAGACCTAAGCATGGAATCGACATAAGTGTTTCTGAAAAGTAGAGGATGAAGAGCAGCTTTTCTAAGTTGCATAACCACATTGGTAGCACTCAATGGAATTTGTGATTTTGGTAATTTCTTTAATTCATCAGGGTTCATTAGTTTCCGTTTTTCTCTTTCAGCTTTGGCTTCTCTGGCTTTTTGGACTTCTTTTTGATAAACTCCTTTCTGATATTCATCCAATTCACAATACTCAATAAAATGATGTTTGGCCGGCAAATGTTGCATCACTTGATCTTTCTTTCTTCTTAAAACAAATGGAGCCATCATGGCTCTGGCATTACTAATTGCTTGTTGAGATAGTAACGGATTATAATTCTCGTCTTCATCTTTATCCTCTTCAGTCTCTCGCTGATGAGTAGATTTGGTGGATGCTTTCTGATCAAATAGAACCAATAAATCAGCTTTCTTCTCATTGAAAATTCCTGGAAGAATAAAAGCCAATAATGAAATCAATTCTCTCAGATTGTTCTGCAAGGGAGTTCCTGTTAATAATAATCTGAACCTTGCTCCCAATCTCATCAATTTTGAATATCTATCTGAATTGGAATTCTTCAACATATGACCTTCATCATAAACAATCACATTGAAATTCCGGCTTCTCAAGAACGATTGATCATATTTATGTCCAGTAGCCAAAGTATATGTGGTAACCAATACATCATAATTGGTATTATATTGTAATTCTTCTCTCAAATCAGCTCTGGCATTTTGAGAACCATAATATGGAATAACCTTTAAAGATGGTGAGAATTTCTGGAACTCTCGAAGCCAATTTTCTAGTGTTGAAGATGGAACAATCACCAAATGAGGTCCATTAAGATTCTGTTGTTTCAAATAGGTCAAAAATGCAATCACCTGAAGAGTCTTCCCTAATCCCATCTCATCAGCAAGAATACATGAAAGTCCTTTTTGATATAACAGATTGAGCCAATTCATTCCAACAACTTGATAATTCTTCAATTCAAACCCATCAGCCATATATTTCGGTTTTTGTCTATAATAATCAACCTTAACAATTTGAGGTCGTCCTCTTGGTTTGGTGTTTGCTCTAGCCATCTTCAAAGTGAACTCATGGTCTTCCATATCATCATCAGAAGTGGCTCCTTCATCAAAATGAGAGTTGTCGTTGGAAAAAAGAGGTTTATCTGAGAATTCTTCTTCACTTTGTTCACTTTTAACATCAATCTCAACAATCTCCAATTCACCTTTATCATTATGAACATCAACACCCCATTTATGGATTGAATGAGTGATGCTTTTACCAAAAGTTTGACATTTCTTGATCAACGAATCAACAGCAGCATATCCTCTCATCTTTTTCACAGTGGTCTCCACGATCTTCTCTCCAGTAGCTTTTTTCTTAACCACCCGTTTCTTCTGGGTCGATGGAGTGGATTCCTTTTCGGCAAAAACAAAGCTTTCCACTTCTTCCAATGAATTAAAAGGCCGTTTATCGATTAAGGCCTGTGCAACAGAAGGAAGAACTCCTGCAATATCAACAATGTCTCTTTTATCTCCAGTATTAAGGAAATTGAGCACTTTTCCATCAAATTCCAGATCAATAGCTTCTTCAGGCTCTGAATCTTCCATACTATCATCATCAATTTCTTCAACCTCCTCATCATCCAGAATTAAAGGTTCATCATCACTACCTGATATAGTAACAGATGTTGGTTTCGAATCTCTGGTTCCTCTGATCAGTTTACGTTTTTTCGTTGCAACAGGAGGTGGATTGACAGATGTTTGAGCTTGACCTCCGTATCTCTGTAAAATTGAGGCAGCTTTATCAAGTTTCACCTTAGAAGAGAACAAATCGGATTCATATTTGGAAGGTGATGAAGAAGAAAGAACGATTCTTTGGGGAGACACTATTTTAGCCATTCCTTTTGAATTTTCTTCAGATTCATGATTTGAAGAAATCCCTTGAGGTAAAGAACTCAAATATGTAGCTGCCTCTCTTAATGAACCTTTCGTTTTCAATGCTGATAAAACAGTCGATTGTGAAAGATTGGGGAATTTGTTCTTAAGAGCAGTAAAATTCCGTCGAATGTCTGAAGAAAGTGCACCTTTTGGGGTCATTAAAGGTTCTTGAGACAATTTGGAGCTCAAAGAAGTTGCCGGGGTATATGAAAACCGTTCTCGTAAACTAGGAAGTCGTGTAGTGATCTGAATTGGTGAAGAGCTTGGTTCCGTCGATTGTGATCTGACCCGTATTGGAGAAGAGTCTGGGACTTGAACAGGAGACAGTTTTGACCCAGTTTCTCGACCCTGATTCATACTGACGTCCTCTATAACTATACTGTCGTCACTCATTGGTGATCAAGTATCTAAGTAATACCACTGGTTTTGTTTTAAACGCGTTCAAAAGGAGCAAAAAAGAGAAGAAAATTTCTTCGACGCGTCGATCTAATTTTTCTTACCTTCGCGTCGGTTTCATTATCTTAGCAATGGGATATGATATATGGGCTTGTGGATCCAATGGGAACTTTCAATTGGGTTTGGGAGATTCTAAGGATCGGAATGAATTAGAGAAAGTTGATTTGGGTCGAAATTTGGATTCGAAACCCATAAAAATAGTATGTGGTGGAAATCATACATTAATACTCTTTGAAGATGGATCTGTTTATGGAAGTGGTTCTAATGAATATGGACAACTTGGAGGTACTGAAGAACACTATGAACGATTTTGCAAGATGAATCTGGAGTTCAAAGTCAAACTATTAGCAGCAGGTTGGAATTTTACAGTATTTGTCACTATACAAGATCATTTATATGTTTGTGGTGAAGGTTTGAGTGGAGAATTGGGATTAACTAAACAATGTTTGAAATGTATGCCTACTAAGTTAGATCTTCCTGAAAAGAGACGAATTGTGCGAATTGATTCATCTCTTCATAATGTTGTGATAAGCCTTGATAATGGTGATTTATATGGATTTGGAAATAATAAGAAGTTTCAATTGATTGATGGGACTAAAAATCTATGGATTCCAACAAAATTGGGATCTGGAATTCGAGATTTGACTTTGGCCCGAGAATTCGCTGTTTTTCTCAAAGAAAAGGTTGAATTTCGAGGAAAAGATCAATTCCAAATAGCTGAACAATTACAATCGATAAAAATACAAGATATAATTGAAATGAAATCAATGTGGTCATCGATTCATTTGATTTGTACTGATGGTCTTTTTTCATTTGGAAACAATTCTCATGGTCAATTATTTCCAGGAACAAATGAGATCAACACTCAATTTGCTATTGGAAGTGAACATGGATTAATGATTGGACAATCTAAAGTTTATGCGTGGGGATGGGGAGAACATGGAAATTGTGGAATTCAGAAAAATCAACGTTCAGGAGTCACTTTTGATTATCTAAATGAAATTTACAATAAAAATGATCGAATCGAAGCAATCTTTGCAGGATATGCAACTTCATGGATCATAACTAAAAGATGAATGTTTCCACAGGTTCTTTCCCATATTCATCTATGTTTTTCAACCAAAGATGGAAAATATGTTCTGGGAATCTATCTAGGACAAGTTTTGGAAAGACAACTGGAAAATTGAAGTTTCCAATTATCTTCTTTACCATCCATAATAAAATAAAGAATAATAAGAAAAAAAAAAATCATGAAAAATCTCTATATTAATTTTTTAATGCTCTCTAGTTGGAGATCTGTCTCTGTTTTTCAAAAAATCAGGAAAAAGATCTTCTTCATCATCTCGAGGAGCTCTTCTTTCTCTGTATCTGGGACGATTTCTATCTCTTCTAGGACCTCTAGGAGGTCCTTGTTCAGACCATCTACCAGAAACTTCCAATCTTCTAGATCCTGATGGTTCATATTCTCCAATAACTTCCTCTCCAGTAATCAAATCAGGTCCACCTATCCTACTTCTGTCACGGCCTCCTCCTCCTCTTTTACGATAGTTTCTCTTTCTTTGTCCCGGTTCTGGTTCACCATGAATCAGATAATATCTCGATTGATTTCTGGCTCCTTTGACCTTCTTATCACCATAATAACTCTGTCGAATCGATAATCTCACGTTTTGATCATTAAAATCGGGATCGTTACTCATATATTCCATAGCAGTTCGTTCTTGTTCGGGAGAAACACCATCTGGAACCTCAGATAACTTCTCCAAAGCCTCAATTGCTCCTTCTGGTTGTTCAAATACAATGTTGATACTTTTATCGTTGACCCATTCCAACGTGTAATTGAATCTCGCGTATTCATCTCGATTCTCAAAAGTGAGATCTGGTTTTAAAAACGAGTCAATATATAGTTTGATTGCTCGTGTGTCAAGTTCTTCCACCCCAGTTAGAAGTAAAGTTCCTGGTCTAAGCTCGTTCGGGTCATGTTCTTCATCATCAATACCTGTTGAAATGGGTTCTGAACCAGCAGGAACGACGGCCTCAAAACTTGTCTTTCCCATCTGAACCATATGAGGAGGTAATTCTGGGGTTTCTATCTCCATTTGGTCGTCATCGTGGACCACAGTGGTGAGCTTTGTTGCAAAGTCAGACATGAAAGTTGAAATGTTTTTTTAGAGAGTGCACGACAAGAAGTGGTGAGCGAGTTAGAGGAACAAGGTTGATAGTTCTCTCATACCACTCACACCATTCATTCAAAATATTCCCAAATCATCTCTCCAATAGTTCCCCTCCCAATTTCTACAAATATCTTCTTTGTCGCTCTATTCATTAATCGTACAAACACACATCAACTTTCTTCGATTCATTTTAACTCTCCACGTTCTTCTCAACCTCCTTGGCTCCAACCCACAAAACATTGTTGCATCTCACAAACAATTCGTCTCCCAGCTCAGTAGTGGTCCCCCCGACCAAATCAACCTCCTCGACATCCTTGTCCAATAATAGGTTCATATAATTGTCCACAGACAACAATTTTCCATGATATTCGATATTGTTAAACTTCAACTTCAACACAACTTGTTTATTGACCAAAGATTGAAGATACGGCTTGGGATTTATTGGTTGGAAAGACATCAGAAAAGTAAATTAAATTTTCAAGAGAAATATATTTATAAACGAATTCTGCTGTTATGTTACTGTCTTCTATCTTTTGATTAGTACATCTATTTGGCACCTTTAAATCTCGTCAGCATAAGGAACAGCATCAACGTCACCAACAACAGCCAAGTTGAATTTAGGAACAGAGACAGATTCCTTAGCGGAAGCAATGTCAATGGAGGTACCAGAAGAGAGTTCATTGTAAGTGGCCAAAGCCTTGTACTTGGAAAGACCCTTGGCAGCCTTGATAAGCTTGACTGTCTCAGTAACCAAAGCACCGGTCTCAGCACCAGAACCAGAGGTGATGGACACGTAGAACAAAGAAGCACCTTCATAGGTTGCAACCTTGGCGTCCACAGCGGCAGTGGAGCTGGCTGGAATCGAGGCCTTGGCAAATGCAGCAAGGAGAGAATAAGTGGCAACATCGGAAACTGGCACTCCGATCACAGCAGAAGTTGGACCAGCTTGTCTGATTCTGACATCTTGTCCAACAACAGAGGTTTGTTGAGAAGGAGTGGTCTTACCAGCAGGCAATTTGGACAAAGATGACTCGGAAATGAATTTGGCAAGGTCAGCTTCCACAACGTTGGTAGCAACAACCTCCACATTACCATCCAAGAAGACACTCTTGGCATAGCTGGCAACGTCCTCAGATGTGTATGATTTAGAACCGTCATAAAGTAGAGGCTTTCCAAGACCCTTTCTGAAGGTCACAGCGTGCAAAGCTTCCAGGGCCTTGAACTCAGAGCTGCTATTAGCGACCTCAGCCTCAGTCTTGGAAAATGGAAGAGCAAGTTCACTCAATTCATGAGGTTTGTACAAAGTTCCTGTCAAAACGTCACCAATAGCGTTCACGTAGTATGGCAAGGCTTCTTTCAAGAATTTAGCCTCAAACACAAGAGAATCTCTGGTCACGGTGGTCTTGTACTCTCCACCAAGTAATTCAGACTCTCTCTTAAGTCTCAATCCGCTTCTGGCTTCAGTGTTCAAGAAACTCGAAGATGCAAGGATATGAGCCAATCCTGGGGCACTAGTTTTGGAACCTCCATTTTTCACGATCACTTTCAAAGTGGACACTCCAGATCCACTGCCCTCAACAGTGGTCACCTTAACGGCCTTTGGCACAGTACTGGAGAAAGATCTGATCGACGTTCTTGCAAACATTCTTGGCCTGTTGTACTTGGAAAACTTTTTTAAATTGTTTGTTATAATTTCTAGCTAATTGGTTAGGCCAGAACTGCCGTGGACGCCCGGTGTAAACGCGGCGGATGATTTTTTTTTCGCACGCAATTTCCACGACGGGAGCTGTAAAGGTAGCAGATGATAATTCTATTATAAATTGACCATCCATTCTCAAACCAATCCAGTTCTTCGTACCCGAACGTCTATATCGCTTGTCTCTACATCCAAAACCCTCTTTCGTTATTCCCCTTACTCTACAGTATCTATCACACACCCCTCTTACACCTCGAAAACTTTTAGAAATTATGTTCCTGTGATTGGACAACGTGAAATCTCCAATTACATCCATACACCAGATTAAAAAAAGACTCTTCTGGCTGTGCTGATTATCTCAGCATCAATCTGAAAACCAATCCCTTCAATAAATTTTTTTCTTTGTTTCCCAGATCATTTTAATAAATCATGGTAGCTCCAGAAGGAGCTCCAACAGAGCTTCCATTGTCAATGAAAACGAAGTCCCCTGAATCATATTTGTTTACTTCCTTGTTGAAGCTTTTTGTTGGTGAACAGGCTGCATATATTTTTGGAATCTTGATGAATCATAAAAGATTGACTATAGTTCAATTGCAACGATTATCCAAATTGAAGTTGCCTTTAGTCAAGAAAGTGTTGGTTTCTTTGTTACAACTTGGATGTGCTGTTTATTTTCGAGAAACAAACTTTTATACCGACAAATCACAGGTATATTATTCTTCAAGTTTTGCTGGCTGTTACAAGCTCCTTTATTCCAATGTGATAATTAATGATATTCACAGAGACTATGGTGAATTACATGCCGCTATTATTCAGCATGTTCTTGTTAATGGACATCTGACATCTGGAGAGTATGTTAAGACTGCACAAGACGAATCTCAAGTTCGAGAAATTGAGAAGGCATTTTCAATATTGGTAATTGAGAAATGGTTGATTCCAATTGATGAATCGCATTTACAAAGTAAGTTTGATGTTTTCCATCAAACTTTTCAGCAACAAACGGCATTATTCAATGCTGAAAATAGAGGAAAGGTAATTTCGCAATCCAAAAAGCTACAAGTAATCAAGGATGAGACTAGGAAAAGACTTCAACAATTGATGGGGGAAGACAAATTAAAATCACAATTGTATGTGAACGATTCCAGTTCGTTGTACCAAAAAATCAATCCGAATACTCCATTGTCGTTCAATTTAGATAGATATCTCAAACGACTACGGTCTATTCATTTTGTCACCGAGGCTAAACATAAGGTTGGTGAAATTTCTGCCAAATTATATGCTTTGATTTTGAATCGTGTCGAATCCAATTCAACCGAGGTTGTCAATTCGGACATTGAGTTGGAAAAGTTTCTAGCCAGTGTTGGACAATCTGCTGTTGGATTGGATCCTCGAATAATGGATCAAATCAAAGGAAGATATGAATTGAAAGATCAAGAACGAGGAATGAATGTGAACGTTAATGATGTTTATAAGGAGTTGGTGAGAAATGGTTCCAAATATGGAATTTCTATTAAGAGTATTCAAAATACCATTGCTGATCCTTCGGTTGAGATTGGACGTAAACGGAAGCATGCGGATTTTTCAAATGGTGATCTGAAAAGAGTGAAGTTGGAAGTGAATGAAGTTTTGGAGAAATTGGAATCTCAGGAAGATGGATCTGATGATGAGATGGATCAAGGTGATTCTGATCATCCTGATTCTCGAATCATGGCCACTATTATGCATCATTTGAAACTATTAAGCGCGGATCCAAAATTCCCTTTACTTTTAGAATCTGACTTAGGACAATTTCATGTTCCTTTTACACAATTATCACCAATCACTTCCAAACATGTTTTCAAGCAGTATATCAAAACAATCATGGGACCTGATTCATTAAGAGTTTTGAATTGCATTGAAGACAAACGACTTACGGATGAAAAAGCTGTTAGTAAGCTTGTTTTATTGAAAGAAAGCACAGTTCGGAGAATATTGGGTCGATTATTGAGTTTCAACATAATAGAATTACAAGAGATTCCAAAAACCCAAGATCGTTCAGCAATGCGAGCTGTTTACGCGTTCCGGTTCAAACCTCTTATTGCCATGGATATGTTCAAGAAATCGATAATGTACAACATGGGAGAAGTTTTGGAGAGACTGGAACAATTTAAGAAACAAAATGAAATTCTACTTGATAAGATTAGTAGAGAAGATGTCAAAGGCAGAGAAAAGGAGTTGTTACTTTCATCCGAATTGAAACAATTAGATGAATATTATGATTACGAACGCAAGTCAATTGCAAGGTTTGGAAGGCTTCGCACTGCCATTGATGTTTTCCAATTCCTGATGCCATAGACATAGTAATCAAAATCAATGTACAATATGATATAAATAATTTTTTTTCGCGTTCCCTTTCCGATAAAGAAAATAAAAATATCTTTAGATTGTTTATCAGTTGAAATGACTGATTTAAAAGTTAAACAAATCATTTATGTATAAAAAAGATTAAAGAGGCTGAATTTTCTGAAGAATTACAAGATTGCGAAAGTTACCAAGATATCATATCGAATCCACTATTCAAAGCCAAAATCGGTCATTTACTCTAGCTTTTTCTTTAGTGGGTTAATACTAGTGGGTCTCAATTGATTTGCCCTCAAAATAGAGTAAACCAAATTTTATTTGACCATGAGTTCAACTAGACGACCTTCGAAATTGCTATCAGAAAAGCAATCAGATAAACTTGCACAAATTGTACAGAATTTCTTCATTAAAGCTGCAAACATTGTGGTGGAATCCAGAACTGCTTATGATTCCGTGGTATCGCAGTTAGATGAAGAAATCAGTATAATGAGTGATGGTTATTCGCATCAAAAATCCAATAAATGGTTTAATATTGATTTGGGTGCTCGAGAAATCCCCAGAGATGAACTTGTTTTATGGAGAAACAAAGACGTTCTATCTCTGCCGCCATTAGTTTTGGAAACATATTTGGATTTGAGAGGAATGAAATCCAATCAGACGCTCATGTTAGATGATGTAATCGTTCGGACAAATAGGAAAACAGAAGTTGTTCTGGAAAGATGGCTTGTTGAATTCGATTTAAGCACTTTCGATAACGAGATTCTCGAATTTCCTACCATCTACAAGAAGATCATAGTGTTATTCAGATCATTATATCTTCTTGCTGGCCTATTACCCATCTATAATCTCAGAGACAGATTGATGAAATCCAAAATGAAAAATAGTTCTATTCAAGTTGCATGTCGTATCTTGGATGGTTCAAAACCAATAACATCAAAAGGAAGAATAGGCTTGAGCAAGAAACTTCTAGACGAAGAGGAACATTCATTCTCCAAGAAATTGGAGCCAATATTGACTCCCATTGGAGCATTGGTTGTGTCGGTCTCTTATAGAAAGAATTGCAATTTCCAAATCAATGATAATGAGGAGTTGCTTTCTTCCCATTTTATGTTTGATCATATCCCAATTGTTCAGAATGAAAGTTTTGATAGCGATCGTCATAGTCTAACATCACCAATGGATTACCGCCAAAGTCGAGTTTCCTCAAACTCCATCCATCTTAGAGACCAATCCCCAAGAAGACGTTCCTCAACAAGATCAGTCCAACTATTCAAGGTGGGCTCAATCAATTCATCCTCGTCTCCTCCTCCAGGTGCAACACAAGGGAACCAAAGTGTTTCTTCTTTTACCACTTCTAAACCGATCCCAGTGACTCTTAATAAAACAAACTCAAGCGCATCTTTGGTTGCAATGCTTAGACAGAATAGAGACTCGTTGCCCAAATCCATTGGATCGGTGATACAAAACTCATCTGTCCAGGAACAAGGACATTTGGTTTCCTCCAACTCGCGCAGATTCTCTTCTTCGTTTGGCTCCAGGGTTCGGACCATATCAAGTCGAAACAACAGTCTGGATGGCCAACTCATCACAACAACGCCAACTAATAATGCCATTTTGCAGAACTTTAGAACTAGAATCAAGTCTCAGTCAGTTTCGTCTACTGAAATGGGTCCTTCGGGTTCTCTTTACATGGATGACGATCTTGACAGTTTTGTCAAAATGCTTGATTCCAAACCCGACTTAAGATTTGCTTCGAACTCGCCTTCCGTTTATGACGACTCATTAGCAAACTTCAAGAACTTCCAGAAATCCAATGATTTCTTCAACATTGATAACCAACAATCCGGAAGCCAACTCGCCGCTCAATCTTTCAGTAAAGGTTCTCAACAACAAAAGTTCAAACGGACGCTTTCCCAAGACAGATCTAGAAGAAACTCGGTTTCATCCAACTACTCACCATCATCACAAAATCTCAAGCCAGCTGGTATTGCGCCAATGGTCACTCCTTCCATCACTTATGGAAAATTTCATTCAAATTCGGTTTCTCCTTCCAACTCCTCATTGGCACAGATGTTGAGACGCAATTCTTCTCCTCCTGGTTCTGGAACTGCGGTTGGAACTGTACAAAACAGTCTTAGAAGACTCACCGGCTCGTCTCAACGTACGAATACCAACTCTACGAATAGCAGCACTAGACCAGTCAATCCAGAGCTGCTCAAACTGAAATCATTCAATCAAGAAGTTTTCGAATCCGATGATGAAGATCATGGCCAATCTCCTCATTCTACTGGTGCACGGGCTACAAATCCAGGTCGGTCTGCTGGAACTGCTGAAGACGATGAAGACGATCTTCTATTTGCTATGAGTGATATGACACTCGCTAAGAATAACCAGGAATTCTAGTATTCATATATGTATATGCATTTTAAGAGCATCCTTTTAGAGCTAAGTATCCATCGACATTGCTAGGGTTTAGAAGCAAGGCTCTTTGGATTGCTCTAAGTTCTCCTCTTTCGATATAGGCAGCGCTCAATTCTCCCACATCGACACTTTTAGAGTTCAAGCACACATTTAAGTGAACATGTTTATTAAGTCTCTTCCACGTCTGAGCATCGGCGGGAAACATGAATGCATTTCTTTGCCAAACGGTAGAGTTTTGAGCGCTCATCTTCTGCTCTAAGTGTTCCAAGAAGAATGGGACACTACTAGATGTATCATCTATGCGTTCTTTCAATGACAACAATTTGAGTTCATCGCTAATGGCTGGATAAAACTCATTCAAATCTTCAACAACAGATATGGAAGCCAAAGTCAATGCCACTAGTAAGGAACTTCCATAACTCTCTATAAAATTGAACAATTCATCAATAGCAGCTTGTTTGGTATCCTCGATGTTGTAGTCGTAAAGAACCTGTGAAATCAGAACAACAATACGTTGTGATTCAGGAAAAGAGTCCAAGATTTTTTTAAATTCTGTCAAAGACGAATCAAAGTCTCCTTTGAAAAAATAAGCCAATCCCAATACAGCTAACAACGAAAGCATGATCTTTTGTGTCTCATTAGATAAATCTTGTGTATTTTCTAACAAGTCCATCGATTCTTCACTGCAAGTAATTGCAGAGTCGTAATTTTGGGCTCCCAGATACATTCTGGAAAGTTGGGCCTTAGCGGCGCATATTGATATCAGTAGGTCTTCAGACTCTTCTTCTTCAAATGTTTTTTCCAGAATCTGGCATAATTGATTGGAGTACACCAATCCCGATTGAAAGTCATGAACTCGCTCAATAATCAGTGTAGCAACATTTAATGCCAATTTGTCTTTCGGATGGTATTTCAAGTAACTTAAAATGGAGAGATTAGCAACATTCAATTGTTGTACTGAATCCAAATTATGTTCAGTTTGATCACTTCCAACAAGAGTACGAACCACAGATAAACTGTATAGAAGCATTGATAATGGATTTTTTCCATTCGACATCACATGAGCATGGGTAAGAAGCTGGGAAGCAGCCTTATCATCTCCATTAGCCTCTTCAACAAGGGCCCTACCAGTCCAGCATAAAGATTGATTAGGTTCCAAAGATTGGACACGTAGGAAACATTGGCTAGCCAAATCCATATCTCCATAATACATGTATAGCACAGCCAAATGAGTCCAAGGAGCTGGATCACGTGGAGAAAGAGAACAAGCTTTGATAAAACAATGCTGAGCAACCTTTGGATTTTGAATCAATGAAACAATTCCAAGAGAGTTCCAATAATCAGGATTGTCGTTTTCTAGAACAATTGCGTTCTTAAATGCTTTGATTGAAGCTTCCTGTAACCCTTTTTCCTCCAATCTTAAAAATGCCACCAGGTATGAAATTCCAAGGTTATAAGCCAAAGAAGATCTTAACAAACGAGCAGCACCATCCCCTGATATTGTGAGACCGATTCGGGAGCTCTCAATCATATAATAAGAGATTTGTTCGATCTTGGTACCCGTTTTAAGGGATTTATACTTTTCGAGATCACCTATCTGTCCAATCAATTTGGTTGATTTCATTGGTGGAGCCTGATCAAAGATATGTTGAAGTTTCTCAAATGGAATATGATCAATATGAGATTCAACTTTTAAAATCAATTTCAATAACTCTCCAACAAGCCTCCATAAACTTGGAGCCTCTGAATCTAACTCGGTGGCAGTCTTCAACGTGTCAATTGCTTTTAAACAAGTGTCCAATGATCGTGCAATATGACCATTACTGATTTCATAATCTGTCTTCAATATCAATGTTTCTGCCAATCTGGTGAAAACACATCTTTCTTGAGGTCTGACAGATGCAATAGTCTCCAAATGGAATATTCCATCTTGGTATTCACCCATCTCTCCTAAAATCACAGCAAGGAAATAGATAACATGCCAATTATCAGGATCAATCTCAAGGGCTTTATTGAACACTTTCAAAGCAGCATCCAATCTTCCTCGAGCGAAATACCCTTCACCTAAACCAATCCATGAATCAATATCATTAGAGTCAATCCGCAAAGCATTCTGGAATAATTCAATAGCTTTACTATCATCTTGGCGTTCCAACGAAGCACATCCCAGCATTCTATAAGGCCAAGAACCATCTTTATCCAAAGCCATCATCGAACGGCGTCCTTGTTCACTATTGATCACTCGTTGACAAACAACCTCAACCATCTCCCAATCCTTTTGGGAACTAAAATCGTTACATAGTTCACGAGCAGCAAGCATGTCTCCCGCATTCAACTCAAAAGCTTTGGAGAAACAGTTCAAAGCCCGTACCTTGTTGTCATAGAACTCCAAATAAATGTATCCCAAAGAACTATAAGGAGCAGAAAGAGATTGAGATTGTTTCAGAGCTTCAATCAGATAATCAAAAGAATTCTTGACACAAGACTTGATTTCATCTTCATTATCCAGATCTCTTAATTCCATTAAATATGTCTCTGCTATCCTCCAAAGAGTGGTTCCTCGAATTTCCAACGAATTTGGATCTGTCCCATCAATCATTCTATATGCTTTCATTAAATTCTCTCTTCCTTCGACATGTTGCCCCAATTGAATCAAGCTCCAGCTGTATTCTAGATTTGCTTGTAGATGATCTGGAGCATCTTTTAGAACTTGACCAAGCACTGTAACCGCAGCTTCATAGTCTTTTTGTTCCACCAAAATAAGTCCCTTTCCTATTCTAGGTTGAATATCCGTTGGAGAGTTGCTCAAAACTGAATCATATAATTTAAGAGCTTGAGGGAAATGTCTTGGGGCCTCATAATAGGTATAAGTGGTTGCAAGAGATAAGAGAGAATCTTTCTTAGTATTTGGGATCTCCAAAAGAGTTTTTTTCTGTTCCTTTGAAACAAGAGTAACCAATTGTTTTGCATGTTCCAAAGCACTTTCGTATTCTTTCAAATGCAAGTAATAGGAAGTCACTAGTCTATGAGCTAATATGGATTCAGGAGCAACTTTGATTCCTTGAACCATCAATTCCAAAACATCAGCGACCGATAATTCATCAGAATTTGTATTTTGATCTGGTTCTTCAATTGGAAGACTTGGTTCTGCGTTTGGATCATCTTCAATTTCCTCAGTAGTTTTGATATTCTTTAAAACACGTTTGTTTCTCTTGGTACGAACTTTTTTGGTCTTTTTCTCTGTCTTTAAATATTCCTTAACACGTTGAGTATCGAAAGGAGAGATATCTGAAGATATGAATGCAAATAAGACAGCCCCAAGACCAACATTGCCAAATATTTTGATATAATCGGTAACCAATAAAAGATCCAAAGAATCAACTGATTTGAGATCCAACCAATCGAAATAAAGATCCCAGGCCAATTGAGAAGTACTCTTCAGAACAACCATTCCTTGAACCATATCAAACACTTCATTGAACAATCTCTTTTTCTCTGAAGATTCCGCAGCTTTCATTTGTTCATATTTCAGTTGTAATAGTTCGATCTCCATTTTATGTCGATAGAAATCATCCATGCAAATATTGATGTATTTTTGATATAGATCATCTAATTGAAATTGTTTATGTGAACTCAAAATGATTCGATTATAATCCCTTTGATTCGATTCCGACATATTCGAGATTCCTGTGAGTTTATGCTTGAACAATTGGCTTTTAATATGAGCAGTTTGTTTGTCCTGAACAATCTTGATTAATTGAAATAAAGCAATTTCTGGTTTTTCGAACATTCGTCCCATCAAGTCACCAAATTCAGATCCAGGGATAATTTGACGTAGATAGTATTCATTCAGTTCGGGGATTTTACGTTTGAATCGTTTCAAATAATCTCGAATTTCAGTAACAATTTCAACTGGATTCTCATTCTTACCTATTAAACATTGTCCATAACCAGTAACAACTTTGAAGAATCGTTTATAATCCATTGAATCACGTTGTAACTCTAACATTCCTTTCCAAGCCAAGAGTTCTTGTTCATTTATATTTGCTGCTTGTTCATAACATTCATAAGCCTTTTCATCTTCTTTCAACATATGTAAAGCTTTTCCTTTGAAGATGAAGGCAAAGTAGTTCTTCTCATCAACTTCAAAGATCTTATCACAACAGTAAATCACATAATGTGGATCATCTTCCTTGAATGAGTTTCGGGCAGCTTTTAATAAACTGTTAACCGACATGATTGATATGAAGAAGGTGTAGGGAGGAGATTATAAGTATTTTTTTTTACTTGTTTTTAGTTGTTTTGTTTATCTTTTATTATGGAAGAGTGGAATATCAATACATTATCTAAGCAACAAGTGGAACATTTTAAAGCTATCTTTGATGTTCTTGATCAAGATCATGATGGAAAGATTAGTGTTGAAGATTTGAAAAATACATATTCAAGTTTAGGTCTTAAACAAGAAACTGATGTTAATAAAATGGTTGCAGAGACAGGTTCTGATTCAATTGTTTTTAATTCGTTTTTGAAATTGATGGGATCGAAATATGGAAAATTCAATGAGCGGTCGGAATTAGAACAAGCGTTTTCAACTTTCCAAAACAATTCGAAAACTTGTGATATTAAAGATCTTAAAGATAATCTTAATGAGTTGAATAAGACCGAAATCAAAAAGGTTTTTAAACCATTCACCAAAATTAACGATCTCACTGGAGATTCGACCTTCGCAACCGAGAAATTCATCGACACAGTCTCAAATTAACGAGTCATGATATATAAATAAAATACAGCTTTTTTATTGATCAATGATCAACTCGTCAACACTCCAATCTTCATAAGATCCATCTGGAAGATATCTTCTAATAATGAGTGGGATTTTTCTTTGTGATAGTTCTTTAAGCGCAATCTGTAATGGATCTGTTTCTCCTTCAATATCCACCAAAACTGGAGCATTCATGGAGATTTGTAATGCTCTAGTTCCCAATATTCTTGCTCTTTCATATTTGGTCATATATGGAGTGGTTGTTCGTTTATCTTTTGGAATGGCCATACTTTTGATCTTCTTCAATGTGCTTCCATTGGCATAATCTCCACCTTGAGGACCCAATCCTCCTGTCACGATTGTCTTTCCATCTTCAGTCTCCAATGGTTCTTCATCACTAAAACGTTCCTCTTCACTCACCCCCAAATTATCCTCGAAATCATCATATCTATCATTCTTGTATCCATCTTCATCATAATCTGCCATTTTCTAAACAACACTAATCTGAAAATTTTTTTAAACCTTTAATAAGGTTCCGGGTAACAAATTTTAAAAAATTATATATTATTATCTCTTTAATGATAGATATACATAGTTTGGAGGATTCATCTCCAGACGAATCTTTGATTGGTTCAAAGATCAAAACAGACTCGGGAATATTGTCACCTGAACCATCTTCCAAAAATTCCTCAAGAGCTTCTTCTCGTTCTTGTTCTCCATCTAGAATTAAGAAATATTTCTGTCATTATCAAGATTGTGGTAAAGGTTATATCAAACCATCCTTATTGAAACAACATCTTAGATCTCACACAAATGAAAGACCATTCAATTGTTTAATATGTACCGAATCATTCATCAGAAAAGACCATTTACAACGTCATATGTTGAAACATACTACAGAAGATGATAAGCCTTTACATTGTTCAATTTGCGGAAAAGGAGTCAATACAAAACAACATCTTAAACGTCATGAAAAAACACATTTCAAATCATTCAAATGTAATTACGAAAACTGTCAAGAAGCATTCTATAAGCATCAATCATTAAAAGCTCATATCAATTCTGTTCACAATTCAGAAAGATTGGCATGTAAAGAATGTGGAAAGATGTTCAGTAGACCTGGTCGATTAACTGATCATATTGAAAAACAACATAGTGACATAGCCAAGTTGATTTGTGAATATCCAGGTTGTTTTAAAGCATTTAAAGTCTGGTCTGCTTTACAATTACATATAAAATCTGAACATTCTAAGTTATCTTGTGATGTTTGTGGGAAGAAATGTGTTGGGCCATCAGGTTTGGCTAATCATATGAAGATTCATGGTGATGAAGATGATAAGATTGATATCGACGCGTCGATCGACTCATTTCCATTATCGAAGCCTACCAAGACATTACAGAAAGAGTTGAAGAAGGGTAAATTGGGGTCGGTTATGGATTTGGTGATCAATAACGTTAATGAACGAACAATCAACTGCGAATTGTGTGGACGCGGGTTCAAAAAAGATTACGATTTGAAACGACATTTACAATGGCATAGCAATTGACTAAATAACGATTTATAAAATGTGCGCTGGGTATTAAGTACTGGACGCCTTTCATGCTAAAAGGAGGCGATCTCAAATGAGAATGTAAAAAAGTAGAGTGGAAAGGCCGAGCAATGCCGAAGGAATTTTGATGGAGTCAGCCATCGCCGAATAGATGGACACAGAGCTTGATGAGCTAGGCACTGTGGTGAAAGTCTGACTTCCGTTAGAGTCGGTTGTTAACACCAGGGACTCTCCAGCTGGCAAGGTGGCTGTTGTCACCAATGTGTTACCCCTGGAGTCGGTTGTAGAAATGGTGGTTCTGTAGTTGGACACAGGAGAGGTGATGGTTGTGGACTTTCCGTCCGAACCAGTTGTGGTAATTACCGTTTCGGACCGTGGGGCAGATGAGGTCACTGTGGTTGGGTTTCCATTCGAATCGGTAGTAGTGTAAACCGAGTACGAACCAGCTGCTGAGTTCGATCCCGAGTTCGAGTCAGTAGCAGAGCCCGATCCAGAACCGGATCCAGAACCGGAAACTGGGACCGAGGAGGTGGTCAACACAGAGGAGCCTGCTGAGTCTGTGGTGAAGAAGGCCTCAACACTGGAAGGAAGGGCGGTGGTGATGAGAGAGGTTTGACCAGCGGAATTTACACTGGTGATGACTGTAGTATAGACTGAAGAATCAGTAACTGCAGAGGCTTTTGTAGAGGCTTCTGTGGAGGCTTCCGTGGAGGCCTCAGAGGACCGGTCAGACGAGGTGGTCTCACTTGTTGTCTTGGAACTTGAGGTGGTCTCGCTGCTTGTCTTAGAGCTCGAGGTGGAGGATGAACTCTCCCCGGTAGAAGTCATTGCCGAATCGTCGAGTGAGGTGATGCTATTATCACTTCCTGACACTGTTGTTGCTCTAGCAACCACAGAAGTGTAGATTGTAGTTTGTCCATCTGGGCCAATATTGGTGACGGTTGTGGTTTCTGCTGATCCAGATGTTCCGTCTGAATCGGTAGCCGTGCTAGATTCATCTTCAGACGAGCTGTTTGGCTTAACCACACCACTGGATGAGGTGGCACTGAGCTTAATAGTGTAGTACCATGAATCGGCTCTCTTGACCTTCTTTCCTGAAGCCGAGTTCACAGCAATGTAGATATCAAACGAACCACCCTGGGTGTTGTCTATCTCCTGACCAACGATTTCAAACGAGCCGACGGAGTTGCTTTGTGCCAATGTACCGGCTCCAGAGGATGAAATATCGAAGTTGACCTCATCGGAAGTCGAATACGAGACCGATCCTTGTGCCATGATATCTGCTGGAATGGAGAAGTCGACCAAAACAGTATCACCTTGGTAGATGATGGTATAAGTTGGAGCGTCAGTGGAAGTTGCTGAGGCAGAGGCTGCTGAAGAAGTAGAGGACGCTGTACTTGGTGTCACCGGGGTCATCGACACAGAGGTGCTCAAATACACAGTGGAATCGGAGTCGGTGAAGGTGAAAGTGGCATCGTAGGTGGATATATCAGCACGCTTGACCTTGGCATTCTGAACATTATCAATTGGTCTAATAGCAAATCCAACGTTATAAGTATCACCAGCTGGAGAACTATAAGGATAAGCCATGTTGATAGAGGTATTGGTCAATTTTGCAAAAGAGTCACTCAATTCGGCTCCGTCGAAGTCGAAATGGTAGTAATCACTCACAAACATCCATTCATCATTGCTTAGACCGGTGATTCCAAATGGAGTGAAATTGGAAGGAACGTGGATCTCGAAAACACCGTCACCAGAGGTTTCATTTTGATAAGCAGTGATGGTTGGATGGATCTCAACAAAACCCGAGGCATTCAAGAATAAGGTTCCTCCTAATTCGGTTTCAACTGTAGCATTAGCAAAATATGCGCCTGCTGTAGTATCCATAGCATAGAAAGCAACTTGACAACCAAAATCCGAGTCAACCAAGTCATCAAAACAGATATCAATGTCGATGTCCAACTTGAAGATCTCATAAAGAATAGCATCTTCGAGTAAAGTTATGCCCAAGTCAAAAAGTCCGGAATTAAATTCCCAGTTATCACCTTGTTCCATGCGAACAGTGTATAACCCATAACTGGCAGGAATATAAATTCCCCAGTAATAATCCACCGAGCTCCCCTCGGAGGTCTCGATGAATTTCATGTATGGAGTGGCAGTACATGCACTGGTACTGGAGACCGAGGAAGAGGTCAAAGGGATAGATGATGTGGGAATTCGAGATTCACTGAATGTAGAAGATGGTATTATAGAGGAGGTGTTTGTGTATCTTGCGAAAGTGAAATGGCCATGATTATTATGAGCAAAGGCCTGTTGTGCCAAGCACAGAGCAGCAGAGGCCAGTTTCAGAATATTCACCATAGTGGACGATACTGACGAACAGATCCGGGTACTTATTTAAGAAGAAAGATGGTAACTCCTGTGGAAGAAAAGAGTTGAGAAGGGAGAGTCAGTAATGTACGGATTGTAAGATTTCCTAATTTAGAGTTATTGTAATCAATGTGATTTTTCCCGGTGTGGCCGCACTGGGAATAATTGCTTACGTCCCTTGCTTGAAATGATGCAAGATTTCTAGCCCGAAAGGACGGTTAGCATGCCTATGAGTACCGGTGAAGGCTGAAATTCTTTGTTGTGTAACAATGCGGGTGCTTGAAAATTTTTGCAATATGCAGCTTCATGCAGATTCTCATTTGATCCCTGTGAGGCCTATTTCACTTACAAGGGGGTCCAGTTTCAATAAATTTGGCCTTTCGGCTTCTTGTTGCAGGGCATCAAAAATCCCTTCGTTTATCTCTTAAAACTTGGTTCTTATTATCTAGAGATCTAGCCTAAGATTCTTTATGCAAGTGCTTAAAAATTTACCGCATGGCGGTGTAATTCCAAACTAGTAGAAATTCTATTTTTTATGAAGTAATCATCATTATGGATCAACTTGCTTACGCTCCCGCAACTTCTCGCTCCATCTCAGAGAGTTTGATTCGTCAAGCTACTCAATCGCTCGACCACGAAATCCCTCTTTATGATTCCAACAAGCAAAGAGATCATTACGAGTCCATTGCCGAATTATATTCAATCATTACCGCAATCAACGTCCTTGAGAAATCCTTCATCAAGGATAGATTCCATTCAAATGAGGATTATTATACAACCACCACAATGCGTTTAATCAATCAGTACAATCTGATTCTAAAGGACGATCGAGTGCGACATGATTTTGACGACCTTGACAAATTTGTGGCAAAATTCCATCTTGATTGTCCTCTTGCTGTCAAACGTCTTCAAATTGGTCTTCCTGCCACTGCCACACAATCTCATGGCTCCTCGTCAACTCTCAACCTTGTTCCGGCCTCTTCGGGTAATGAGACTGCTCTCAAGGGAAAAGCCATTGCAGAAGCAACCGGCTCCTTCATCACATTGATGGATGCAATTAAACTTAATTACAATACCAAAGAACAACTTCATCCACTTCTCTCGGACATCATCACCAGTACGAACAAGGTTTTTGGAAATTATGAAGGGAGACCCAAACTTGTTCAATGGCTCATTAAACTCAATAATCTCAAACTCAATGAGTATCTGAACGAGGAAGAGCTTTCCGAGTTTCTTTGGGATATTGATGTTGCATATAAGGGATTCTTCAGTTTATTGAAGTAATTCCATCCCCTCCCCCACATCATCCACAACATCATTCTTTGTCATGTCGCGACAATATTGTGGGAATTGATATTCTGGGCATTACCCACCCACGCACCGTGTCGTAATTTTCAATTCTATTGGAAAATTAATATGTGGAGATCTTAAAAAAGGAAAATAAACTTCACTGCTTATTCTACTTTCTTTCGCTTTAGTCTTTCGTTATGTTAGCTTACAGAACACTTGTGAGCTTATTTTGCTCTTTAACCGTTATTAGAGCCATGATTCCTTTGGAAGTCCAAGGAAACCGGTTCATCAAGCCAGCTATTGATGCTTCCGACCTTGGGGAGGTCTTCTTCATTACTGGTGTGGACTATCAACCAGGTGGATCTTCCGATTATCAAGACTCAGATAGTACTGATGTGCTATCAGATATTGAGGCTTGCTATAGAGATGCTTATGTTTTGCAATCTTTGGGTCCAAAGTTCAATACTATCAGAGTTTACACCTTGAACCCAGATATTAATCACGACGAGTGTATGTCTATTTTGAACTCTGCTGGAATTTACGTTCTATTAGATGTGAATTCTCCATTATTTGGTGAATCCATTAACAGATACGATCCTGGTTCCACCTACACCTATTCTTATATGGAAAGAGTTTTCAAGATGATCGATGCATTCAAAGGTTATCCAAACTTCATTGGATTTTTCAGTGGAAACGAGGTTATTAATGATTCAAAATCTGCCGGTTTGGATCCAAAATATATTCGTGCCGTTCAAAGAGACATGAAGCAGTACATCCAGAATAACGCCAACAGAACCATTCCTATCGGATATTCCGCTGCCGATGTCTTGGATGACAATCTTAGGGAGACTACTTTGGAGTACATGCTTTGCAGTATTGATGGAAAGGAGGATGACTTGTCCAAGTCCGATTTCTTTGGTCTCAACTCTTATGAATGGTGTTCTGGTGTCTCCGACTGGACTTCTTCTGGTTATAATCAGTTGAACGACACTCTTTCAAATTCTACCATTCCGGTGTTTTTCTCTGAATATGGCTGTAATAAAAAGTCTCCAAGAACTTTTGATGAGGTCAGTGAGGGAGTGTTTGGTGGTTTGGTCAATACATTAAGTGGAGGATTGATTTATGAGTATTCTAATGAAGCAAACACGTATGGATTGACCACCATCAATGATGATGGGTCTATTCGTTTAGAGACCGATTTCAATAACTTCAAATCGCAGCTTGCAAATTCTACTATCCCGACTATCTCTGAGGGAGATGTTGAAGATACAAGAATTGTCACTTGTGACCAATTATATCTTGAGTCTCTTTCATCACCATTTGATGCCGACTTGAATCTTCCAGACGCTCCAGATGGAGTTCAAGATTTGATTTTGTATGGAGTCAATGGTTCCAATGTGGGAAAGATCATTGATATTGAAGTTAGAGCTTCCAATTACACGATTTTCGACTCGGACGATAATGAAATCAGTTCTGCTGTCTTCACTGTTGGATCTACCAATACAATCAATGCTCAAACAGGAATTACTGGATCAGCTTCCAATTCAGCCAGTACTTCTAGCTCCTCGACTAGCTCCTCCGCGGGCGTTTCTTCTACCTCGTCCAGTTCCAAAGCTCAAGCCAACAAAAACACTCAAACCGCAGGACTTGCTTGTATTGTTGGTTTAGCAATGATGGCATTATTGTGATTACCTGCAACAATGGCTCTACTGTGATTTTATGTGTACACTTTGTCTTTTAGTTCTTCTTTCGTTTCAATATTATTTGTCGTATTACAACAAATTAGTATGTCGTTGATCAAGATCGCGAAAAAGTAAAACTTAAATATTGTAATTTTGATCGGAAAACTCCAATTAAAAATGACTAAAGCCTCTGAAACAGTGTTGGCAGTGTTTATCTCATCAGCAATATACTTTTCTTTGCTGGTCGGAGTGATTCCATTGCCCTTGATTATTAAACAGGAGATTTTGCCGGTGGTTCCATGGTGGGCCCTTGTTTCATTTGGATGTTATGCTTTAGGCACTTTAGGTTATGGAGTGTACACTTTCAAGGACAAAGAAGATAAATACAACGAATTACTTGGAGAAATTGCCGAAGCTAAGCAATTTCTTAAGAAGAAAGGTGTTGATCTCGAATGATGTTGGAATATATTAATGTTATCAAAGTGCATGTTTGGTTTTCAATTTCTTCTCTAAATTGGCAAAGACTTGTAACCCCAAAGGCATCTCGACCTGTTTCTTCGAAGAAGCATCGGGCTTTTGCAACACTTTTGGAACGTATTTTGCAGGAAGATAAGGTGGAGGAGCATCGAAATCTATTGGCCATTGCTCCCGAACATTATCACCCTGTTCCATTAGTCTGTTTGCAGCAAGCTTGGTTATTTGTTTCCATTCTTGTAGGTCTTCACCGTAAAGTTCCCAAACACAATTAACACATCCACTCATACAACAATTATCTGGTTCTATAGGTTGTTTAGGTACCATCACTCCCGCTATGTTTTTTTGTATACTTCTATAAGAAACGTCTCTTCTTGATGATTTATCTGATTTGTTTTTCCCTGAGAACCCGAAGATTTTATCTATATCTGGATTATCCGGATCACTCTTGGCTCTAGTATCGAATGTAAACGACATGGTTTTCACTGATTCTTCATCAGTTTTGGCCTTTGGACTTTTTGATTTTGCCAATAATCGATAAAAGTCCATCTTATTGGCTTTCAAACCAAAAGCCGACTTACAAAACGGCCGCCTTTGACATATTCGGAGCATTAAAGGTTTTTAAATCTTTTTATTTTTTTTTGTGGCAAACACTTTATTCTTATTTATTAATGGCTTTGGTAAGTTTATCAATCAATTCCAATTTCTAACATTCAGGTTCTCAGATTCCGTTCCAAGGATGGAATGTTTCGGTTAAATACCAGTCAATCATCCAATTTTGGAACAGTCCTAGATGAATTATCTTCAAAATTGCCTCCATTTCAACCAGAATCACTTAAAATCGCAAACAAACCCAACGATTCAGGTGAATTTGCTATCAATTTGAAAGATTACACAGTTCAAGGACTCAATTTGAAACATGGTGAAATGTTATATGTCTCTTATGATCCAGCAGAATCAAATCAAACTGTGGGTATCAGTCAAGTTAAACAATCAAAAACTATAAAACAATTACAAATTGATGATATCTATGACGAAGATGAGGGTCTTGTCCCAAGAAAGAGAACAACTTTTTGTAGACATACGGAGAAAGGAATGTGTGAATATTGCTCTCCTTTACCGCCATGGGATAAGGGATATCAACTTGAACATAGTATTAAACATATCTCGTTCCATGCCTACATTAATGAATTGAATTCATTGGCCAATAAAAAGGAATCAGGATCTTCATATGTGTCACCTCTTTCAGAATCAAACTTTAAAATCAACAAGAATTGTCCAGGTGGTCATGATCCTTGGCCTAAAGGTATTTGTTCCAAATGTCAACCATCTGCAATTACCTTACAAAGACAGAACTTTAGAATGGTTGATCATGTCGAATTTCAAGAAAGTGAGATTATTAACCAATTTATCAACGCTTGGAGATTATCAGGATCACAAAGAATTGGATTGATGCTGGGAACTTATGATAAATACGAGAAAGTGCCATTAGGAATCAAAGCTAAGGTTGAAGCTATTTATGAATTACCTCAAATTGATCAAGAAGACGGATTAATTCTTCAAAATTGGGAAGATGAGGAGAAGATTATGAATTTGATTTCCAAGTTGAACTTGGTTCCGGTTGGAATTATATTTACTGATTTATTGGATTCAGGAAGTGGTGATGGTTCTGTTATTTGCAAAAGACACAAAGACTCGTTTTTCCTTTCGTCATTGGAAGCCATATTTGCAGTGAAATGGCAGCTGAAATACCCAAACATTTGCAAATGGTCTGATTCCTCAAAATATTCGTCAAAATTCGTCACATGTGTGATTTCTGGTAATCACAGTGGAGAGATTGATATTGAAGCGTATCAAATTTCAGAGAGCGGAGAAGCGTTGGTGAAAGCAGACCTGATTTCTCCAACAACTCATCCTAACGAAGTCTTCATAAATGAACAAAATGACACTCGATATGTTCCTGAAATATTCTATCAAAAAGTGAATGATTATGGATTACAAGTGAAGCAAAAGGCAACACCCAGCTTCCCTGTTGAATATCTACTTGTTTCATTAACACATGGATTTCCAGAGAAGTCATCACCATTTTTCAAAGCTGGAGCTACCAGAGTGTTCCCGATTGAAAATCGAGCTTATATTGGAGAATCTGCTTCAATGCCAGAGATCAAGAAGTATTTGGACGGTTCTGGTGGTGATAATGTTTTAGAATTAGGAGAACTACTAAGCAATTTCCATCTATTGGTTCATTTTACTCTCAATCAAGAGATCTTAAGTGGACAAGAATATGAGCTGATTGTGGAGGTCGTACAAAAATTAGGCCAAAATCAAGAGATTGCATCGGGACTTTACAAATTGGTTGATAGTGATGGATGGAGAACGTTGCAAACTATCTTACAAGTTGGCTATTAATGTAGTGCATTTTCTAGAAAGTTCTGGAGATATACACGAAAAAATTAAATCCAGCTTTTAAAAATTTTCAAGCTAATAAAAGTTGCTTAATAGAATCCCCTATTTAACTATTATTAGATCTTATCATGTCTACTCCATTTGGTGTTGATTTGGGAAACAGCAGCAGTGTTATTGCTGTTGCCAAAAACAGAGGTATTGATGTTGTTGTGAACGAAGTGTCCAACAGAAGTACACCAACAGTTGTTGGGTTCGGAATCAAGAACAGATCGATTGGTGAGTCGGGTAAAACACAACAGACTTCGAATTTGAAGAATACTGTCGAAAATATCAAGCGTATTCTTGCACTCAATGCGGAATCACCAGATTTCAAGATCGAGGAGAAGTATTTTACTTGTCCTTTGGTTGAGAAGGATGGTTTCGCCGCCGCCCAAGTTAGATATTTGGGAGAACAAGAGAAATTCACCTCCACTCAATTGGTTGGAATGTATTTGAACAAACTGAAGGACACTGCCATCAAAGAGAGCAAGGGAAAGATTACTGATATCTGTTTGGCCGTTCCTGTCTGGTACACTGAACAACAAAGAAGAGCTGCTGCTGATGCTTGTCAAATTGCTGGTTTGAACCCAGTTAGAATTGTTAACGATGTTACTGCTGCCGCTGTTGGATATGGTGTTTTCAAGACCGATTTGCCTGAAGAAGAGCCAAAGAAAATTGCTTTTGTTGATATTGGTCACTCCACTTTCACCGTTTCCATTGGTTCTTTGAAGAAAGGAGAACTCAAGATTTTGGGTTCTGCGTACGACAAACATTTTGGAGGAAGAGATTTCGATAGAGCCATTGCTGAGCATTTTGCTGACGAGTTCAAGGAAAAATACAAGATTGATATCAGAACCAATCCTAAAGGATACAGCAGAGTTTTGGCAGCTGCTGAAAAGCTGAAGAAGGTTTTGTCTGCCAACTCGCAAGCTCCATTTAACATCGAATCTGTCATGAACGATGTTGACGTTTCTTCACAGCTTACCAGAGAGGAATTAGAGGAAATGGTTCAACCTCTTTTGGAGAGAATTCATGTTCCAATCGAGCAGGCTCTGAAGACAGCTGGTCTGAAGGCCGAAGATTTGGACTCTATTGAAGTCATTGGTGGATGTACCAGAGTTCCATCTGTCAAGACCAGACTTGCCGAGGTCTTCGGTAAGCAATTGTCTTTCACTTTGAACCAAGATGAGGCTATCGCCAGAGGTGCTGCTTTCATCTGTGCTATGCATTCGCCAACCTTGAGAGTCAGACCATTCAAGTTTGAGGACGTCAACAATTTCTCCGTCACATATCACTGGGCCAAGGATGCCGAGGACACTGATCATTTGGAGGTTTTCCCTAAGGGAGGTGTTTTCCCATCCACTAAACTGATCACTTTGTACAGAACTTCTGACTTTGAGATCGAGGCCAAATACACCCATCCTGAGGAGTTGCCGAAGGGAACTGCTACCACTCTTGGCCAATGGAAGATCTCTGGTGTTGAAGTTTCCGAGGGTCAAGATTCTGCCATCTGTAAGTTGAAGGTTAGAAACGATCCATCTGGTTTCTTCACCATTGAGTCTGCTTACATTGTTGAGGAGAAGGAAGTCAAAGAGTTAATTGAAAACCCAGAAGCCAAACCAGAAGATGAGCCAGAATACAAGATTGTCAAAAAGCTTGTAAAGACCAAGGATTTGAATATCGCCTTCGAGGGACATTCTCTTTCAGAGAACGTGTTGGGTGATTTCTTTGAAAGAGAAGGAAAGATGGTTGCCGAAGACAAATTGGTTGCCGAGACCGAAGACAGAAAGAATGCTTTGGAAGAGTACATTTACGAGTTGAGAGGAAAATTGGAAGATCAATACGCCGATTTTGCTTCTGAACAAGAGAAGGAGAAGTTGTCCAAGATGTTGTTGGATACCGAGGACTGGTTGTATGATGACGGTGAGGATGCTTCTAAGGCTAAATACATTGCCAAATATGAAGAATTGGCATCCCTTGGAAACTTGATCAAGGGCAGATACAATGCCAAGCAAGAAGAGTTGAGACAAGAGTTAAGATCCAAACAGGAAGCCGCTCAAGCCTCTGCTATGGCTGAGAAAATTGCTGCTGACAGAGCTGCCCAGAAAGCCGAAGGTGACAAGAAAGCTGACGAGTCTGCTGACAAAGAAGGTGATGTTCCAATGACTGAGGACTTAGATTGATTTATTTGCCCAATAGAAGTTTGTTTAATGAGATTGATTGGAATTTGCTTAAGTATGTCTGATATATATAGGTCGATCGACGCGTCGAATATTTAAAAAGAAGATTGAACCACGCGAGTAGCGAGAAAAAATGTTGATGGGGTTCTTTGTTTGAAGTAGACTGGACAAAATTAATTTAGACCTGGCCATCTTTCGCCTTTTGTATTACCGAGACCTTTCTTGATTGACAAGATCAACAAATTCGTTCATTGAGGAAGTTTTCAGGATTTGTTTCAAGTCATCACCTCAAATATCCATAATCAAAACATAGGTCTTCAATAAGGGGGAACAATGTCTAATACGCCCTCTAAAGAGAGGGGAACAGTATCGGATGGTGTGTTCGCAAAAGAGAATGTTAATGGGTTAATTGGAGAGTCGACAAATCCAACCACGTCAAAATTATCACTTGCTTTGAAGAAAGCTGGCGAGGAGCTGCCAGATCCTCATGAGCATCATTTTGCTCACGATGAAGAAGAGATTTTGAAGGAAGTGACAGAAAAACTGACAAATCTGAAAGACGAGGATCTTACCAAGGCTGTTACCGAGTCTTCAACAAATAATTCAAAGGATATCTCCTCAACTGAAGCAGCTCATTTTGATGAAACTACCAGTTTGAAACAACTTTTACAATCTCATTTAAAAGATGTTGAATCCCCTGCTGAGTCTGATTCCGAAAGTGATGTTGATGCTACAAATGAGGAGGATCTAGAAGACTATGTTCCGGGAGGTTATCATCCAGCATACATTGGGGAGAGCTATAAGGATGGTAGATATATTCTGGTGAGAAAATTAGGTTGGGGTCATTTTTCCACGGTCTGGCTTGCCAAAGATACAATTGATGATAAACATGTGGCAATGAAAGTGGTGAGAAGTGCAAAATCATATAGAGAGACTGCCATTGACGAGATCAAACTGCTGTCAAAAATTAACCACACCGATCCTGGTCATCCTGGTCATGCTCATCTAATTAAACTCGTTGATTATTTTGATCATCAAGGAGCGAATGGAACGCATATTTGTATGGTTTTCGAAGTTTTGGGAGAAAACCTTTTGAGTCTAATTCGCCGATACAAACACAAAGGTCTTCCATTAAAGTTCGTTAAGCAAATAGCCAAGCAGATGCTTTTGGCTGTTGATTTTTTGCATCGTCAATGTGGGATCATTCACACAGACATCAAACCTGAGAACATTCTACTCGAGATTGAGGATGTTGAGAAACTGGTTAAGTATCTAGAAGATTCTCAAAAAGAAAGACGATTGTTGCGACGGGTTTCTTCCAGACTTAAAAACCCCGCCAATGATTCTTCATCGCCTATACAAGTTCATGATGATCAGAAACAGATCCCGTTCAGAAACAGTCGACATTCGAGACGTCAGACTTTGGTCACAGGATCTCAACCACTTCCATCTCCTCTTCGATCCAGGTCCAATTCAATGTTTGTTTCTCCATTACAGGGCTCAATATCAACCTTTGCGGGTCGTACCGGTTTTAATATTCCGACTCCTGTGGCAGCATCACATCAAGACCTTCAATCTTTGCTGGACAAGAGTTTCAAGGAGTCTGTTCCATATTTTGCAGAGCCACCCCGGGAAGACGAGTTAGAAGATGACGATTTGATCAGGGTCAAGATTGCTGATTTAGGGAATGCATGCTGGACTCATAGACATTTTACAGACGATATTCAGACCAGACAATATCGGTCACCAGAGGTGATTCTCGGATCTCATTGGGGTTGCTCATCTGATATATGGTCCATTGGATGTTTAATTTTTGAGCTCTTAACAGGCGATTATCTATTTGATCCGACTGAGGGACCTACGTTTAGCAAGAATGATGATCATCTTGCACAGATCATTGAATTGGTCGGGCCTGTTTCACGTCATGTATTAGAGGATGGATTTAATACCAAGAGATATTATCATTCGGATATGAAGACTCTTCGACAGATAAAAAACCTCAAGCCATGGCCTTTAGAGAGTGTTTTGATGGAAAAATACAAGTTGAAAGAGACTGATGCTCATGAGATTAGTGATTTTTTGGGCTGTATGTTAATTACAGATCCGAAGGATCGGATGGATGCTGCTGGATTATCAAACCATTTCTGGCTCAACGATTGTAATGTTTTTGGATACATTGATCGTGAGCCGGGAACTCGTGGTGAAGATATTGGAACTGGTTGGTTCAAAGAGGTTCGAAAACATCATTGAGTGTATGTATTATTTTATTGTAATGTGTATATGAAATAATTTTGAAAAATAGGTGATAATGACTTTTGACAAGACGCTTGATGATTTGACTCGAGACATGAACTCTTGTGATTTACGAACTGTTCAATCATTTGACGAATTAGGAACGTTTATGAGGGACGAGATCAATCGAACTGATTCCAGGGTGTTGAGGTTGATCCCTCGGACAATAGGAATAGTATTAAATCAAGATTTGAACAATGATGAGCTTTTGGGTAAAATCTTCCGTTTTTTGGCCAATTTTGTTGCCAATAATGAATCAAATCGAAGATTGGTACTACAAGATACTCAAAGTTTGAGGTTTTTTGAGTTTATTAAGGATCATTTGAATGGATCTGAGTATAATTTATTCATTCTTCATTTCTTGAATAATCTAGTATTAGATTTTATTGAGGGTGCCAAATATCTATGCGAGATTGAGATTGATGTTTCAATTGCTCAAATGATTGTTCAAGAGGATTGGGAGGAAGTTTGGTTGAGTGTTTTAGAGGAATTGATTGAAGTTAGTGATTCGATAAAATTATTCAGAGAATTAATAAAACTCCAACAATTTGAATTGATTCATGAGATGAGTAAGAGGGAACTTGATTTTTCCAATGATTTCACAATTATTGAGGATTTGATTGCGATTATTGATCAAGATCGGGATTATTTATTATTTGAGACCATTATGAATGTTTCTGCCAGTGAATCCAATAAGAATGATCAGATTGACAATTATTTCGAGATGGTTTACACGAAAAATCGATCGATCCAATCTCTAGGAATGATTCTTCTTGGAAATTACATTATGTCCCACGAAAAACAACGTTTGGTAGCAGATAAGATAGACATTCAATATTTGATGGATTTATTGAATAATTACAGCCAAGATCAACAATATGAATATTTGCAATCGATATATCTTTTCAACAAGTTGATTGGAGATGAAATAATAGGAAAGAAGTTCACTGAAGAGTTATGGGAACGATTTATTCAGATAATTGATCGGTTATTTGATCAACAAGTTTTCAATACGAAATATCGACCTGTTGTCAAATTAGCTGTTCAATTTTTGAACAAATATGCAAATAAGATGACAGATGATAAAACCGATCTAATGACTCAACTAGCTTCTAAATACAAGAGCTATGGCTGTCAAAATGATGATATTAATTGTGAGCTTCAAAAATTTATCTATACTATCGTACAGCATACAAATGATATCAAATTGGCCGATTTAGCATTTGATTGGTTTGATTCTGGATTCCAAAATCAATTGGATTTGATCCATTTTAGCGAAAAGGTCAAAACCCTTGGTGTTTTGATCTCAATAGACTCGATAATTTCCCAAAGACCATGGTTCAATAAAGTCTTAAAGGATATAAAGCAATCATTAGATTTGCTTCACCAACAGCCAAATTTGGAAAACGATCCTCGTTTAAAGGTGATAGACAACAATTACAACTATATTTGTGCCAAGTTAAACCATTTATAAAGTTATTCTATTGAGATTTTGGTTTCTGGCGCTGAACTTCCGCTAATATACCATGCCAAACAAGTTTGTACTGGTCCTGTTGTCCTGTCATCCAAGTATGAAGAATCTGGTTGTAAATGATGAAATAATAAACTCCTAAACCAGTGAATATATGCCACCATCCATGACCTTCAGTCAAGACACCAATTGGAAGACCTAGCCAATTGCGCCGAAGATCCGTAAGATGGGAGCACAGAACAAAGTCCATGTTCCAAATGAAGAAACCAAAGATAAATAAGGAGAATGCCAAAATCAACATCTTGTACAATGTCTTTCTAGTTTTAGAGTCTGTGACCGTCAATTGAATGGTTCTCAGAGTTTTATAGATGACACCAAAGTTGAGAATTGCATAGAATACCTGATGGAAAGCTGGGTCTCGGTGAACAAAGATGTAGATGTAGGTGAACAAACCAGTAACAAGACCTGTTCCTATTCTCCAGGCATATTTGACTAATGGAGGTTGGTTCCATCCATAGATGTATCCGAACGGAAGCGCCGTAACATAAACCATTGGTAGTTCGTCCATCAATTGATACTCATACAATAGGGTCATATGGAAAAGAAACGAGCCGATCCCGACCGATGCGAAACCAAGGGAAATGAATAAATAGAGGCCTCCAAATTGATTTTTGTAGGTGCTCCATAAATGAACAATTGCAAGTGCAACAAATGCAAAGTTAGTAAAACTGTTCACCACCTCGGCGATGTACGGAGATAGAATGTAATTCTCCTCACACCAATCAATGGTAGCTGTAACCGGACCCCAATAGCCAACGTAAGAGTCAGGCAATTTAGGCGGATATTCTACAAACATTATTGGTCGAGATGATTCTGCACGATTATAGACCCTCAAATACCAAAATAATCGACGCGTCGATCGTCCTACGATAGTAATAAAGTTTGACATCTATTCACGTTTTAAAGGTTTGTTTCTTGATTTCAATCTGACCTCAAAGGGCATTCCCAGTTTCCAAACTAGTTCATACTGGTCTTGCTTCTTGTAGTACCAGACGTTCAAAATTTGGTTATATATAATGAAATGAAAAATTCCCATTGAGGTGAGAATATGCCACCATCCATGTCCTTCCAAAAGTAAAGCTCCCAGAGGTAAGCCCACAGTTCTCCTTAGGAGGATAAGGTCTTCACAATACAAAGTATCAAGGTTCCAGACCAAAAATCCAAAAAGAAATTCGAAAAGGGAGAAAACCACTAATTTGTATAAGAACTGTCTTTGGTTATAGTCTGTGACGTATTTCTTAACCATTGTAATTGACTTGAAAATGATAGCAAAATTCAAGATTGCATAGCAAGCTTGGTGAAGTTCTGGATTTTTATAGACTGAGCAATAAATATAAGTCAATGAACCAATAGCTATAGCCGTTATAGAATGGATTGTGAGTCTTTTGACTTTAGACTTGGTTTCCAATCCAAATATGTACGCAAAAGGTATTGCTGTGACATAAATCATTGGCAATTCATCCAGAAGTTGGAACTCGTACTTCAAAGTCATATGAAATAGCCAAGATCCTATTCCAACAACACACATTCCGATAGAGACAAATACAAACATTAAGCCATGCTTGTTTAGAATTGAAGATCTGACTAGACTGAGTGATAGGAAGTAAAAGGATAAATTGGTAGTTGAATTGACTATCTCTGCAAAGAATGGTGAAACCACATAATTTTCCTCGCACCAGTCAATGGTTGCCGTAACAGGACCCCAATTCCCTTCTCGTGGATCTCCGTATTCAAATAGTGATAAATAATTTAACAATGTCATTTGATTTGAAATAAGGGTGTGTAATTCTATAGCTCTATTAAAACTCCAAATTTATTATTGCTTGCTTATCAGAAAATTTATAGAATTCACTGCACTTGCAAAGTTGAGTCAAATTAGACCAATTGAAATGGAGAACGGCTCGATTCACTTGACAGTGAACAATTGAAGCATGAAATAGCACAGTTTTCTTTACAACGAAAGATCTCAATAGTGATGGTGACAAAAACTGGATATCAATAGATCATGAAAGTCGCGTCGATAAGGTCGATTCCCTAATTTGGGCACAAATTGAAAAAAATTGTAGTTTAATCAATGAGTTCAGATTTAAACGTTGAAGAACGATTGGAGAGGCTGAAAGGCTTGAAATTGTTGAAATCAAAAGCACTAGAAGAGAATAAACAAATTCTGAAACGATATTCTTTGGAATTAAGAAATGCCCAGAAACTAAAGGCAGAATTAGCACAGACTAAAGCAGAGCAAGAAGAAGTTCAAGACTTGGAACTAACTCAACATGGTATCGATAAGGAGCGCTTGAAAAATCTGAAATACACCATTGAACAGGACGAAGCATGGAATGAGAAATTGGAAGCCTCTAAAACTGCTGCTGAAGATCGTGAGTTCCAAAACTTCAAACAGCTAGCTAAACAAACCTACAATAAGAGTCTCAAGAGCTTGAATATTATGGACGCAAAAACGTACGAACACCAGAAACATATTTATGAGGAAATGAAAAGACAGGGGAAGTCTGATACAGAGATCATCGACACGATTACCGACAAAGCTAAGGTCAATAAGATGGTGACTGAGTTAAAAGAGCGCGAGACCAGCACAATCAAAAGACGTAAAACTGGAACTGATGGTCGCAATTACATCAACGACAAGAATAGACAGTTCAATGACAAGTTGGATAGACATTATGATGATTACTTGTCCGAGCTCAAAGATAATATCAAACGAGGTTCCTCATTGTAGATTAATACTTTATCGCCATTCTTATAGCTTACATAATCCGAATTTCCTACCCGGCAAATTTTATTTTCCAAAATCCTTTGTCAACAATACGTGTTTAACGAAAGTTAGTCATTGAGTATGTCGGACCACGAAACCAATGTTGTCGACGACGACGGGACAAAAGTAAGTCGGGAGAATAAGTTTCTGGACAACACTGCTGAACTGGACGACGAGGGTCGTGGAAACTCCGATGTTGATTCTTCTGAAGAAGACGACGAGGAGGAAGAGGATGAGGAAGCTTTGCGTAAGGTCAGAGACGGATTTATTGTCGATGATGAAGAAGGAAGTGAGGAAGATGAGAACATTGACGAGGAAGAGCGCAGGAGACGTCGGAAGCACAAGAAGAGAAAGAGAGAGGCAATGAAGAAGTTGGAAGACGACGATGAGCTGGACGAGGACGATTTGGAGCTTTTAAGAGAAAACGCTGGTGAACTTCCACCACATCTTGCGGAAAAGAGCAAATTTAAACGTCTAAAGCGTGGAGGAAATGACCCTGAGTCGGCAGGACCGAACACCAAAGGCTTAACTGATATGTTCTCGGATGAAGAAGGTCAAGAGGAAGGACTCGGTCAAGAAGACGAGGAAGAGGAGGACGACTTAATGGAGGCTTCAAAAAAGATGAGACAACAACGACAACAAGATCTTGTTGGAGAGTTTGATGATTTCATTGAAGACGACGAGTTCTCTGAAGATGACGAAGACAGAGATGAAGGACTTGCGAGAATGAGATCCGCTAAAATCAAACAGGCCAATTTTGCCTCTTCGAACTCTCAATTTGATCAAGATAAACTGGACGAACTATATGAGATTTTTGGAGACGGAGAGGAATATGCTTGGGCTTTGGAGGCCGAAAGTCTGGATGAAGAGCCAGAAATGGAAGATGAGGTTGATGAGGAAGGATATGTTACCAAGAAATCAACAAAAGAGACTCAAGTTCTTCATAAGGTATTCGAATTCGAAGAACTCAAGGAGCATCTTTTGACAGATAGAGATCAAGAAATCAGAATCACTGATATTCCTGAAAGATTTCAAGCATTGCGTGCGAATATTTCCAATTATGATTTGAGCGACGAAGACTTCCAAAAGAAACAAGCTTGGGTTTCAAAGTCATTATTGGAGGAGAAAAGGAGTTTTTTCCAAGGTCAAGAAGACCTCATTGAACCGTTCGAGAAGGCCGTTGCCCAGATTGTTTATTTCATTTCCAAGGAGAATCTCGAAGTTCCAACGATCTGGAATTGTAGGAAAGATTACACATTATACACTTATCGTGAAGAGGGACAATTAAGAGTTCAAAAACTGCTGAGTGAGAACGATCTTTGGAGAACTGTTCAACTGGATATCGACTACTATGCTGTCCATGAAAAGAGAGCTAATATCGAGAAACAATTTAAGATGTTAGACATTGTCGATGTTCTCTATGACGAGTACATTGATTCAGCAAAGACTGTTGTCGAGTTACAGGATCTTCAAGACTATTTGTCTTTCACTTATAGTGCCAGACAGCGTGAGTTGCAATCCGATGATAATAAGGCGAGACAAAGATCTCATTTGAAGTTCAAGATGTTCGACAGAATCAAGCAAGATAAAGTCTACGATTTGATTGAAAAAATTGGAATCAACGCTGAAAATTTTGGAGAGAACGTCTCCACCAATAACAAGATCTATCTTGTTGATGATGTTGACAAAAAACCAGAAGATTTGGTTAAGGAATACGTTGAAAGCGGATCCATCTTTAATACTACCGAGAAGGCCTTCAGTGCTGCTAAAAGCCTGTTTGCCGAGCAATTATTCCACAATCCTAAACTCAGAGCGCATTTGAGACTCGCGTTCCAGAGTTTTGCTAGTGCAGACATTGAACTGACTGAAAAGGGGAGACTCAAGATCACCGACAGTTCACCATATGCTGACTTCAAATACGCTGTCAACAGACCGTTGGATTCATTCACGCTTACTCCTGATTTATTTCTACGAATGCTTGAAGCCGAATCCTTGGGTTTGGTGAAAATTGAAATCGGCTTGAAGAATGCTTACGACAACTTTGCTGACCATTTGTTTTCTTTCTTATCATCTGATGGTACATCTGACCTCAGTAACTCTTGGAATTCATTCCGGAAACAATGTTTGGATTTGGCTTTGAAAAAGCTGGTTCCGGCCATTGTGTCAGATGTTAAGGAAAGAGTCAGAGGTATTTGCGAAAGGTTACTGTTTTTCGAGATCAGAGATAGATTTATGGAGAAGATCGACCAGGCTCCATATCATCCGCTAGCTACTGCCAAGGGTACCGTTCCAAAAGTGTTGGCTATCTCAAATGGTGATGGAAAACGCGATTCTGCCATTATTGCTATCGCTTTGGATTACGACGGGTCTGTTTCTGAACATATCAAATTCGAAGAGAACTACAAGCAAATTGAGTTCGAAAAACGTTTGTGTGCTATCATCAATCAATTCAAACCAGAAGTCATTGCGGTTTCAAGTTACAACGTTGAAGTTTCAAACCTGTTCAAGAAGATTCAAGAAATTGTTAAGCTGAACAATATTACTGTTGAGATTGATGTGGACGAAGAATACGAGGGAGAACCAATTCTATTACCAGCTATCTATGTTCCAAATGAGACTGCAAGACTTTACGAACATTCCAAAAGAGCAGCTGAGGAATTCAGTGACAAGCCTGGAGTTGCACGATTCTGTATCGGGATCGCTAAATATGTTCAAAGTCCTCTACTCGAGTACATGATTTTGGGAGACGCGGTGACTTCAATTTCAATGCACAAATCTCAAAGCCTTTTGGCAAACGACAAAATTAAGGAAGCTGTTGACACCATCTTTGTGGATGTGGCCTGTTTGGTTGGTACAAAAATCAACGATGCTGTTAGATCTCCGTATCTGGCAACCATGCTACAATACATTGCAGGTTTGGGTCCCAGAAAAGCCAGCAGTTTAATCAAGGGCATTGAAGCCAATGGTGGATCTTTACTGAGAAGGGATGAGTTGATTGTCAAGGAACTCTGTACTAAAAACGTCTTTATGAACTGTGCACCATTTCTTGAGATTCCAGTTCCAGATAGACCAGACAAGGACGTCGAGCTCTTGGATGCCACCAGAATCCATGTTGAAGACTATGAATTGGCAAGAAAGATGGCTAGTGATGCTTTGGATCTGACTGAGGAGGAAAAGCAAGAAATCGAGCAAGAAGAAGGCGGTGTTGTCTCCAAATTATATGACGAAGGTGTCGAGAAATTGGACGATCTGCTTCTTGAAGGATATGCTGATCAATTGGAGGAGCACGGACATCGCAAGAGAGCCACATTGGAGATGATCAAAGAAGAGTTACAGAACAACTACGAGGAGCTAAGAAAATCGTTCCATATTTTGGATGAGGACGAAGTTTTTGAACTTTTGACAGGCGAAACCAAAGAGACCTTCCAAGCCGGAAAACTAGTTTCTATGATTATTCAGAGAGTTGATAACAGATTCCTTTTAGGAATAACACAGACTGGAATAATGTGCAATATCAGCAGAACCAACATTTTGGAGTATGGCGACAATTCGAATTTGATGACCAAATACCAACAGGGACAAGCAGTTCAAGCAGTGATTCAAACTGTTGATTATGGAAATTTCAAGGCGGAATTGTCGTTGAATAAACGTGATATTGCAGAGGCGTCACGTGGAGTGAAGGTTGACAAATTCCAAGGCTTATGGGATTTCGATGCCGAGAACAAGGACCTTAATAAAGAACAAGAGAGAGAGCAGAAGGAAAATAGCATGAAGCGTGTTTTGAAACATCCATATTTCCATAATTTCAACTCCAAACAAGCAGAAGATTATCTTGCTTCTAAGAGCAACGGAGAGTTTGTTATTCGTCCGTCTTCAAAGGGCAATGACCACTTAACAGTTACGTGGAAGATTGAGAATCAATTGTTCCAACATCTAGATGTTATGGAATTGGACAAGTTGAACGAATATACTGTTGGACGTACTCTTCAAATTGGAGAATTCAGATACCATGATTTGGATGAATTAATTGTCTCGCATGTGAATAATTTACATTCGAAGGTTGAAGAGATTACCAATCATGAGAAGTTTAAGAGCGAGCCTTTGAATGATACTAAAACATGGTTAATTCGATACTCCAAAGCCAATAAGAACCGGTCCTGCTATTGTTTCTGTTACAATCACAAATCTCCGGGTTTGTTCTTCTTACTCTTCAAGTTAAACGAGAAAAACGATAAGGTATACACATGGAATATCAAGGTACAACCTAATGGATATCAATTGCATGGCAATCTTTATCCCGATATGGTCCATTTGTGCAATGGGTTCAAGAAGTTGTTACAGAACCAAATGAGCAACACCAGAAGCGGATACACAAGTTACGGTAGATTCTGATGTATAACGAGAAAATAAAAAAGCTCAAGATTCAATTGTCTGATGGTCTGTATGGACCGGGGCAGGCTCTTTAATTAGGTCATGCTCTATGACCCAATTTTCTTCCCAGATTCTGGCTCCAAGACAGATAGCGTAAATTGGACCAACGAAGATGAGCACATTCCAAGCATGAGTAATGAGAACTAGCCCCAACAGTTCCGGAAGGATGTTCAATATGTAATTTGGATGTTTGACGTAATCAAAGAGCCAATGACGAATAAGTGGGTGGTTTTTGGCCACCATCAATTTGGTCGTCCAGAACTCGCCCAAGACTCTAACGACAACATAAAGCATGAAGAGTCCGAACGCATTAACTGCCAATCCCACAAGTGTTATAGCATCGATCTCATGATCTGGTTCTTTGTAATAAGTCCAGAAGCAACCGAAATACCAGAAAATATGCAGCACCATTAAACCGACCGTTGCCAGCTTACCTTTTTCATGACCTCCTTCTCTTCTGATCTTGAGCTCATTTCGGGTCGAGATATACTGAAAGAAAAGACGCAGTCCGAAAGCTAGGACTAGATAAGATTGAATTATGTCTACCATAGATAATTATGCTAATCGAGTATAATTACTTAGTATTATATAGTGGCTGTCTCCTGTGGAGGAACCAGTGCGGTAACATGTTTCAGAGTGTGGGTGGGGATTGATATCCAAAATAGGGTTCGAAACAGATGGATTCGCTTGTTCGGCAATATGTCTGCTTTGTGGTGTACAGATGTTTGATTCCGAGGTTTTGACATTATTTATTTTTCTTTCTCAATTGTATTACTGAAATGTTGTGGTTTGCTCGATTGACCTGGTTTATCACTCTTGTCACCATATCAGTCAACACATACATATATACATATCCGAGTTTCAATCCCGATCATTGCTCATGGAAACACACTTATGAACCAGAACTTGGAGAAATAGAAACTTTAGTTACAAATGTTCCATATATTGGTGATCTATACAAAAGATACTTTGTGAAGGAGTCTGAGTCCGAAAAGCCTTCTATCAAAGACATTCGAATGTTAGCAATTGGAGATCCGCAAATTAATGGGAATTGGCCTTCCACTCCTTATATTAAAAGACTGGACAACTTTGGTAACGATTACTATTTGGGTCATATTTATAATGTGATGAAGTCTCGATTGAATCCAACACATGTTGTTGGACTGGGGGATTTGTTTTCATCGCAGTGGATTGCTGATTCCGAGTTTTATAATAGGACAAGACGATATATGACACGGTTGTTTCCTCGTCCTATAGAGCAGACTTTCTTGGAGCTGGACTTCATTGCTGCTCATCAAGATGTTGATTGGTATACAAGCATGCAATGGTTCCAGCAAAGTCTTGAGGATGGATGTTTTCTTCAGCCTGATTTGTATCATCACGAAAATGTTTGGGATTGGTCCACTGCTAATCTGACTCAACAACCATTATTTATCAACGTCTCTGGAAACCATGATATAGGCTATGGAGATACAACTTATCAACATATGGCCAGATGGAGGAAACTATTTGGAAAGGATAATTTTTGGATTGAATATGACAACGACACTGATCATCCTTGGAGAATCGTTGTTCTCAATTCTTTGGCTCTAGATGGTCCTCTTTTACAACCGGAATTCCAAAATTACACCTGGCAGTTTGTGGAGACCTTGAATAAAAGAGAATACAATGGTTCAACCATCTTACTTACCCACATTCCAATGTACAAACGCGCGGGATTGTGTGTGGATGGACCAAAAGTTGAGTATTTCAACGCCGAAAACTGTCATCCTGGTGGAGAATATCGGATTGGGCTTTTAAAGTCTGAAAACCATCTTCAATATGATACTTCCCAAGCTGTCATGAACGCTGCTTTCAAAGGTAACAACTCGGGTATTATTGTTACTGGTCATGATCATGAAGGTTGTGAGAACTTCTACAATTACAATTTTGAGCTTGGAATATGGGAAGCATCAAAGAACGTTGATTCTGTCAAACATATCAAGGAAGCTACTGTTCGTTCAATCATGGGAGATTTTGATGGGAATACTGGTTTGATCACGGGACATTTCAATGAATCCACTCACGAATGGGATTTTGACTACCAGTTGTGTCCGTTTGTGATCCAACATGTTTGGTGGGCTGCACAGGTTGGAGTGTTCCTCACAATCCTCTTGCAATCTGTTAACTTTCTTATTTAAGATTGAGCCGCACTCTGGTTCGAGCAATAGAGTATAAAATTTTTTACCAGGCTCAAAATTTCTTTATCGAAAGTTACCTCCTGGTCATTAGGACAAGCTATAAGCATGGCATTGAAGCTTGACTGCTTCTATGTTTAAGGGGTTGCGGGTTATGGACTTTTTCGTGACTGATGGAAACATCTGTCGGATTTTGTCGCCTATTCATTTAGGGACGAGATCTAGAATTGGTTCCATTCTGGCAATCATGATGTGAATAGATTGATAAATGATCTGGATAGATGAAAAAGTGGTTATTAAAGTATATGTTGACAATTTCAGATGTCTTCATATCCCGTATGATCACAACATAGTATTATATGACAACATATTAAGTTGTAGGGTAAACTTTATTTGTGGCGGTGCTCCGGCGCAGTTTTCTAAAGATGGAAGTAAAAGTAAAACATAAAAACAGACCAACACTAGTCAATTTGATTAAAAAGATTTGATCAAAGATATGATCAGTAATTTTTAACTGTTTACATACTATCGTTATCTTTTGTGAACCTTTATATTTCTGATCAAGCTCAGTCCTTTTCTTATACACAAAGCATAAGAAATCATACTTTTTTTTATCGAATTTCAGTTGAGAGAGTATTTTTATTGGTTCATATCCATTAGTTTACTTCTTGCATAATGTTTTCAAGGAAGAAGAAAGAACCAATCCCCCCGTTACCCAGACTATTGGAGATTTATAATGAGTTGGCTAATACTTCGTTGACAAACTTAAGTATGGAGCAGAATAATCGCTCCAATGAAGCCTTAAATGGTTGGAAAACGCTTCATCAACTGATGGCCCAAAAGGTTGACGCGCTGGAGAAAACAATTCATGGTGTTGATCTCACAGATGAGGAGTTGTATATATTGGATGAAATTCATATTTTACAAGCCCAAGCTGATGATCACTTGGATAGATTAGAGCAAAAATTGGAGTCTCAACAAACAGTTCAACCGTCTCGATTATTGGCCCAAACTCAATCACGAAGACCTTCGCCTCCAACTACAATGTCTAATACTGCTCAAACTTCAGTTCCAACTCTCAGATCTTCCAATCCGGTCACTATGAACACCAAGAGAAGTACGAATAAACCGCTTATCAAATCGTTGCGCCCCAATAATAATATTACCAACAGCAGTCCAAGTACAACATTAAAAAACAATAGCTCCTCGTCACAAATTAGTGCCAAACAAGCTGCAAATTTGATATGGGCTCCTTCTAGTAGTTTATCTACTGGAAAATCCTACTCGTCCACATCTCAGGAGGACTTCTTCCAAGATTTTGATGGAACTGCTGAGGCTAATGAAGACTTCTACCACAGTGAAACTTTGAGACAACTACAACAGAACGCTCACACTTCCAAGGCTACTAGAAGTAAGAATGAGGATGATATTTCTGAATTATCAGAAAACTTTACCCAGCTAAATACACGGCCCAAACAACCATCTCATAGACAGCCAGCTGTTAAGTCTGATACCAGATCTTCAGCTGAGAGGGCAAAGGCTGCTTTGAAGATCTCGGCACAAGTTAAACTTCCATACAAACACACACCTGTTGCATCTCGTCCTGTCAATCGGAATCGGTCACCTGCTAGAACTACGAAATCTCCACCTACCTCTTCTCTGCAACAACCTAAACCCCACTCACGCAGAACCACGGCATCTCCAATCCGTATGGCTCAGAACTCTTCATCATCAACTTCTCAAAGGGCATCACCAGGCGCCAAGGATAGCCCCACAAATCCTCCAAGAGTTCTTGCAGATAGCTCCACCAAAGACACAGAAACCTTGGATAGTGATAATTCCGTTGAAGATGATGAGGATAAGTTGATTGCATCGATGCGTGGAGTCGATCCAGTTGCTGCTAAGCAAATCTTGAACGAGATTGTTATTCACGGTGATGAAGTGCATTGGGATGATATTTCCGGATTGGATGCAGCAAAGAACTCACTTAAGGAGACTGTGGTGTATCCATTCTTGAGACCTGATCTTTTCAGCGGGCTGAGAGAACCAGCAAGAGGAATGCTTCTTTTCGGACCTCCAGGTACAGGAAAAACCATGCTTGCACGTGCTGTTGCCACGGAGTCGAAGTCGACTTTCTTTTCTATTTCTGCATCTTCATTGACCTCGAAGTATCTTGGAGAATCTGAGAAACTTGTTCGTGCGTTGTTTCAGTTGGCCAAAAAGCTGTCACCGTCCATCATTTTTGTGGATGAAATTGACTCACTTTTAGGAAGTAGAAACAACGAAGGAGAAAATGAATCTTCAAGGAGGATCAAAAACGAGTTTTTGGTCCAATGGTCAGATTTGACTAAAGCCGCAGCTGGAAGGGATCAAGGGGAAGATTTGCAAAGAGTGTTGGTGCTGGCAGCCACAAATCTACCCTGGGCCATTGACGAAGCAGCAAGAAGACGATTTGTGAGAAGACAATACATCCCATTACCAGAATATGATACCCGCAAAGCGCAGTTGTCAAAACTGTTGTCTCATCAAAAACACACTCTTTCGGACGAGGATGTAGAGGAGCTAATCCAGTTAACGGATTCGTTCTCGGGTTCTGATATTACTGCTCTTGCTAAAGATGCAGCAATGGGTCCTCTTCGTGAACTTGGGGATAAGCTGCTACTCACTTCCAAGAATGAAATCAGGCCTGTTTGTCTGAAAGACTTTGTCAATTCTCTCAATTACATCAGACCAAGTGTCTCCAAAGAGGGCCTCCGAGAGTTCGAGGAGTGGGCCAAATTATATGGTTCATCCGGGGTCTGAAGCATTCCAGCATTTCTTAGTGTTACATTTCTTAGTTTAATATCACAATGATACAATTACAAGTCATATACAGTTGTAGAAGTGAAACAGGCTAATGGAATCTAGAGAATAGACCTTTTCGATCTCTCACAGTCTTGGAAAGGCCGGTACCGTCTTCTGCACCATTGGATGCGGAAACAGGAGGAGAACTTCTGGCGCTAGATGAAGCAGCTGCTCTCCTTAAATCACTGGCTTTGATCTCTTTACTTTCCCTCATTAACTCCTCAAACATTTGAACTTCACTTTCCTCACCGGGGTCTCTTCTTGCGTTTTTGAAAAGAAGCCCCATTACCACCAATAGTTCGGCCCTCATTTTTCTGATCTCCACAGAAACAGACTTGTCATTCAAAACTTTGGAGCACACCTGGTTCAACGTAGATTCCATTTCAAATTTGGATGAAACCCAGGCAACAGAGATAAACTTTCCAGTCATTGCTCTTTCATATTTGGCCTTTTCATATTCGTCAATCTCGTTGTTAGACTCATCGATTTGTAGCTTTTCCATAGCTTCCACTGCTGATTGCACTTCCGTTGCAGTAGAAACCATTGACCAAACATTTTTCATGGTATTACGACTTTGTTTAAGGGACGATGAAACTTTATGGAATCGTCCCAAAATAGCCTTTTGAGATTTCAAATATGCTTGGCCTTTGAACAAATAAATCTTCCCAATGATATGACAAATATCAACTCCAAAAGATTCAACCTTTAGTTCTTCAATTTCTTTGGAGATTTTGGCTTGGAATTGTGTGAGTGCATCATTACTAATGTATCCGTTTGAAGAATCTATAATTGGTTGCAACTTTGTGATTAATTGCTGTGCCAATTCCTCAACCTTTCTTGCCTCCTCTTCTTGTCGTTTTCTCATCTTTTCAATATCGAACTTGCTATCTTTCTTGGAATGAATTGCATGTCCATCATGAACCGCCATCTCCTGACTTCCGGAAAGTTCGGGTCTTTCCGAATCATCCAAATGACCTTCCATTTCATCAAACATCGCTGTCAATAAAGTCAATTTACCAATGTAAGGATCAAACCCTTCACCTCCAAACATCATACCAAATAACTCTCTAGGTTCAACATCTTGCGCTTGACCTCCAGCTTTAGTGAGTTCTTCTTTTCCCACTTGATCATATAGCTTGCGCTTATCTGGATCACTAAGAATTTGGTAGGCTTCGGCGATTTCCTGGAACTTCGATTCGGCTTCTTTGTCGTCTGGGTTCTTGTCTGGATGGAATTTCAGCGCCATCTTACGGTAAGCCTTTTTGATTTTGACATCATCCGCAGCAATATCCACATCTAGAAGATCATAGTAATAAGTATCTTTTACCATAGTGGGTATTGAAATTAGTCAAACAAAACAATTTGGCAAATCCGAATCCGTAGGTCTTTTTTTCTAATAATTGAATGCCAAAATTAAGGCTGTGTTTGTAGATCAAGAGATAAAAAAAGAGGGGACTAATAATTGAACAACAATGGGCTCTCAAATGATGATATTTGCTCGAAACTTATCTCGGCGTCAAAAGATAAACGAACAATCACTTTCTTTGCAAGACGTAAGTTTGAACTTGAAATATGATTTAATATTTCTTGCTATTTAAATATTCCATACTAATACTCAGTTTATTCTTCAAAATCAAATACTAAAGTCTTATCGAACAATGTTAAGAACGATCCATAAAATACCAGATCAGAGTACAAAAAACGAGCTTCGAGATTACATCAAACACGAATTTCGTTCAAGCAGGACAGTGAAAGATTACGATTTACGAAAATCTCTATTAACAGGAGCAATTAGACAATTCAAAAGTGTAACTAACACTCTACAACTTTCATCGGTTGATTTCAAATTATGAAATTGAATGATATATATACATGCAATTAACGCTTGACCCAGGCAGGAGCTTTTCTGGCCTTTAACTTTCCAGGCTTCTTTCTTTCCACAGCTCTTGGATCTCTTTTTAAACAACCTGCCTTGAGCAATCTATCTTCAAATAATGGATTTTGAATCACTAGAGCTCTAGCAATAGCTAATTTCACAGATTCGGCTTGTCCAGTGCTGCCACCACCTCTCGAAAGTGCAAAAATATTGTATTTAGTTTCGGACTCAACAACTTGTAATGGATACAGAATGCTCATTCTGTCCTTGACATTTTTGAATTTTTCATCTAATGGGGTGTTGTTGACCAGAATGGTACCTTCTCCATCCACCATATAAACTTTTGCGCTCGAATCCTTTCTTCCTCCAACCGCAACAGCTCTTCCTTTACCATCCAGTTCTTTGACTTTCTTCGATATCTGTTGTGTAGATTTTGATGATTTATATTGACCGATGGCAGATTCCAGATCTGGGGATTTCAGTTGAGGGTCAATGGAATCCAATCTCACCAAAAGCTGTTTCAACTTTCCATACTCAGCTTTCTTGAATTTAACACCATCTCCTCTTCTTTTGTAATCGTCATACGAAATCCACACGGTTTTCTCCGTGTTCTTTTTGTCATAGGGAAGAGAAGCATATTTGTTCAACATATCAAGCAAGAGTTCGATATTTCCTTGATGAAAAGGGTTCTTTGCGAAAACAATCGGATTGGTAGGAACAAGCCTTAATTTCTCTAGTCGATATTCTCGATCACGAAGAACATCTTTATTGATGCGGAACACTGGAGCTAGACTTCTACCGCTAATGTAACGAGCAAGCACGGGTGAACTTGGAACCGCAGAAACTTTCCAAAGTCGACTTGTGAACATAATGCTACAATTATCGTCGAAAAAATTTACAAATGAATCGTCCTTAATTTTCTACAAATTTGGGTCTTGCGTCGATCGGCTCAAATCACTTCACATTTGACTAAGATCACTGAAAGGATCTTCGCTATCAGAAACAGGCGGTCCAATAGTAGGAACATTGGCCGATGTCCCAGATTGCAAATGCTTCACCTCCCCACTCAAATCATCAAGGTATTCTTTCAAAAGTTCTCGCAAAGTATCATTCTTTCGACTCACCATCAGTAAATCCTCGGGAACTATGGTCTTTCTTTTAGCATGTTTAGCAAACAATTCAAGATCTTCACCCACATCCGTCAATTGTCGATAAACCAATTCGACCAATGCAGCTGTAAATCGTGGAGTGGCAGTAATATCTGTACCGGAATCATTAGATAGTTTCTTTGTTTCCTGCTCAACCATCTTGGAAATACTGTACCAAATACTGGCCTTCAAATGCTAGGGGTTAGTTGTTTTGATGTTTAAGTACTCACCGTTGCAATCTCCTTTTCTTCAGCAGTAAGAACCCTCATCGATTTAATAATTATTTCGTTACCATCACAAATTACATGTCGCGTCGCGTCAATTCTTAAACCCTATATAAAAAAACCCAAACAGAAAGCAAAGTCATTCCTCATCAACTTGAAAAACCATAGATAAACCAATCACCCAAAACTAAACAGACTTTAAATCCATCAAAGCAATAGCAGCAATCTCCTCGTCACTTTGAATTGCCTGACCAGACTTCAGAGGACTCTCGGATTTAACCACTTTGACAGCAATTGGTTTTGATGAATTGAAGTCAACCGTAGTGGTAGAACCCGAGCAGGGAGTCAATGAGGAACTTTTGTTCATCAGAGTGGTTGGACCCATGGCCTCCCAATCCTCTTCATCTGTATAATTATCAACATCATTGCGTACATTTTCTCGAAGATTGTCCGTCGAAGAACCCGAATTGATAGTGACGTTGCTCACTTGATCATGCATCATGACTGGTCCACTACTGGGCGAGATATTGGTACGCAGAAACGATTGTCTAGTTACACTGGACGAATTCGAAAACGAAACTCTTGGTCTTCTCTTTGGGATCAAGCCGTCAGGCATCGATGCAGAATCAAGATTGCTGTTCTCATCAAACACAGCTTCTATAGACTGATTTGTGAACGAGGAGCGCGGCTTTCTTGGTTTGGCTATACCAGCAAATGATGAGCGCCTATTGGATGACGACAAAGATCCGGTCCGAAGAACATGTTTGGCCTTTTGTACCCCATTTTCCCCTTCAAATGTAAACAATCCATCGTCCTCATCATCATGCAAACGTTCTAAATCGTAATCACCGTCATCATCATCATCATCATCATCCGAAGATGATTCAATGGCAGCATCCAATGGATATTTGCGCTCTTTGAACGAATTTCGCAGATTCTGCAGAGGTTGAAGATTCGGAGAGAGAGGAACTTTGGTGTTATGCAGATCTGTGGCAGAATTGGTGATTGACTCTCTTCTGTAATTTCCGAGTGTTCCCCGGCCTTTAGGAGAAGCACCCAATGCAGCATTACTGCCACGCTTCTCTTTACGCTTTGGTCGGGTTCCAGAGGCATTTTCCGGAGGACTTTCCGGAGACTTATCTCTGGCACTAGTAGAGGCTTGTGTATTTCGCTGATTGATTTGCTCAACAGTAGCCCTTCTCGCTTCCCATTGACCCCATCCAATTTTCTCAAAAACACAACCGGTTTGAGAGTCTCCCAGCTCTAGAGCAGCCATAATCAATCGCCTTTGCTTAGAAAGTGATAAATGTCCAAAACTAGGGATCTGTGAGACCAAATGTGCTGTTAAATGGCGAATCGGCAAAGGGCCTTCTTTGAGTAAAATATTGGCAATTCTATTGGGTGTAATCTGTGAAGCAGCAGCAATCCCCTCAGGAGATGAAGTAGAGATGAGAGACTTGTGTTCTTCAGTAACGTTCTTCTTCCAGCTTTTCCGTCTTTGCTTGCCATGAGGATGAGTCACAGTTAAAGATTGTAAATGATGATCATCATCATCTAGAACAATATCATCATCCGCAGCAACTTCCAAGATCGACGCAATTTGGGCAGGACTACCAAATGAATCAGTTTTGGGTTCCAGATGGTGTTGCGATGAGGTTCCAATATTGGAACCCAAGACGATATCAGAGTTGGAGGGCGTAGCAGAAACAGTGGCAGAGTTGATCGAAGGCGGGAATTCTCTTTTCACAACACCAGATTGATCAGTAGCATTGACAAGTGAGTGTAACATGGTAATTTATTTAAATAAAAATCCAGCGCTGGTTATTCAAATTGCAATAAAGTGCACGCGTTTAGTTATAATGATCAATTTGAAAGTAGGCGCAACGGATCTGTGCAACAAGGAATGACACAGGAGTATGAACGAGCACTCTTAATTGATTGGATTCGGTACCTAAATAACACAAATTTTATGATTCGAGAAACAATTATTCAACACAAAGTTAGAAAATGTCTAGCAGTGCAGCAGCATAAGACAAAATAAAAATATTATTAGAAAAGAGTGTGAAAAATGAAAAATTCCACAGTTTCCATTTTATAGATGTATTTAAAATACATACTAAATTTCCAGCACAATCAATTACAAAGCTGGGAAGTTTTTGTCGTTAAGCTCAATCTTTGCTGCAGTAGTCTTCCCTCCCTTTCCTCTAGGACCTTTACCTTTACCTCTAATGTTGTTTGTAGTTGGTCTTGGTCTTGGCTCCCGGGAGTTGTCAGCAACAGTCACTTCAACATCAACAAGAGTCTTGGTCTTCTTGGCCTTTGACTTAGATTGTTTGATTCCAGTAGGCTCGATGAAAACTTCTCTCTCCTTGACAATCAACTCTTGGTTGGACCATTTGTCCTCAGCACCAGAATTAGCAGCTCTCTTAGGCTTGGCAGCAAGATCTTTCTGTTGAACCTGCAACTCGTTGAAGTAATCGTCAAGAGTCTTGTAAACTGGCTTCTCGGTCTCTTCTTCATCCTCAGCAAGTTCTTCTTGAGCATCAGCTTCCCCTTCAATTTGAGATTCGGCTTCGTCACCGAGTTTGCTCTTTTGAGACTTAGCAGTCTCAGTCTTACCAGTTCTAGAGTGCTTGTCGAAGCTCTTGGCCTTTGCAGAACGACGGTCAGTGGATTTTGGTGGTTCAACATCAGTATTCTTGTTCTTGAATTTGGAACCTGCCTCATTTCCAGTGGCAGAAGGCTTCTTGTTCTTCTTGGCCTTTGACTTGTCAGCTGATGGAGGTGGAGCGTCAACCTTTTTGGAAGAAGTGGTCTTCTTGACGATTTCCTTTGGTGCAATCACCTCAGCTTCGTCATCGGAAACATCGTTACCCAAAAGGGCGTAAAGGTTCTTGAGAATTAGTCTTTCCATTATTGTCAATTCGGATATGGGTTTCCACATGTGATCTTGCTCATCTTTCGAGACTCAACAAAATTAAGTGTCAGATCTTCAAATAATCCACCCAATACTTTCCAAAAATCCCAAAATTATCAAACCTACCTTGTTGTTGGACATCTTGTAAGCTCAGTGTTGCGATTCTACGCTCAACTTCAAAGCTATGTTGAATAAGAAGTTCCAATATAGTAACTTTTCAAGAGCTAGCTGAAAAATTTTTGTCGTCGAGGTTGGGAAATCCAATTTGTCGTGTCTGACCAGAAAATATACTGAGAAGCCGATGATATAGTCATACAATTATAATACTAAAATGCTATATGGATATCCTAATCCTGATTCTCCAATATGTAAGCGTCTCCAACTCGGACCAAGAAGTCCTTCACTGCTGCCCTCAGATCAGCCATTAAATTTTTGTCGAACAGCTGTAAAACCCAATCATAAGCAACTGGACAGCATTTGATGAAGTCGTCAGAATCCAGCTCACTATACGCTTGTAATATTTCAACAACAACTGGTCTCCAACTTTGTATGTTTCTGGATTGATCAACCTCATTCAATGCAACGTATCGTTCGAGAATCGTCCCTCCCATTGGAACCAAAATTCCAATGATTTTTGTCCTTGCTTCCTTATTTACCCGCTCCGAATCACAGTACAAACGGAAAAGAACACTGATATAAACTCCAGCAGACGAAGTTTCTTGTTTCAACAGATTCGGAAGCTTGTCAATGACTCCAGCATTCCACAGACGAACTCTCAAATTATAATCCTCGTTGAATTCCCTTGCAAATTTGTAGCTCTTTTCTAAAAGATCCGACAATCTGAATAAGCTTTCAACAGGAATTGTTTGATAAAATTCGTCACTGTCAAATAGTTCCGAAAGAATTTGGATCATGTGTAATTGTAAAACACATTTGATCACAATTGCGGATTTTTCTTTCGATTGATTTAAAGGAAGAGGCAATTCTAGATCAGAATCACTATTATCCTCCTGTTGTATAGCAGAATCGTATTCATCAGTTTCCTCATGCTTTGAACCATTAGCAGTCTTCAATGGATCAGCTTTGAAAAGTTCCTTAGCAGTTGTCAACTCAAAAAGTTCGGCAAAAGCATCATTAAGTTGATCCCATTGCGTCTGATTGAATTTTTCTTGATTCTGCAGAATGAGCTCTTTCAGGCATGAGATTCCGATTTTAGAGATTGTTTCGTTTTGTTGACAAATACAAGAAACCAAGAGTTTCAGGTATCCATCCATTTTTCCGCTCAAAGTATCAAAATAGTAACCAAACAAAGCAATCATGTTTCTCAACGCTTGAATCAAAGTTGTTGATAGCCACACCGACAAACCATCTTGGGATGTGTTAAGCTCCCATCTTTCATTCAAGATTCCAAAGATTGGGAACAGTAACTCCTCAGAGACTTTATCCCAGAAGTCCTCCTCAAATTGGCCCCCATTTTCAATCAGAGTGTCGAACGTAAAGTTCAAAGCCTTGGATCTGACCTCCAAATCCTCTCCATTCATCACAACGTCATGGAATCCATACAAGATTGGGAACCATAGATCTTTTGTGGTCAGCTCGCCATCATATTCTTCCAACGTTTTTGGAATGCTCTTGACCAGCTTTTTCATAGCCTGTAAAGATTGAAGGCTAGATTTTTGGAATTGTTCGTTTTTGGCGTATTCAGTCAAACAAACCACAAGCGATGAAAATGCATCTACTTTCAAAACTTGATCAAAATGACTCCTCATGATCATACTGGTGTATGACAATCCTTTGGAAACAAATTTCTCGTTGTCGTCTTTGGCAGCGTTCGTGAGAATCTCCAACAAAGCCTGCCACCCAGACTTAATGAGATCTGCCTTTTTATGAATCATGTATTGAACACAATCTAAAACCATCTCACGGACTTGAAGGTTGGAACTGTTGAGAATGATATAATTAAAAGGCTTCAAAAACTCCTTCTGGAACTTAAAATGAGAAAGCTCTTCGATGTCAAAGAATCGTTCTGACAATTGTCTCAAAGAATCTAGGGCAAAGAATGCAATCATCGTGTTTTGATGACAGCCAAACTCATTGAACTTTTCATTCATGACTGCCCAAAGAGCGGACCATTCAACTCTGATTCTGTTCATGTTGTAATAACAAACATCCACCATTTTTTGCAATGAGAAGATTCTTGGATTCTGGCTTTGGCCTGAAGATTCGATCTCTTCATGCGAGACTTCACTCAAAGCAGCAATGAAATTGAAAATTCCATTACCTTCGATTTCCGAACTCTTGGAGAAAACCTTGTCAATGGCAACATCCAAATCAGTAGCGCTGATGCGAGATATCATTTCAGGATTTAATTTCTGACTAAAGTGATGTTGGGAGGTTTGTTCGGACATCGTTTGTTTCTTTCCAAATGAAAAGAATGATCCTGGGTTTGATTGATGGGATCTGGAACTCTCAACAGAATTTCGACTAGCTAATCTCGCATTGATCAAATCAGGAATACTTTCAGAGTCAACGCCTTGCGAGAGGAGCTTGAGACGTTCAATCTGGGAGATTGACGTGAGAATGCTTCTCCAGGAAGATCCCAAATTGGAGTTTTCTTGAACGGAAACTTCCAACAGAGCATAGACTGCGTCGATATTCTTGGATTTCAACTCTTCCGGATTGTTCAAATTACAGAATTGAACCAATGCTCTAATGAATGATGTTCTTGCGTAATCCAAATCAAACATACAAGAAATATGAATAGAAAGTTTGATTCCTTCAAGAAGAAGTCTTGAAGTGTCGTCATCGTCATATTCCTTGAATGGAGGGGTCAAACCTGCTAAGATCGACATCCAGAGGTTATCAAACATGGATCTTACATGGTCAGAGTTGTTAAGAACATTGGCAGAGTAAAACACAACCTTGGCATTTTTTTTGGAGACATTTCCGATAGTCTTAACAGCTTGTTCGGTCTTTGAGGACATCTCCTTCGAAGCCTTGGCATAAGCCTCTTTAGCCAAATCTCTACCACCAAAGAACGATTGCTGAATAGGTTGTAGATCGTTAGCAATTAAAGCAGCATGTTGCTCGCTCTTCAGGATGATTTCGTCATTCTGGATATCTGTGTAAATTTGTTCAAGCACACTATGATCAAGATTCTGACCGTCATCGATACCACGATTGTTGTTGACAAAATCTTCAAGAGTCATTCTTTTCTTGACTTGTGGAGAGTGTTGGTCCGTGTTCAGCATAATCACAGAATACGAAAGCACATAAACAGTGTCAGCATTTGCAAATGTTGAAGGATTGTCATCAACATACTTCTCGGCAAACTTCAACATGAATCTATCAATTTTTTGCGATTCACCAGGCAATCTAAAATGTTGAAGAAAGTACCTCAAAGAATCAAGAAACTTCTTGTTCTTGAACTCCATCAAATCCACAAACTCGTGCATAATAGCAACATTTCTGTCATCACCTTCACCCAGATATTCCCCAATGGCAGCTTTATCCAAAGCTTCTGTTTCTAGTAGGAACGAGGCAATATCCCGAGGTTGGTCGCCAGAAATGAATCCATTCTCAAGAAGAGTTTTGATGCCCTTTTTCGGATTGTAGTTGAACAGCCTGATACTATCCAGGAAAACATTCTTCCTCTGCTTAATGCTATCGAATTTTGAAGCCGTAGTTTCGTCATTTGCAGAAGTGACCGTGTCACTGATAGACATACTAGCAGCAGAAGCCTCAATGGAAGCTTGAGACAAGACCGAGCTACTTGTCAAAGCACGATCTCTATTAGCATAAGTCGAAAGAGGCATATCAACACCAGTGTTGGTGATGAGCGGTTGCCCACTCCAAGAATCCAATGATCTCAAGAAAGCAAGGATACAGTCTATGGATGTCATTTTCAAAGCGTACTCAATTGGGAAGGCCAATGACGCATCAGGATTGGGAGGATGTCCACCCATTTTGGCAGCATTAAGCTGAGGCACATCTGCAAGGTTATAAGTAGCTAAATTGCGCGTGAGGCTTTCTCTATAGCCAACCTTCTGATTTGGGGTTGCATCCACTCTCGTGAGAGCAAACCTAGCTAGATAGTCCATGATGGATTCGCACAAATTGGGCATAGTTGTATCACAATCGTAATTTAAATACAGCTCGATGAGCACCTTCGGAGTTTTGCAGATTCTGTAGATCACGGACAATAAGTACCGTTTTTGATGGGCAGTAGAACCTTTCATTTCACTAACTGGGAAGTAAATGTCATCCAAAAATACAGGGATTTCAGATTTAAATAGAGCCCTCATCTTATCAACCATAATCCAGAAAATCTCTAAGCAGACTTCATATACTGGGGCCAACTGGGAGGCCGCATTCCTGGCCAACACCAAACAGAGATATTTACGGATCGCATCCACCAGTCTGGTTCTCTCATTTGTGGCTCTATTCACAATGTTGCAATTTCGATCAAGGATGCTGTCAATGTGATTTTTCAAGATCCAATGAATGATATGCAAAGAAAGCAATTTGGATCTGATTGCATGAGACCTCATATCGATAGACTCATTTTCCATCACTTTCACTGACAAGTTGCACATAGATCTCAATATCAAAAAAGCGTCTTTGACGACCAGTTCTTCCTCGTTTCCGGAATTTTCATCAGTTCCGATATTGACATCGTCATTCTGCATATTCTGTTCCATCTCTTTGAGAGTCATTTTAGGTTGAGGAGCTACTGGAGTAGTAGAAGCTGAATTATTGGCAGCTAAATCCTCAGATGGGTCAATGGAATCGCTTTCAAGAGGAATTCTCTTGCGTGCAGCAGTAACCTTCTCAAAGACAACATTGACAACCTGTGTCAACGTTGCTTGCGCTATCCCCTGGTTGATCGGCGACAAAGATAGCAAGAAAATATTATAGATCTGCCTCACTGCCTGCAATAAAACTCTACCATGGATAGGCATCGAATCGTTCAATATGGCCCCAGTCAACACTCTTATCACTTGCAATTCTACCCTTTCATCAGTTCCTTCGCCCTCAAAGCATGAACTTATCACCTGGACAGCTGCTTGAATGAAAGGCACATTATGACCGTGTGCATCCTCGGGGTCAACATTAGTTTCCATGTCTGCGTCGGTATGGATATCCGGCTTGGTACTCTTGTAGTAGATGTCAATTGGTTCTTGAAACACATTGAAAGTGAAGACTTTGCTCAGACAATCCAAAGCAATGATCTTGGCTTCGACGTTTGGAACCTCGCAAGCTTTTCTTAAAACGTTGAACAGATCAAGTTGGCTGGGTAATTCACCGTTATTGAGGGTTTCCAAGGCTTTATTGACCAGATCCACCAGATTCTTATGCTTTTTGCTGACCTCTTTCACTTTGATGAGGTTTTCTAATGAAGATTTAATAAAAGAAACAGATGCGGTTTGATTGACACTGGAAACCGTACTGGTAGCTCTTTCGCGTGCCGGAGTGGAAGGTGTAGATGTTGTAGTTCCATTCAAAGCAGGGAGTTCTATCTTCTCCAAGGTAGGCTTGGTACGCGTTGTTTCTGGGGATTCGGGAGCAGAGACTCCATTTTCTTCTTCATGATTTGTATCTTCCGGTGACTCCAAAGTTGTCAGTTTTTCCGGAACAGGAGAAGTCTCGGGAGGCGGCGCTGACGTTGCAGTTTCGTCTTTACTAGCTTCACTCATACACTTGTCAGGCAATTATTGAAAATGATGATAGATCGGATGATGTTCTTTTATTGTCTGCAGGACAGCACACAGTTAAAATAGCGATCTGTTACGTTTGAATCAAATCAATTAACAGATTTGAAGCAGCCAATACACTTCAGCTGTAAAATTGAGCAATCTAGGGAAATTTTTAAAGCTAGAATAACCCAAATGTGTCTAATGTATATCCAATAGCTCACACTTACTGTATATCACAAATACTCAGTGCGCCTCTTGTCCCTGAAAAAAAATACACCACAGGGCTTCAAACCCCATTTAACATTTTGGTCTCAAGATTTATGTTATCATATGTGATGTACGTAAAGATGATTATAAGCATTGAGATGATATTGAACATGAATGTACTTAAAGCGTTTCCCAGCTACGACCGTGTATATTTTTAAGCTCGTCCTGGGTGTAGATATGTCCGTTGGTGAAATACCCTGCTGCAATTTTAGCATCTATCTCAACACGTGAATCTGCAGGAAGTAACTCATCAGGTATCTCAACTCTTTCCACAATCTCAATTCCTTGGGAAACAATTGAGTCATGCTTCATATTGCTCATGGACAACATTCTATCAATTTTGGTGATTCCTAACCAATGTAGAACATCAGGCATCAATTCCTGAAAGCGGGCATCTTTGACACCAGCAATGCATTCAGTACGATGGAAGTAAGCATCAGCAGTATCTCCCGCTCTTTTTCTGGCGTTGTAGACTAAGTATTTGGTCACTTCCCCAAGAGATCTTCCTTCTTTACGGAAATATGCCACCACTCCATTTCCTCCTTTTTGTGCTTCTTTGGCAGCCTCTCGAAGCCCAAAGATCAAATAGCATCTACACGAGCAGATGTCTGATAGAAAAACATCAGATCCCGAGCATTCATCATGGACTCTCAGAGCCAATCTTTTCTCTGGATCAGGTATGCTTTCTGGTTCTCCAAATATGTAGACTGTAATACCTCCAATTGGTGGGAGGAACGTTTCAATGTCGGGACGAGTGATTAATTCGGGATACATTCCATTTGTGTCCTCGAAAAGTGCACGTCGAAGCTCATTTTCAGTAACTCCCAATTTTTTAGCCACCCCTGGTAAATGCCAAACAGGATCAATAGCTATCTTGGTGACAGCCATTTCTCCATCATCGTTTAGCACAATCTTTCCATCAGGTTTGAGGTTCCCTTTTTGAACCTCTTCCTTGATCTCTGGGAGAGATAGAATTGCTTTGGTGATGGACATTGAAGGTCTAACTTCAACATTCTCGCTTTTTGAAATGTCATCGTAGAACCAAGGCGCCATGTGGCCCAAGGGATCCAAAGAGACAATTTTGTCACCATCATACCATTGAGGTTGTGGAGCAAAGTCCACAGGGGGCTGGGCATTGGTATAGTCAGGAACGTGATTAGCGTCTAATTGTCCAGTAGCAATACTCATGGCATGGTAAATGGAGTATGGTCCGGAATGAGCACCAATAGCATTATGCTTCACCAAACCATCTCCACGACGGGAACAAACAATAGGACCTCTTTGTTTCCAATCTTTGTTATACCAATCTAGTTTGATCGGCTTGAGATCTTCATCTCCAGCGATGGTGGCAAGTCTGATTTGATCACCATAGATATGATTGAGAGACTGTTTAATAGGCTTTTGGTCCATTTGTGATGTATTGAGTGACTTGGGAGTAGTTGACTTGTGATCAAGGTGTCCAATTGAAGACTCACACGAACAAGTGTGTGCTGCAAGTAGTGAGGCTGGTGCCATTATTTTGAGATTGAGCGGTTAAGTATAATTACAAAGACAACACTTTCTATGTTTCTGTGTTACACACTGGATGATTAAAGGGGAAGAACAGCAGACTTATATAGTATAATTCGTTATCTCCAAGGAACAGCGTTATCTAGGCAGAATTCGGCAATCATGGATGTCCCCATATTAAAGGCTGTGCTAAAAACATAATCCCGACGGTGACCGGGTCTAAAAACGTGGCAGTGAAAACGGATGCCGTCGGCAACTTTTAATTAGTCTATAATTGGCGTTATAAAGTCGAACGGTAATCTATTAGTATTGATGAGTGTGGATTGCGTCAACGTGCTCAACTTTAATCATTGGTCTGTAAACTGGCTTCCACATTTGTGACTTCACCCATTTAAGACAACCTTCGAAGTCTCTTGGGACAGTAACTTTTCCTCCTTCTGGCGATTCTTCTTCTTCAACCATAGCATTACCTTCTTCTAGAGCTCTCAAAATCACAGCGGTAGCCACCTTAGCGGAGGTCTCATCAATGACTTCCAATGGAGCCAAAAGTCCAGCCTTGGAATTTTTAATAGCTGGGGAACCAGCGGCAAGTTGATCAACGGCAGCGGAGATCATTGAGTCAGAGATCGTTTTGGCTCTTGATAACACTGCACCCAATCCAATACCCGGGAATGTGAAACAATTATTGTTCTCACTCACCACGTATCCATTGACCGGAGAAAACGGAGAGCCGGTAGCAATCAAGGCATTGTAATCGGTCCATTTGAGAGCATCTTCTGGCGTACACTCATGCAATCTTGTAGGGTTTGAGAGCGGGAAAATGATCGGTTTAGGGTTGTACTTGTACATCTCCTTAATCACCTGCTCGTTGAAAGCAGATGCCTGTGTAGAGCAACCAACCAAAACAGTAGGTTTGATTTTCCTCACGACTTCAACTAAGGATTTGGTGTCAACGCCTTCCCATTCATCAGCGCTGTCAGCGTAGAGACGTTGAGTTGGAGACGATTTCGCGTGCATCGAATCCAAAATTAATCCTCTTCTATCCATACAATGGATTCTAGCTCTGGCATCTTCCACAGAACTTCCATGAATGACCATATGATTCACAATTTGGTCAGCAACACCAAGACCAGCGGATCCGGCACCATAGATAATGATTTGGGTATCAAGCAAGTCTCTTTGACTCAATCTCAAGGCTGCCGTCATCGAGGCCATCACGACAGCACCTGTACCCTGAATATCATCATTGAAACAGGCCAGTTGATCTCTATATCTCTGTAGGATTGGTCTGGCTGTGGTGACTCCAAAGTCTTCAAAGTGCATCACAGCGCAGGGGAATCTTTTTTTCACAGCTTGGATGAATTTGTCAATAAATGCATCGTACTCTTCACCCCTCACTCTTTCAAATCTGTTACCCATGTACAACTCGTCATTGAGTAGTCTCTCGTTGTTAGTTCCTGTATCTAGAACAACACTCATGACTCTTCCAGGATGAACACCTGCACAAAGAGTCATTAGAGCTGCTTTAGCGATGGTTATACGAATACCTCCAACACCTTGATCCCCAATACCAAGAATTCCCTCACCGTCAGAAACAACGATGTAGTCAATATCCTTGCTTTCACCAAATGTGGCAAGTCTCTCGTCGATGGAATCTGGATCTGTGATATCCAAAAAAACACCTTCTGGTTTTCTGAATCTGTTAGAATAAGCGGCGATAGCGTCTCCCTCTGTAGGAGTGTACACTATTGGAAGAAGTTCTCTTATATGTCTTCTGACCAATTCGTAGTAGAGAACCTTATTTTGTAATCTCATCGAGGTGCAAAAATCATTCTTGGCAAGCGGACTCTTCAAGAAATGGAGCTGATCGTATGCTCTTTCAATTTGCTCGTCCAAGGTATTCACAACTGGTGGAAGAAGACCTGTCAAGCCAAAGGCATCTCTCTCCTCCAAAGTAAATGCAGAACCTTTATTGAAGAGAGGGGAATTTAAAAGTTGAAATCCTGATAAGGAACATTCAATTGGACCGTCGACAGAAAGTCTGGTGAACTTGGGCGGTCTCAATTTGGCTTGTTCACCAATTGGAGTTTTGATCGTGTGAGAGTGGACATGAGAAGTTTTGGAATCTGTTATCACGGACTGGAATCTCACTATTCCGGTAGGCTTCCATTTGCGGGCAGCACGAATAGAAATCATCATAAATCTCTTTGAAAGCTAGAGAGATTTTTTTCGGAATGAGGAGATGTGTTTACTTTTATACTTTCATGTCGCCCTTCCAAACCGGTAATGAAATCAACTTGTACAGGATATAAAAAAATATCGCCAAAACGCAAAAAACAGCCGCACACCTGAAAGCCACATACATTGTTTTCGTAAAAAATCGGACCATGCTCCTCTTATGTAGTACTCCGCAGCACCCCGAAATCGAAACATCAGTCTTATAGCCTACGAGATTGATCTTGATTGTATGATCCCAAGGGCCCAATATCTAGTTTCTAGGCAAATTCCCGCTTTCTTGTTCTCGGATCAATTGGATCCGGTGCTGCCAAACGTAAGCCGCTGGGCATTTCCGATTCGTTTCATGGCTGTGTATTCAAGTATGCATAACGGATTATTTCGGAATAATCTTTTTCACTCTTGTAGAGGGAGGGTTTTCCTGAACTATGCCCAGACAAACTAACAAGCGGCTGTTTATTATTGACACCCTTTCCCCTCAACTACCCCTCTTGTTTTCTTCTACAAGGTAAACAATTGGAAACTCCGCTCCGGTCAAAGTCCATTTGCCCATTTGCCACGAGCCTAAAAGGTCGTGGCAAACCAATACCCCATGTCCGGTTTACGGAGATTCTACCTTCGCAGAAGGAGTACCTTAAGTACGATATCTGAGATCGTTTGTTGAAACCAATTGGTTATTTCGTCGTTAGCGGCTAGAAGCCCAGCAAATCATAGAAGAAGATGTTCTTGTACGGATCTAATTCGCACACTCCCCCGTGAGCGAGATAGGCCACCCGCTCGAAGATAGGCATTCGAACTAAGGATTCTTTTGAAACACAAGCAAGAGTCTTTGCAACCTCTGTAGATAGGAGATTGACCAAATGCTTGGAGATCTGCCACTTGGTTGGCTGCTTCGACATGATCATTAATTGTAGAGCAGATTTGAGAGCTATATGCCCCGTAATCCATAAAGCTGGACAATTCCAATCCTCTCCTTCTCCAATATTGGATGTATTAAGTGCACGAAGCAATTCAAACGTCAAAACATAGCATTTCTGTTCGACTTCGTGATACATCTCGTACATGTTGGCCGAAAATCGGGCAGGATTGGATTTGAGTATTTGGGAGAAACAATACATTATTGCATGTTTCATTTGCAGTTTCATTATCTCAACAGAGCAGATATGCTTCTCCACCCGATCGCTGTCATAGATCTTCATGGAGCTCTTGAAAAAGTCAAGCTCTAATTGGTACTCATTGAATTTGATTATGACAGAATTCATGTTCGCTTGGTTCATGTTAGCCCCAATTTCATAAATCTGATTTGCCCAAGCCAAAATCTCGTCATGTAATGCCATTAAGATCATTGATCTACCGAAATCACTGACATTGTATAAAATTTCTCCTCGTTTAACTGATGCCAATCCTTCTTCCAGACTCATTCCCAACATAGGTTCAGGATCTGTGTTTAGCTTTTCTTGAGGCCGTTCAACAACATAACGAATATCCATTGATGATGGCACTCGTGTATTAATTCGTTTTGCGGGTAATTGGGTTGAAATGCCTTTTAATACCACCGCTGATTTATCTAGCAAGAAGCAACAATAGAAGGTTCTCCTCTTTTCCTCATTCAAAGCCCATTCTGGAAATCCAGTTTCCTCCTCATTAGAGAATTGTAGGGATTTGGTGGTGCTAAATGTATGTTGAATGTCCAATTGATCATATCGGTTCAACTCAGATAGCCGAACTCCTTCACTAACGCACAAACAATATGCGCTATAATTACCAGAACGGAGATTCCAATCTGCCAGAAATATGAATATCTGTACTAAAGTAATGGAATTGTAGTATTTGGAGATCAAATCAGTACCATTTAATAAGCGGTCCACCGTTTGACGGGTTTTCAAATAATAATTGCGAGCTTCCATCTGGTTTCCATCTTTTTGATGAACAACGGCACAAATCACTTGCGAAAGACATAGAGATAAAGGTTGGCCGGCATGGAAATTACGGAGGTATTTGTTCTTCAGTACCATCTCGGACAAAACATCATTACTTTTGAAGAAAGCTTCATGAATTTGATCCATATCGATCCTAGTCTGCCCCGCAGACGTATCAGCCAGTAAAGAGTATTGTATGCTACTATCTCGATCGGATTTCAAGCAGGACTTCCATTTCAAAGGCTTGTTAGTTTCTAATCTTGAATCCTCTTCCCTAAAAACACATCTCAATTGTTTCTGGGAACACGATCGACAGGTAATTTCATTCTTCAGAATAACGCATTTGGTCTTTCGTGCTCGACATCGTTCACAAGCTATCCTTCTAGGCTTCATTGTCTGAATTGACTCAGAAGAATTTGTAAAGTGAATTATGAGCCATAAATATGTTTTTCTTACCTAAGGTTCTTTGTTATGTCATCAGAAAAACGATTAGTCAATATATCAAGGAGCCTCTCTAAACTCCTAAGGCATCAAGCTATAGCTGAAGAGTTGAGTATAGATGAACAAGGTTTTGTTCCTTTGGATGAAATTCTTGATCACCGATATATGAAGTCTCTAAAAGTTACACCATTAGACATTTTCAATGCGGTGAATTGCAATGAGAAGAAACGATTTCGATTAGTTCACTATGAAGACAATAGAATGCACGAGTCAACCGAATACACATCTTCACAGAAATACTTCATTTGTGCTCAACAAGGGCATTCAATTCCTCAAATCAATCAATCTTATGGTATGATAAAACTTACTCCAGATACATTGCCTTCAACTATTATCCATGGAACTTATAGACGATTTTGGAATGCTATTCAAAATACAGGAGGTTTAAGCCGAATGAAAAGAAATCATATCCATTTTGCAAAAGGGTTGCCTCAAGACAAAGTCATCAGTGGAATGCGTCAGAGTTGCAACCTATTGATTTACCTGGACGTAGAGAAAATTAAGAAAAGCTCTCTAGATTTTTACGAAAGCGGGAACGGAGTCATCTTGACACCAGGAAACGAAAATGGCATAGTCAAAATGGAGTACTTTGAAAAGGTGATGGACATAGATGGGAACCAAATTTTAATTAAAGACTAAAAATGTTTATAATCAATGTTTAATAGAACTGGATTTGTACTTGAACTCTAGAAGCTGAGCCAGATCAGAAGTCGGACATGCTTTCTTGAAGAATCTATGTTGAAGCAGTTCATCGGTTCTAGCCCGATATTTCACCTCGACACAAAGACAAACGCTCAAGAAATCCATTAACTCTCCAGACAGCGCTTCAGGGTGTTTCAAAGTTGGTGTTCCATTGGAAACAATCAAATACAACGCCTTCAACGGTTCCTCATTAAGGTAGGGCGGCTCTCCTTCCACCATCTCGATGGCCATGATACCCAAAGACCAGACATCAACTTTCTCGTCGTATTCTTTCTGTCTGACAACTTCTGGAGCCATCCAGTATGGTGTTCCAACCATGGTGGCACGTTTTGATTTCTCGGTTGTAAGTTTGGCACAGAATCCAAAGTCTGTGATCTTAACATTTCCCTTCGCATCCAAAAGAACGTTATCAGATTTAATATCACGATGAATAAAGTTCTTCTTGTGCAAATGTTGCAATCCTTTCGTAGTTTCGTAACATATCGAAGCAATTTGCTGCTCGCTGATCTCTGGATTGTTGTCAATCACATCAGTTAGACAACCACCTTCCATATACTCCATGATCACCCACAAATCATTTGACCCGTTAAGATAGGCCTCGATGAAGTTCACAATATTGTCATGCTGAGAATCCTTCATTACCAAAATCTCGTTCACAATCAATTCCTTTCTACTCTGCTTGGTTAAATCCATCTGTTTGATGGCAACTTGTTTGTTTCTCATTTTCAAAGACTTGGCAAGATACACCGATCCACTTGCACCTTGACCGGCCTTTTCAATGACCTGGAAGTACGGCGCAGGATTAGTGTTGATCACAACGCTTCTCAGCTTAGCCATGATTTGAGAGTCGGTCATGGTCGAGATCCGCTTATCCTTCACTGCCGCTTTTCCTTGAGGCGAAGTTTGCGTGAGTTTGTTCTTGGTCATCAATGGTTGTTCGTAAGGATTGGACTTAGTACTAACTGCAGCCATCGATGCTGCTGCCACCGCGAGCTTACTTTTTTGAGGAGGAAGCTTGTATGGCGACTGTACAGGTTTTGATTGTGCCCGATACTGAGCAGGGGATTGTTGGCGTTGCATATTTGCGTGATATTGGTGCTTCTGAGAGAACTTCGATGCGGAGAGTGGTGCCTCTGAGACTGGAGAATTTGGAGAGGATGCCGAGTAAGGAGAGATGTTGTGCGAGTATTGATGGAGAGGAGAATAATTCACAGGCGATGGCTGTTTATAACTTGAAGGAGAGTAATGTCCAGGTGGACTTGGAGTATGCATATTGTTCGTGTCCAATCTGAGATTTGGATTAATCTTCTTCGAAGGTGAGGTATTTGAAGAATAAGAAGACCCTGGAAGGTAAGGATTCTTCACATTGCTCCGGAAAGTTGGAGGAGTCGGTGGAACCTGTCCAGCCGGCTTTATTGGTGAGGTCGAATTTGACGACTGAATCTTTGCTTTCATCACCGGAGCTTCTGGAGCCTTCCTCATTGGTATGAATTTGGGGTTTGTAGTTTCACCAGTTGCAGCCTGTGCAGCCGGGGGTGGCGGAGGAGGGACTCTACGTGGTTGTAGATATTTGTCATCCTTCGTCGAAGAATAGGGTTTGGTGATATCATTGATCAATCTTGAAGAAGCTGACATGTTGCCATTAGAGGATGTTGAAGAACTAAACGCATTTGTAGGAGGGAATGCCGAGCTAGAGGACATATCACTGAGCCCAAGATCGGGACTAACCAACTCACTGTATGTATTGAGAACATCAATCACTGCTGTTGGGTCAGCAGCCACATCTTCTGACGTAATATTTGAGCCCTTTAACAAGGTTATCCATTCGGGAGGAACCCCTGTCAACTGACCACTTGAAGGATCATAACCAACATGCGTTTCATGGGTCACGGTAAGTGGTTTGGAAAAGCCTTCTTTTGGACATTTGGCAAGAATACAATCAATCCACATATTGAGCTCCTTTTCAGTTTTCACTGACACAAAAGTTGATTTTGAGCGATGAATGATTTCAAATGAAAACGTCTTGATCTGGTTTTTAAAACATCCAGATATGTGAAGTAAAGGGATCCGCATTGATAGTTCGGTTTTCTCATCGTTCTTGTAGAAATCAAGACTGGACTCACTAAGGACGAGATATTTTCGAGGCCATCTAAATGAAATCAATCCTTCTTCTTTCACCTGAACCCATCCACTTTTACGATAAATTGTCGCATGAATTCGAAGTCTTGACATTGATAAGTCTCCTTGATTATTTGCATTGGACGAGGCGCTTGTTCCGGACGAAGCACTAGATTTCTTGCTATGAAGCGAGATGCTTGAAGAAGGAGCCAATTGAGGGACCTGAGGTGCATGTCCAATGTCCGTAAACGCGTTACTACCCATAACTTCAGCAGTCATTTTGGACATATTATTGGCTAGCAATAGTCTGTAGAAGTTGAGGTGTTTGGGGTGAGGGTAGCTAGGATGCTTAGGGGTTTCTTCTAGATGATACGAATCTGAAATTCTGCAACACAAGATATGACCTTAAACTGCTAGTCTCCTTTGGAATCGCAAGACTGATGGAGCAAAAGGGTTTCAACACTGCGACACCCGCAATAAAAATGAAAACAAAATGTCTTGTGTTTCTAGGAAAACCAGATTTTGGAGACACTCGATTTGGAAATTTATTTTTGGGAGAACGCGAATTGCAGCTGACAGGAGACTTTTTATAAAGTAGAGAATGAAGGGTAAACAAATTGGTACCGCACAGTAAAGATGTACATTTACACGGTTTAAAGATCCTATAAACGTTGCAAAAGGATGAGGAAGTTGTTGCGAATGATGTTTCACTTTGACAGATCTCGATGTTTCAATCATTAGTAGTTTTGTTTCAGACCTAGTTCGAGACCGCGTCAGGTTTTTTTCTCTACTTCTCCTGTGCAACACATAATAATCTGCCTAAGGGACTTTTGTTTTTCAAATAATTATGCAGCTTAAATCTTATTGTCTATGCTGGGAACCTATCCTTTTTTGGATCAGAGATGGAAATGTGGTGGAGATGGTAAGATCGAATAGAAAGACCCTTGAGAATCGTCATCATCATTATCATCATCATCATCATTCCGATCTGTATCCGTGGCGGAAATCACCCTGCTTGTCAAAACACTGTAATTATAAGTACAACTAGAACTTGATTCAGCAGGGGATACCAAAATGGACCGAGCAGCTTCATCTACATCACGTTCTCCCACACTATCAGGTACTTGTGTACTCGTATCTGAAATGAACGAATAGACCTCACTGGGCTGATGTGATGCTTGATCAATAACTTCTGTTTCTGAATGGGATTCGAACTCCTGCCCAATACTAGCCAAAACCCTGGTTGAGTCCCTGTATTGTCTACTTCGGCGAACTGTAGCTCCTCTTCGGCTGAAAGTCGAATCTCTTCGAATCGGAACTGTCTGTGACCCCGGAACGACCAAGGATGTCATTGAGAAGTTATCGTCACTGCCATTCATTGATCGAGGCCTAGCTATGCTGTATTGTCTATTGAATTCATTATGATTATCAAACAAGTCTCCTCCAATGTAAATTTCAACCACAGATGATGGATATCTTATCACAGAATTGTATCTTGATATGGATCGCCTTTGTGACATTAGGGTAGATTCTTGACTAACTCGACTGATGTGACTTAGCCTATGAACCAGAGATCCTTCCCTACTCAAACGTGTTTCATCCATGGACTCGTTCACGGAGGGATAATCCTGATGCGAGGGCTCAAATTCTTTTTCTGGTTTCTCCAAACCCTCCTCTTTTGCCTGCCTTTTAAATGGAATCAAGAAACTTTCACGAAGTTTGTAATAAAGTCGGGACACTCTATGCTCTTTGGCTCGTTTTTGACAACTTATAGGATCACTCATCTGATCCAGCTCCTCAAAATATTTAGTGGAATCCAAATCATCATCAAGATGGTTGTAACGGTCTTGCAGAATTTCAAACTCCGATTCATAATGTATTCTTGTGAGATCTTCATGCAAATTTTCCAGACTCTCCTTGACTTCATCTAGATCTGTACTGATTGTTGTTGAACGTATCGATATTGAACCTTGGAACATAGTGACAAGTAACAGAAACAATTATATAGCTCAAGTTTTCTAGCCGCCTCCCCCCTCATAAAAGGGCAAAGGATTATTTGTGGTGCAGGGAGTTATTCCCAATTAGACGAAATAAAATTCTATTATGAAAGTTCAATGGAAAGGTGCTATTTGTTATTCTGATGAATTTGGAAAGATCTGGAGAGGTGGGGGTACGCATGAATGTGAACCATCCTGCTAGTGTCAATGAGTTCAAGCTCAAAATGTGAAAGCAGTATATTCCCCGTATTTCAATTTGCCGATTACATCTCTACTACTAATATATCAGCCTCTTAGATTAGTCAAGACTTGCGCCATTGATCGTTCATCCGATTCAATTTGATAATCCTTATGGCTAGCTAGCCGTTCCTTCTATCTATAGGCGTATTTTTTTTATCGAATACAATACAATGACCTCATTGCTTAGCTAAGAATAGTTTGCTGAGGATGTTTAGATTTTGCCATTAAATATCCTGCTGCAGTTCTAGTTTGCATAAAATATTATTGCAAATTAGTATTTTACATCCGAGAAAAACATAACAGGGTGTAGTACATAAGAATCGGTGAATAGACATTCCAAATTCGTACCAGATTCTTGAGAGTTCTTTAATTTTTCGAAATCAAAGCGACAGGTCAAACAATTGAAATTTCACGCTTCAATGAACCAAAGTTTTTGATTCCACTAAGACATTAACCTTCACACTCATTCTTGAGTTGAACTCACATTTCTAATCATACTAAAATCAACGCATACAACATCCATAGCCAATTTGTTCGCTTATAAGCCTCATGAGCATGATGTCCACCAATAACTTTAAAGCAAGTCGATCAAACTCCATCAAACGGGATCCCGAATCCATAACTGATTATTCTGATCTCTATGACGAATACCTAACCGATGAGGCAATGATGAGCCCTTCAAGTTTACAAAAGGAATCTTACTTGCTTGATGGGCAAGATTACACAAACATCGAAAGACAAGACTCCGATCTTATTGCTAGATTATCCTACAGAGCAGTAACGAATTTGAACCCAATGAACGACTCGGACGATGACTCTTCACTGGGAACTATACAACCTGACCATGCTTTAATTTCAGACCCATCTCAAGAATGGCAAGAAAAGGGTGCGGCCAAGATTTATCACAACATAAAAACAGCTGATGGAAAACTCAGAACTGAGGTAGTCAGGAAATCCGTCAAAGATTTTAAGCTGGGAAAAGAACTTGGTGAGGGTTCATACTCCACAGTTGTCTTGGCTGTCGACCAAACAACTGGTCGTAGTTACGCTATCAAGGTGTTGCGCAAGCGACACATTATCAAGGAGAAGAAGGTCAAATACGTCAATATCGAAAAAAACGCATTAAATAGACTTGGACATGGACATGGTATAATTCATTTGTTCTACACTTTCCAGGATGAACCAAATCTATATTTCGTGCTGGACTATGCTCAAAACGGAGAGCTGCTTGGTTTGATAAAGAGACATGGTACCATGGATGAAGATTCCGTTAGATATTATTCTACACAATTGGTGGATGCTATTGACTTCATGCATACTAATGGTGTGATCCACAGAGATATAAAGCCGGAGAATATTCTGCTGGATTCTGAGATGAGGATAAAGATCACCGATTTTGGAACGGCAAGAATGCTCGAAAAGAATGAAAATGGGAAGTACCCTTCTGACGTGAGAGCCAATTCTTTTGTGGGAACTGCGGAATATGTGTCCCCAGAGCTATTGAATGACAAGTACTGTGGAAAGGCCGGAGACGTTTGGGCTCTCGGATGCCTTATCTATCAGATGATTGCTGGGAAACCACCATTTAAAGCTTCAAATGAATACCAGACGTTTCAAAAAGTTCTCAAATTGCAGTATGCATTTACTGCTGGGTTCCCAATGGTTATTAGAGATCTTGTGAAGCGTATTCTTATAATCAAACCAAGAGACAGAATTAGCATTCCGGAGATCAAGAAGCACTTCTTTTTTAAAGGTGTCGATTGGAATAACAAAGCATCCATTTGGGAAGTCAGTCCACCAGAGCTTGGCCCTTACAAAGTCACAGGTAAATCAATGCTTCCGGTTCCTGATTTGAACAAGACTCCAATTCCTTCTGCTTCCGCAGTTTTCAAGAAATTGGGAGTCATGGCACCAAAGAATGGTTCCGCACCCAATGTGACGGCAGCTTCGAGCCTCACCAACAGTCCAAATACAAGCAGTATTTCAACATTGAGTGGAGGTAGCAACACATTGTTTGGACTACCAAATCCAATGGCACCCAAAAAAGTCAATTCGTCTCCAGCTTTGCAAACAGAGAAATTTTTGGCCCAACCCTTATCTACAGCTGCAGCTATTGCAACTACCAAGAAATTGCAGGCCCCAACTATTGGAAAACAGCAAAGCACGTCTGGCTCATCTACAAACACAAGTGAAGCAACGAAGACTTCGCCTAACGTCAAATCAACTGATTTGGGTAAAAACCTCAACCAGAAGGCTCATAAACAAGTTTCTACAAGTGCTGCCACTCACAAAATTGCTGCACAACAAGCTCAGCACTTGGGTCCTCCGAAGTTGTCTGCACCTCGGTCATCCTCGTCTTCATCTTCAACCATTTCTAGCACGTCATTCCAACAAAAAAACACCTCGAATTCGGCTGTGAGCATGATCCCAGGAACCAATATTCCTAGACCAATGATTAATACGCGAGTCAACACCTCTCAGAATTTCAACAAATCGTCTTTCTCATCAGGCTCAAGATCTAAACAACCATCCATATCAACAACTTTCCAGCCATTGGAAGTCAATGCTATGTCTGTTTTGGATATGACCTGGGTGAACTTCTTAATACACCCAGATGAAAGAGTTCTTAAAGCAGGTATTGTTCTTGTTTCGAAGTTTTCTACCGAGGCTTTCGAGAAGAAGTACAGGGGAATGCTTGCTGAGTCTCCTTTGGGTTACCGGAATAGAGAAATTCTCAACTCCTCCAATCCTGGTCTGATTGGTCAAACTTCTGGGTTGAGAAAGAAATCTGTTGCCTCAACTTTCAGCGAAGACGATGCAATTACATTCAACGACGACGAAACGGCAGAGAATCCAGAGGAAGAGGATCACAGTAAAGACAATTCTACTGAGCGCATTTCGAAGCTCAAAAACTTGTTTCATTACAAATCTGGCTCTACAGACCCTGTGGCCAAGCAAAGAACCTTAGTGGTGACAAGTTTTGGAAGAGCTCTATTGTTCGTTGAAAATTTTAACCGCAAGAAGGAGAAATACGAATGTGTTACTGATGTTGACTTGGTGAACTCTTACATTCATTTCAGAGAGGTGATTGGTGATCGCAGATCAAGAAATGTTTCTTCAGGAGTATTTGCGATTGTTTCATCCAATCTTACATTGGCTTTCGAGGTCGACAAACAGGATCTGTCATCCTGGACCAATGCCCTAGCCAAAGGCCGATTCATGCACCAGGAACGTAGTATTAGAACACTTTTAGCTAATGATCCTGCTGGAGATTCAGGGATGGCTACTGGTGGACTAGCAGCATCCAAAGCTGCAAGTATGGCAATGACTACAAGTTCAGAACAGTCTTCCAGGCTCAATTTGGAGCTACCGCCTGTCTCATCGCCCCAATTGGATCTCGATATATTTTCTGGCCTGGAAAGCTTTACAAATTTGGTTCAGGGTCGTCCCAACACGTCTTCTACTCCGTCTCTAGCAAATCATGCAAAAACCGGTCGTAGACCGCCGCCACTAGTTGGCACGTCGAACGCATTTCCTTCATCAATGAGACAGGAAGCAGATGGCCCGACAAGCAAGGCAAACCACCGGAAGTCGGATGAAAATACTCGAAAAGTTTTATCCGAGAACTCGCCAATGATTTCTGCTGCTATCAACAAAGCCTTACGGATTTCATCTCATCATCCAAATGACGATTACAACGGGCCCAACAGTCCTTCGAGCACTACGAATCCTCATTCTACGGTGTATTCTATGACCAATGGTTCTTCCAGCAGCAGTAATCATGGATCAAACCCTCGATTAGTTACTTCTATGAATTCCAAGTTCTTAGCTAGAACTACGAGAAGAAAGCGGTAGTGTATTTTACTATAATTGATGTGCATTTAGTCTTCCCCAGATTCCCAATAATTACCCAATGTAGACTCTGAGTATTAAAAGTTTGTGACTGCGTTTTCATATATCTGCCATATCAGAAATGGTTGGCCAAAATTTGCGATAATCGTGTGTCAACAAAATTTTTATTCACGGGGGAAAAGTTTATATCCCAGGGAGACAGAAAAAATATACGTGCGAACTTGGTGACACCACGGGGGAAAATCTACCTGCCCAAAAAAAGTCTGCAGGTCAAGACTACAAAATTTTTCAATCAAGAATTTTCATTACTAACCTTTTGTATCATCCTTAGTTAGAAACAGAATAGAAATGGCTAAGTTCATCAAATCGGGCAAAGTTGGTATGTATAGTCTTGTTACAAGTCCAATAGTATGGAAAGTTTTCAGAGGGATATGATTTGAGACACAGCACAAGATCAATTTCCAGTTTAATATGTTGAACAAAACTTGTTTGGTTAATTACAAAAATAAAAACAGGATAACACCCAACAACTATGACTGAATTACACTCAAAACGGACTCCTGATTTCCATGCTTTAGACAATCACTGAAAGCTTACTAACAAATTTTAGCCGTTGTCGTTAGAGGCAGATACGCTGGTAAGAAGGTCGTCATTGTGAAACCTCACGATGACGGAACCAAATCTCATCAATTCCCACACGCTATTGTCGCCGGTGTCGAGAGACAACCACTCAAGGTGACCAAATCCATGGGTGCTAAGAAAGTTTCCAAGAGAACTAAGATTAAGCCATTTGTGAAACTCATCAACTACAACCACTTGATGCCAACCAGATACTCATTTGAGGTTGAATCTTTCAAGAATGTTGTTTCGGTTGAGGCTTTGTCTGAGCCATCCCAAAGAGAAGAGGCTAAGAAAGTGATCAAGAAGGCATTTGAGGAGAGACACCAAGCCGGAAAGAACAAATGGTTCTTCACCAAGCTTGCTTTCTAAAAATCATACTAAATATAGTGCTTAATCATTGACTTGATTTGTATGTAGTCATATTATTGTAGCTCTACAGTTCCGATGATAGCTGGCCTAGCAAGAGAAGAATAGACCCGTGCCTAGAAACCCGCGATTCTGTCAAAATTCAATTCGACACCACGAACGATAGAGTTGTATACGAACGCTACTTGCTAATCAGTACTACCGCCGGTTGACAGCTTGTGGTCTGTTGCTACACTTTAGTCAATTAGTATGATAGTTGGCTAACACCGAAAACTTAAAAAAACGTTAAGCGTTCTGCAGGGTGATTAAATAAAAAAAAGAAATCAGTTATACTGTGATATACCTTTAAACGAGCAATTGTTGTATCAAATACTAAACAATCCGGGATATTGCACTAGATTAGGAATTATGGCTCCTCTTTCGTTAGGTGCAATACCAATGCGATCGCCATCGGAGTCAGTGATTGCAGCTCTTTACTTCAGAATAGAATCGCTATTACCAATCAAATCCGGTCTCACTTTATCGCAACTGGAGCTTGACCCCAATTTCGTCGAAGTAAAGACTCAATTGGCAAACATTGCAGACTCAGTATGGCTTGGAGAAATTGTCGTATGTTCAACATCCATTTTGGAAAACATCAACAAATTTGACCATGGCGTTGTTCTGCAAGATAGGCCACCAGTTTCGGTAGCCTCTTTACAAATAATTCTTGGTCTACTGGTTGATCTTTTAAAAGCAGTTTGGTTTTCTGTCTCTCCAAATCAGTTGGGTCAAACTGCCAATGCCTCTAAAGAATGCTCGCGTGTAGACGTTCTACATTCAACAATATCCACAGAGAAATATTATAAAGGCAATCCAAGAAAGTTACCTCCAGATGTTGCTCTTAAACTGTTACAAGTCATGAGCAACATGATGCTGGAAGATCATATTTTGACCACTCTCTACGAAATTTCCTTGAACAAATTACCTGCTACGAAGCCCCCATGTGTTGAGCGCAAAGAGATTATACAATTGAACAACCTATGTGGCGATATTGTCAAATACATTGGTGCCAGTAACAGCGAAGAATTCCTGCAATTCTTGAAACACAAATTCAAACGCATAAGCCCAGATGGTTTATATGTTCCGAATTCTGACTTCTTGGAATCAGCTCATCTTGATTCTACCAACTTCTCTGATTATTTGACTCTTATGAAAGACCTTGTCCAAAATTCTCGTCAATCGCCTAATAGTCTGATACTGTATTCCTTTTCGGAAAGCATATATTTGTGGGCACTATCACGTACTGAAGATTTCTTCAAATCTGTTAACAATGACAAAATCAATACCCAAGCCCATGATTTGTTCGAGTACGTGTACAAAAATTCCGATTCTAAGACCTTCAGCATCTCATCTTATAGAGTTCTATCCATGCTTCTTCTCTTCATGCCTGACTCCATCGAGAAGTTTTTAAAAGATAGAGCCTCTAAATCAAGCACATTGGCTTTCAGAAGGTCTGTGAGTCGAATTACTATGCAACAGAGATTTATGGCGGATCTTATGCAAATCTTTCAAAAGGCGCCACAATCGACTGATAGCTTGATGAGAATCCTATTTGTTGGTTGCTCCATCTACTTATACCATCCCGAAAATGCTTTGATCCAATTCTCGCTATTAGCTCATGAACAATTGAGGATAGATTTATCTCTGGACAGTATGGAATACTATCCTACTAACTCGAGTCCCGAGACTGTGGATAGATATAGGATGGTATTAATAGCTTCAGGGTTTGTGCTGAAAACGAAGAAGTTCATCTTGCAAGCAATTAACACGTTTGAATCATATTCATCAATGCCTATTCGTATGGCCAATACATGTGGAGCAATCCAGAAGTTGCTGGAAACCCCTGATATGGCCAAATTTGTTTTGGGTCATCTACAGCCTCTATTTCCATACATGCTTCCTGCGCTAGAGAAGCTTGCTTTACAGAATCAAGAAGGTCAAAGTTCAAGCGACTCAGATTCTCTCGCAAGTGGAGAATATAGTGATTCGCTAGTCGACATAGTGGGCGCACTACAGCAAGAATCACCCACCGGGTCTCAAATTGCCAAGTTGGATTCCACCAAGTCACACGTAAGATCTGTTTCAACTCTGGCTTCCGAATCCGCAAACACCGTTTCGTCTACTTCTTCAGGAATGCCTCCAAAAGATAATAGCATGTTTCCAAAGTCCGTTCCTTCCAGTCAAGTTGTCTTAGATGCGCAGTCGTCCTTAATAAAGACTGTTCATAAATCAAAAGGGTTTTCCTCGAAAGTTATAAAACCACTGAGACATTCATTGTCTACCACGTCCGGACCATCATCCACTGGCATATTAGGATCTTCTACCAACTCTTCTGTGCCTTCAAACTCTTCTAGCTCTGGTCACGGGAACCTTTTCGAGACAAAGACCAGCCAGTCAGCGCCTTCAGGTTCTTCTCCCTCTTTGAAAAAGCACTCTCATTCAACTTCGCAATCAACTTCAATGGTTGGGATCAACTCGGATGAAAATTTGCCATTTATGAAGATGAGCGTAAATGCTCCCACATTCAACAGACTCAGTCTGCTAAAGCTTTTGAAAGCTTACAAGGCATTCCCGAATTTATTTTTTGAAAGCATGAGTGCTGAAGGACAATCATCTCTTGCCAAATTTGAAGTGGAATTTAGGGGCATCATTTCACCAATTGCCAAGCTTTTGAATACCGAATCTGAAGTTCTTTTCAACGCCACAAAGGAGCTCTTGATGAGTTTTGCCGTTCTGTACACTTCTTCAAGACATGAAGTGGCTGGCTTTATTTACCTTGGCTCCGTTTCAATCATTGATGTCGTGTCTCGAATGTGTCTTTCCAAGGGCACCAGCAAAGAACTCATGACAAAGATGCTTAGTTTTTTGGAGCAGTTCCTGGACTTGAGAACAAGGTTTTTTGATCGCCGCAGCATTCCGCTTAACAATCCTTTTATTCTTGCTTTCCACGAGGAAGGTCGTTGTTCAACGCTGATCAAGAATTTTGAAAAGGCGGCTTATTTGGGATTGTTTTCTGGCAATCAAGAAACACATAGGCAGTCAAGACATCTGCTGCAGATATCTCACCAACTGGTAACTGGTGATCATCATCTTCCAACATGTTTCAATAAGAACGCCGGAGACTTGTCCAAAGCGATTCTCTCAGATAAGCTTCCTACAGGAACAACAGCCATTAGAAAGAAGTTAAGAGACCACCTGTCTCACATGAACGCTCCAAATGAGACTCTTGTCGAGGTCTGGAGTCTAATGTATGATCGATTCAAGATCGCAAAATACAACATATTGCTGAAAACCGAATCGCTGAACAATCACTTGGATGCAAATGACACGGAAGATTATTCTGAATATCTGGCTTCTTTGGGTGGTATATTTTACTCTCCTGATTTTGAAGGTGATCCAAGGAAACACAATCTGCAAGAAAAGATGAAATCGTTCCTGACTGGCCAAGTTGTCAACATGTTCTCTACCGATTCCAAATTACGTGATAAAGCAAGACGCGTACTTTGTGTGTCTATGCATCATTATCTTTGTGGATTGTATCTTGAGTTATTGAGCAAGAATTTTTGGAGATTCGAAAAAGCCTTTGAACAGAGGGAGTATCATATTTGCGATCTCATGATTGATGTACTAAGGGCAATCAGCCAGTTGAATTACGAGACCTTCTTCTTTCATGTTTGTGATTTTTTAGAGTTGGACATGAAGATTCTGTACATGCTCGATATTGATGCTCCAAATGCTGCCATGTTGAAACTGAAGTTGAAGTTTTGCAAACTTCAGTCGATTTACCTTCCTAGATTAGATGATTTGTCTATGCAGGGTAATATCATGGTCAAAAATCAATATGCTAGGGTTATTGCAAATTACCTTGAAGATGCTTTCAATCATCCTACAGCTTCACCACCCGAGGAAGACTCCGGTATCCTCAAACCTGGTTCAATTATAGAAAAGGCCACCAATACTAAAGCCATAGAACTATTGGAACAGGAAATTCTTGATATACATTATGATATTAAGGTCGAGACTTCTTTGATTCTTAAGATCATTCTTTTTGGGCTTCCTCTTGACACGTCCAAAGGTGGAATGAATGGACGTATCAATGGAAATTTAGCCAATGAAGTTGCTTTTAGCAATTACTTCAACTTGTTTGTGCGTATTTTGGAGCAACTGAATGATCATGAACATACTGAGGCTTACAATATGGCTGTTCGCCACCGATCATCGCATATTGTGAAAAACGTCATTCAGGCGTTGGTCAACCTCCTGAAATCCAATTCTGATATTGGACTTAAATACTCCCTCCCTCTTGGATACCACGAAAATGTTCTTATTCGCTCTTCTTTTATCAACGTGTTCTCCAGCATTGTGAACAATTTGAGCATTCAGATGAATACAGATACCGAGACGGAGAAGAAGTCGGCGATGGCTGAAGGTTTAAGTTTGATTGCCAATGACCGACTTCTTCTGTACTGCTGTACAAAGGTGTGCCCTGCTTCTGAAGTAGATGGGTTTGCCAAAGCATTGCTGACCTTGACCAATGATAAGTCTTTGGAACTTTCTATATTGACATCATTGCTCGAGGCTGACATTATGGACACTGTTGATTTCGTGGAGATTCTGAGGTCAAATACTGTAGCAACTAGAATGGTTGCACTTTATTCACATATGATGGCCAAAGATTATCTTACCAGCATATTTAGACCCATCTTCTCAGAGCTAATAGAGTCTGGTGAATTCTTCGAAATTGAAAAGACCTCCTCTGATGACAATTCACGTAAAGAGAATCTTCGACTATTTATGAAATATTTCGGGATGGTGGTCGATGCAATAACGGGTTCCGTCAGCCAGATGCCCAAAGGTTTGCGCATGATCTCTCACACAATCTACGAAACAACAGGAAGATCATTCCCTGAATCCAAATTATCTACTCTCGCGGCTTTCTTATTCCTGAGGCTTTTCAATCCAGCTATTGTTTCTCCAGAGAGAATGAACATCATTTCTTCTCCAAGTGCGCCTCTCAAACGATCCCTCATGCAAATTGCTAGGATATTGCAATTGATAGCCAATGAATCATCTGTCTCAGTGAGGCTTCCATTGCTAGAAGACAAAATTGAGGAACTCAGACACCAAAAAGCAAAGATCAATCATTTCATCATCGAGGTTGCAAAGATGGATGAGAAATCGGTATTTCTGGATGAGTCTGAATATTTCCAGGATGAGAAATCCATGGAGATAGAATACAACTTTTTCCATAACTTCCTCTATGACCATTGGTTGAAAGTGAGAGCTATTTATTCTCAACCATCATCTTCTTTCGATGTGCCAATGGAAGAAAGATTCTTAATGATAAGAGAGACCGATCGTTTCTTAGCTCTAACAGGAATACCTGTTAGAGTTGCGGTATTTGAGATTCCCGAAAATATTAAGTCGGATAACAGTGAGCGGGGAGTTCATTTGTATGATTTCATGTCTCAAATCTCTCTCGCGGACAGACAAATCAAGTCTGTTATAAAAGAATCAATCACCAGGGAAGGTTATCCTCTAGTCATTGTGGATGTGTTCCAGCTAAGTCTTGAAAACTATGTTATCAACACTGAGATACTTTTATACCAGCTTTTCTTGGCCTTGTCGAAGTATTGGGACAATCCATACTGTATCCTGATTGACTGTACTGCTCATAACGTTGACATTTTGTTGAGCCCGGCCCTTGAATCATTGTCCACCTTGTTGGAAGAGAAACACATGAAAAACATCAAGAGATTCTATTTTTTCAATGTCTCACACAGATATTTGCCCTACCTGAAGGCTATTCGCAATTACTTTGAGAATCCTGCTTTGTTCGGGGAAGCTGAGATCCTATTTGTGAACTCGGATGATGACGAAAAATCGCTAGCCAAACAAGGTTTGACCAGTTATAGCAATTGTGTCAGCAAAGACTCTAGAGTCACTTTTCACGATGTAAGCTTGTATGAGGAAAACGTGAAACGTTTTATTCCAGTTAAGGTGAAGATAGGTAACAAATTCCTTCAGATTTTCTCGGGTCAGCCTCAAAGGTTAAAGCTCGGAAACAAGATGAGGACTCTTTATATGGTGGACGTTTACTTGGTTGCTGGATTAGAGTCTGTTTTACCATCAGCTTACACTGGTGTGCCGAATGAAATGTCAATGTGGGATTCCACGACCAATTTTAGACTTATTCTTACCTCCACAAAGAGAGTGGAAATTATGAGAACATTGTACTTTTCTAGATCAAAGTTCTCTGGAGATATACCGGAAGAAGAGGATGAAGGATATCTCGAAAAATCGATAGGTCAACTGATCAACATCAATCTGGCCGGACTTCTTTCTCGATATGATGATGTTAGGAACGCTTCGTACAAGCTTTTGGTAGCAATGGCAAACTCATTCAATTTATCAGTTGGCAAGAAGATGGTTGGCGCATCAGTAATGACATTCCCCTATGGTGACGTGCATTACATCTTTTCTGTCTCAGAGAAATTAGCAGCCAACCATCCTAAGTTGACATACGACTTTCTCATGGGCTTTTTTGATGCTCTTGAAAGTTCTTCCAATTCTGATGGAAGCTCTCATGTGGTTTATGCGTCCCCTTGGATTAAGAACATTTACAAATACGTGTATTGTGGGGATCCGAATAGAGGTCCTAAGAGAGCAGCTGAATTAATTAGAAAGTTTGTTAGAGCAAGCAGAAGATCAAGGACGACAACATTGGTTTTTGCGTTGAAAATTTGGAATGAAATATCGCTTGAAGATCGACTTGCTGAGATTGTGATCGACGAGATCATTTCTGCGGCTATTGACCATGAGGCGGAAGGTCACGATTGGGAAGAGATTACTAAGTATTGGCCTTTGACCCCGACCATGGAGATATGTGGATTGCTTGTCCGCAGATTACGTGAAAAATCGTATCTGATCTATAGTGATGAGTCCGAACTGGAAGCTCATACTCGATGGATCGAGACGACTGTGCTCACAAGGTTCCTTGCCTTTTTGGTGTTCGACTCGATTCTTTTCGCCCAAGTTTTCATCAGTGATATCTTTTACATTGTGACTATTTATATGGATTTTGGTCCCTTGGAATTCCGCAGTTGCATTCTGAACCTTATGAACCGGACTTTTCATGCTTTGATGTCCAGGGATGATCTTTCTCCCCGTCAAAGTGAATTGATCTTGGAACGTATCTCCCTGTTAGAAGGGGCAAGATTTAGAATGCTCTTTGGACTCACTCGAGATGATGGGATAGACAATAAGGTGGATAATTCTGCAGGAATTGAAATGATAAACAGGTCACACTCAATTGCAACGGTCACCGAATCTCTTATCTCATTTCTCAGAGAGTATAGCCAACCTGCTGAATATGAGCTTCAACTAATTAAGTGGAACTCTTACGTCTTGAATGTTGCTTTCACTGAGAACGCTCATCTTCAGGGAAGGGCAATGCTGATTCTCGGAAATTTAACAAAGGAAGGAGCCGGTCATACTATTGTCTCGAAATTTTTAAAATCTTTGGCTAGCATATTTGGAGCTCTTGACAATGACAAAGTTGAAATACGGCAAGAAAAACTGCCAGTCGCGGTCAGTATCCTTCATGCCTTCACTAAGTTGATTGAAGGAATACCGCCTCATTCTCCATTTGTTGCCCAATTCTTTTGGGTGGGATTTGCTCTCTCTTTGACAGACAATGTTGAATTTTTCCAATATTCCATCAGGTTCATTAATGCCACCTTGCTGAAAGTCTCCCAACATCTCAAAGGCACAGGTGTAGGAATAAGAGAGTATCTTTTTGAACATCGGCACACCTTTGGCTCACTTTTGGATGAACTGGACGACTTACACCGAATCAAAGCAACACCTGAGTACTTCGATATGTTGATGATTTGCATCTGTTCGAAAGGGTTGCAGATTCCATTTGCCACCGATGCTACATTTAATTGTCTAAAAAACTTGTTCGCAATTAGATACAATGAAAGTGTGGAGGAGGCAGCGTTGGAAGACAAATCATTTGACGGATCCCCAATTCCCTACATATTTTTCCTCTACGTCTTCAGTCAGAGAGATACGGACTTCCAGAACATTCTTGCTGAGTGCAATTTCAAACATTCCGAAATGATCGTTGTGACTCCAAATTCAAGAGTGCCAAAAGTGCTAATTGATCACTTTGCAGACGTCGACACAAGTGTTTATGTTGGAGTCTATATTATTTGCATGTTCTTCAATGCTCAAACAGGTGATGAAAGCATAGTTTACAAATGTTTGAGTCTATATGATATCATGACGAGATCGTCTCCACGACTTTCATGGTGTGCATTTAATCTGATCATTGAACCAATGAGGAAGTTCGCGGAAACTTCCAGCTCAAATCGGCTTCTTCATACAACATTGGAAATTACTTCTAAGATGATTTTGGCTCCTGAATACAAAGACAGGGATATGTATGAGGCAGAGATTTTACAAAAAATCGACGAAGCTGGCCTGTCTGGAATCAAGGACTTGGACTTCAATGATACAGAGGTCCTGTTTTCAAACAGAGAGGTTAGTGAAAAGAAAAGGAAACGATCGAAACTCCTCAAGCTAATGGTAAACAAAATCATGGCTTCCCATGCTCAAGAGGGATGAAATTTAATTAAAACACTTAAATAAATATACTGTTATAAAGCGATTATCATGAATATATGCTTTTCTATAGATTCATTAGCGTACAATATGGTCATTCCGGCTTGTGATTTTTAGTCTTTTTGAACAATGACTCGAAGTCATTCTTAGCTGATTTGTAAATCATCATTGTTGCCTTGGCATCTTCAACCGAAGAATGCTGTCCTGATTGAATTTCAAATCCAAGTATCTCCTTACAGAGTTTCTTCAATGACGGTGTGCGCCCTGCCGCATATTGTTTTCTGAAAGGACTGTGTTTAGCGGTATCCCTGGTCATCATTCTTGGATGAGACAACATGAGTACCTCCAAATCATGACCCACATCATGCCCGACCAAAATTTTTCCCTCAAGTAGATCTGCAACCTTTTGCTGAGCTTCTTTGAAGGTCACTGCATCTTTCATATGTGCTGGAGTAACACCACTAACGGCAGTTCTCCAATCAGTGACCTTTTCTGTTGGAAGGACAAAAGTATCATAGATAGTCACCCCATGAAAATTAACAAGAGAAACTCTTGCTAGGATAGAGCTTTCACCTTCTTCTCCAACACCCACAAACTCACAATCCATTGCTATGTATTTACCGATTTCTTTCTGACGTGGTGATATGTTGGACGATGTTCCTGGTAATGGCTGATTATTCGTATGGTCAGTAGCCTCAACAACAATTTGGACTTTCTTTGTAATGGCTTCCACAGAACTATTAGCTTTTTTCGGTCGAGGTTTAGAAACGCCTTTGTTATTGGTCTTAGATTTTTGCTTCTTCAGCAACTGCTTCCAGTTTGAAGACAAAGCGATCGTCATTAGTATGGTTGAAATAGGTATGTATTTATACGACCTAGTAAGACGTTCTATCAAACAGTAGATCTTGAACCTGAGAAAAAAATTTCGAGCACTGCCATCAATGAAATGCACAATAAATTACATAATCGGTTGAAAATTGAAGTTGTTGTTTTTTAACTTCGACCACGAGAAAAAAACTTGATTATAAGATTGATAACTGTGCTGCATTGAAAATAAATAGAGGAGGATTCATTTGAGTATAATATTGTTCTAATAGGATACCATATTAATATCAAAGTCTGTTCCAATATCATCTCACAAACCATAGCTTGGAGAAGAGTAATATACGATTCTCCTTCGTCAAGAAATATACCCTTCAAGTTCAAATAGTCGAATGGTCAAAAAATTGGCAATTTATTGCTTCCAAATCAACTTGCTATATACCACTGACTAATTTAGTCACCAATCACGAACTAGACAATTAAACTAGGTTGTTGCATTTGAGTTACAGGTACCAATAGAAACAAAATTCCCCCAATGAATGCCTCTCAGTTCCAACAAAAACCACCGCCTCAGCAATCCCAACAGCAATTCCAGTCTCAATACATCTATCAACAACAGCAGCCACAACAGCAGCAACCTCAATTTGGCTCATTGCAAGATGGATTCATGCAACAGGTGCAATCACAAACTGATGGTTTGAATCCGTCAAGTTTCCTTGCGCAAACATTGTACCAGGGTGGCTACCGACCTGGCAATCAGCAATCTCAGCCAAGTCAACTTCAAAGTCTACACCAACAGTTACAGCAATTACAGCAGCCAGGGACTCCCCAACAGCAGCAACAACAACTCTACTCTCTTACAGCTCAACAACAGCAACAACCACAACAGCAACAACAACAGCAACTTCCATCGGGTCAAACGCAACAACCGCAGACACAGCTATCTAACTCTCAGGTCAATTCGCATGTGCCACTAAACCCTATTCTTGTTGATAGTGGAATTTCAAGTCAAGCACATTGGCAACATCAGGTTCAGCTCTCTCACATAGCTCATAATTCTCTTGTGCCTCATTTTTATGCACGCCAGGCAGCTACGTCTTCCAGAAAGATGCTGACCGGTAACGATATTTCAGCAAGACAAGGTAACTCCCTGGTTGACATTACAAAAACACTTTTGGTCAGCGTTCAAGAAAGTCAGCAAAGTCAAGACCAGCAGCAACTGAACGAAGGTTTGATGCAGCATAAGAAGACTACAAATGACGCATCCGTTGATGAAGAAGAAGAAGACCAGCGCATAAGAATAAAGGAGAATAACACCCAGTTATGGACTGCATTGGACCTCAGTGGTCAAATGATAGTTACTGTATCGCCCAAGCTATTTCATTACGGCTTTCTGAGACGCTTGTATCTGAATGGTAACAACTTGAAACAAATTCCACAAGCTATCTTGCAATTGAAAGCACTGCGTGTTTTAGATCTATCGTTCAACAAACTTAAGGAGGTTCCAGAGGAACTGGGAATGCTTTACAATTTGAAGTACTTGTATCTTTTTGGAAATGATTTGGTTACCGTACCATATGAATTCGGAAACTTATATCAGCTTGAGTTTCTCGGAATCGAAGGTAATGTTAATTTCAGCAGTGATTTGGTGGATATCATTTCAAAGAAAGGAACCAGAGGTCTAATCATTCATCTGAGGGACGATGCTCCACGTTTACCTGCACCAGAGCCACGGAAGTGGATTGAAATAGGTGATGATGGCGAACCAATGCTATCCCCAACTGACCTCAAGCCTGCAATCGAATGCGATTTATCTTCCACAAGTTCAAATGCTTTTACATTAATGAGCTACAACACTTTATGCCAACATTACGCTACTCCGAAAATGTATAAGTATACACCTTCCTGGGCTCTTTCTTGGGAATACAGAAGACAGAAACTGACGGAGGAAATATTGACTTACAAGACCAATATCATCTGTCTCCAGGAAGTGGAAACCAGAACTTATGAAGAATACTGGATTCCATTGATGGAAAGCAATGGGTATAAGGGAGTATTTCATTGCAAGAGCAGAGCCAAGACAATGAATGAAAAGAACGCGAAAAAGGTTGACGGGTGTGCTACATTCTACAAATCATCAATGTTTGAACTGATCGACAAAAGGATCTTGGAGTTTGGAAGAGTCGTGATGAGTCAAGACAAGTACAAAAAGACAGAAGACATATTCAACAGATTCATGAATAAGGATAACATTGCGTCGGTTTCGATTTTGCATCATATTGCGACTGGGAACAAAGTGGTTTTGGCAAACACTCATTTGCATTGGGATCCTGAATTCAATGATGTGAAGACCATGCAAGTCGCTGTTTTGCTGGAAGAGTTACGCATGTTGTTGCTCAAATATACAAGTAATAAGGACGAACTAAACAAGATTCCTTTGGTGATCTGTGGTGACTTCAATTCTCAAACTGATTCTGCCGTTTACCAATTATTTGCACAAGGTACTGTGAGAGATCACTTTGATTTCAAGGGAAGAGATTATGGAAAATTCACATCAGAAGGTTTTTATCATCCGTTCCATTTGAAATCTGCCTATGACGCAATAAATGAGCTTCCGTTCACTAACTTCACACCAACATACACTGAAGTCATTGAGTACATATGGTATTCTACTGGCAATCTGTCTGTCAAGGGATTGTTGGGCGAGATGGATCCAAAATATGCCAAGAGAGTTGTAGGATTGCCAAGCGCAGACTTCGTTTCTGACCATTTGCCATTGATCACCAAGTTTGAATTCAAAAAGTCCCCACCGGGTAAAAAGGTGAAGGTGGATTTTAGAGATGGCACGTTCTCAAGAAAGACGTGAGTTTGATATTGTACATTTAGTTGAGTGCAGAACTAGTAAAGTAGTTTAAGAGAATTTTTATCCGGAACGTTTTGAATGCGTTCCAACAAGTAATCTGGGGAAGCCAATTTCTATAAAAAAAATAGCTTGACGTTTACGGAATCTTTTAAGAACACAAGATAAAGATGATTGTTAGGTTTCATCTCAATCCGGTTTGTGTGCTCAAAAGGAAGCTTTCTGGAATTATTGAAAACTCAATCACTTCCAAAAGAAATTGGTTTCCAGTCAATTCGTTACAATCTACCAAGAATACAACAACCTTCACAGTTTCATCGTACAATCTTTTATCACAACATTACATGTGGAAAAATGTCTACAATGCCATTCCATCGAAGTTCACAAGTTGGCAATATCGATTTCCAATGATCAATCGCAATTTAGAAGACTTGGCGGGCATTGTGGATATAATGTGTTTTCAAGAGATGGAGTTCAAGATATATCAAGAAACTTGGAAAGATCTATTGAAAGCTAAAGGTTTTCATTCAGTATTTCAAATAAAACGCCAGCCTGATTATTGGGATAAGAATCCGGTAATGATGGATGGCGTGTCTGTCTTCATTAAAGAAAGTGAATTTGAAACTCTCAATTATGAGAGGATCGATCTTGCTGAACATTTCAAACACTCTTCAGATTTCCCGCTGACAGATGATTTGAAGACGCGTGCAATCTCCAGAAATACCGTTGCATTGATTATTACGCTCAAACACAAATCCACAGGAAGAATTATATTTCTGACCAATACCCATTTATATTGGTCACCAAAATTCCCAGATGTCAAACTCTTACAAACTCATTTACTAGTCAAACTCTTGAAACGATCAGTCAAAAGATATTACAAAGTGAATGATTCAGAGATCAGCCAATTGATTAAAGACCGAAAAGTGTTGGTACTCTTGATTGGTGATTTAAATTCAACTCCAGAAAGTATGGTCTACCAATACCTTCATCAGGGATCGGTTGAGATTGGATCTGATGCTCGATTCCTATACAACTATGGACAGAAGACTCATGAAGTGCTCCGAAATGATTTTGACAACTTTACTTCGGCATACCACAACTTGGTCAACTTACCGAGTTTTCAGGGATCCAACCATAGCACGTCATTTAAGAGGGCTATTGATTATATTTGGTTCAACACGAATAGTCAAAACTTGAAATTGATCAAGGTTTTAGAGGACATAGAACCCAAGGCTCTGGCTACTTTACCTTCTTTTCCAAATGAGGGATACCCTAGTGATCATATCCCGATATTGGCCCAGTTTCAATTAGTTTGACTTGATGCGGCGTGAAGGCTTTTAACAAATTTTTGGCTGGCTCCAATAAATTTGCTTGATAATGTAATATTTAAATCTAGAATATTTCATCATATTGTTTCGTATGGCTCTTACGAAAATTAAGGAAGAAGCTGTACCCGGCATCCACATAGTCGGTCGCAAAACCAGACTATCAACCAGATCGCTTGATAAAGAGTCCTTGCGAGCTGTTTTTGAGCATACTGAATCAGATCCACTTCCCAGAATTAAAAAAGAAATAAATGAGATAAACACGGTCATATCTCCAACCTGCACTACAGATGTGAGATCAGTGAAACGCCGCCACATAGATGTTAAAGTCGAACAACCAGACACCAAAAAGGTGATAAGACGCAAGAAAGACTCAGACTCGGGACTATCTCTACCCTCAGAACCACCTGCTCACTTCTGGCCCATGTATAATGAAATCAAAAAGATGAGGCTGAAAATCAAAGCACCCGTGGATGAAATGGGATGCGCCAATATGGCAACCACAGTTACAGGTTTGGTTAATGGAAAAGTTTTCAGATTTCAGTGTTTAATATCCTTGATGCTCTCTTCCCAAACTAAAGACGAAGTTAATTGCTACGTGATGAAAGCTCTTCATGAACATTTTTTGGAGAAAGGGTTCAAAGATGGGCTGTCATTAGAGGGGATATTAGATATAGAGGAAGCGACCTTGGATCAGTTGATCTATAAAGTTGGGTTTCACCGGCGAAAAGCAAAATATATCAAAGATACAGCCGAAATATTGCAAGCGCAATATGATGGTGAAATACCAAAAACGATAGAAGAGATTACAGCTTTTCCGGGTGTTGGACCAAAAATGGGCTTTTTGTTGTTGCAAATAGCCTGGAACATCAGCACTGGAATAGGTGTTGACACTCATATGCAAAGAATGGCAAGGATTTATAAATGGGTTCCTCAAATCAAGAATATTACTCCAGAATACGTGAGGAAATGCTTGGAAAGTATGTTGGCCGATCACAAAGAAGAATGGTCAAAAATCAACCCGATATTGGTTGGATTTGGCCAGGTTGTTTGTTTGCCTCAAAGACCACGTTGTGACGTTTGCTCTTTAGCACAAAAAAAAATGTGTCCTGCTGTCGATAACGCACTCTTAAGAAAGACTGATATGGACAAGAGAAATGGAGTGTATGTAGAGAAGTCGAGCAGAGGAGATTTGTCGGTTTTAATCAAAGATATTGAAGATCTTGAATGATTTTCGATGTTTGGAACTCGCTACTTGTGTATATATTTAATTGGTACTGTTACTCAGAAGTTTGAGGTTTGACTTCGACGGTTGCCGAGACACTAAGTAGTTCGTCTGCGGACATGGGTAAATGGTAAGTGAAAGAACCCCTGACAATAAGTTTGAACTTGCTATTCAAAATACTAGTCCATTGCTCGTCGGTTAGCATTTGGCCATTAAATTTGAAGCCATGTGCCGGCTGAATAATCTTGATTTGCCCTCTGGAAGACTCATTAAGAGACTGGTCCTTGTGTTTCATATTGAAAATCAGTTCTCGGATAGTTGCAACAATACCGTCACTATTTGATGATCTACTGAAGATTCCTTGAAATGTGAGAGGCGTTGCAAAACTGGCCGAGTTCCCCAAAAGGATGGTTATATCTGATGGCTTGTTCTTATCATATTGTTTCAAATTGTGTCCTAGTGCTGATTCTAGCTCTAAATTATTGCTGTCCGTCAATAAGAAAACGTCCAAGTCCATGTTCCAAATGGATATATCTTGCAGATTTGAGTTTTTCGAGACAGCTCCCAATTCAAAGATCAAAAGCTCCCTTGTAACAACTATGTTGTCTATCATGTCAACTCGGAAGTTGGCTAAATGATTGTCAAAATTCTTCAGTATGAAGAGCCTAAACAAGGCGAAGAATACAAGCCCTAGAGTGAACATGTAAAGCAGTCCTGAGATAGTTTTGATGATTATGTTGTGCTTATAATAAATGTTCTTGTAGTCATGTGGAGAATTGTAATGAAATTGAGAGGACCCTTCGTCATATTGACGCTTATATGACATGGATCCATAATGTCGGTATACATCATCTCCGTACTCCCCTATCATGCGTGACATATTCAAAGAAGTGTTATGCGAATTGGATATCTGTCCATACTCACGCACATATGAATTGCTCAGAAGCGATTTGGCTTCTGCGAGCTCGTCGTCTTCATCAAATTTGTAATTATCAATGGAATTTAAAAGATAGTTAGAGTTTGTAAATAGTTCGTGTGGCTGACTGGATTCCAGAGAAACCTGATGTTCATTATTAGCTGTAGAATTGACACGTGTTCCACTATTGAATAGCTTTCGCGAAACTTTGCGTACTTGAGAAACAATATTTGGTTTGGGATCTATTGAAGATTGCTTGCCACGATTCTTGAATTTCAAAGTGGTGTGTGAAGTCGACCCAAGATGATTAGTCATGAATGCCGATATACCAGTGTGCTCTTGCTCAAGCGAAGGCGATATTGAACAGGTTTCCTGGTTGTCCACATCAACACCATACGGTTGTTTGTTGACAGATATTTTTCTAAACAGTTTCGGTTGTTGCAGTTCACCCCCAAACTGATGAATAAAGGGTTGGTAAACAAAACTAGCATTCTCGTCATTTAGAAGCCCACGCTCGTAAATGAATTCCTCGTCCTGCTTTCTCTGCGGGACTTTTCTACTGTCAATGTTTGATGAGTAGATTGATGTTTGATATGCGGAAGCACTGTCATCCGCTAAAGCTGTCAACGTAATGCTGGTAGAACCATTTCCAAATAACGGAAGTGCATCCAATCCTTTGGGTATCTCTTTGTATTCAGGAATCAATTCGCTCTTGAGTTGGGTGTTTCGATTATCCTTATTTTCACGTGTGACAGATGGTGCATAATTACTCTTCGAATTGACATCTGTAAACGTAAGCAAAGAATCCCTGCCACGGTCGACTAGCGGAGGCCTAGGACTTGGATGAATTCTGACAGAATCATTAGAATTTCGCCTTGATAATGGTACCATAAGATGTTAAAAGTTTATATATTATTTCTTATTAAGAAATGTTGATGTTTACTTTCTACTAAATTTCCGATAGTTGCTTCATCCATGGTTTGATAATCCTATTATAACTTATGGCTGATAGTTTGCCGGGAATGCTTTTACCGTGCGACGGGGTTAGCGTCTGAAAGGTGTATCTGAAGACAATTTCTTTTAATCATATACAAGATCTTGCTGGTTCCTCCTATCGTAGTTTTCACGCGCGTGATCTTTAGAGGTCTTCTTTTGCTCCATAGCTAGTTTCTTACCCAGTACACCCTTTTGGTTGCGTTTCGCTTCCTGCTCATATCTATCCAGGGCAGCCTGGGCGGCAAGATCTTTTGCGCTCAGTTCATTCGCATTCGCATCATTGGAGGTTCCTAATCTATGGCCATTCGAGATTTTAGCGGCTGGTCTCTTTGGAGTCGTATTCTGTGTTTTTGGTAGTGGAGGTTTGGGCCCGACTGCCTCTTTTGAACCGCAAAGACCCATTTTTGTTATCTAATAAAATACAGAAGCTCTTAAAATAGAAAAAGCTTGAAATTGATCGCAATTAGCTTAAATATTTTCTAAATCAGGGATCCTGTATATATATAAAAACTTATCATTACTCATGCTCTGCTATACAGTTCAAGAGACTTTCTTATCAATATTAAGGTCCTTGGTAAAAAAGTCAAGCTGGGGAAGATTTAGATCGCTGATGTCGATCTCTTTGATGTTCTTAAATACTTGGGCATAATCTTTACTCAGTCGAATATCCACACGTTGATACGAGTAGAAATTGGAAGCCTGCGCAAAGTATGGAGAACATTTCCTCCAGAGCTTGAAATAAATGCGAATTTGCTCCTGTGTTGGTTGCTTGGAATTGATTGTAGCATCTCTAATGGCCAACCAATCGGCATTTGCAATCTTCTTATATCCTGATGATGCATTAACACTCAAAAGAGAGTTGACTAGCTGGTAGACCTTGGAAGGCTCCAAATCGATGAAACCTGAAGCTTTAAGACAACATCTGTAAAACACGTTTGTTTTTGGAAAGTTGTACAAATTTGCGGCGTTGAGGATGGTTTTGAACACTTTGGTATTGCCCCAGACAGACGAATTAATCATGAGGCAATTGAAAAATGGCTCATCCATAGACTTTATAGAAGAATATCCTTTGATAATTCCCTGTAACTTTTTGACCGCCTCGGATGTACATTCTGGGTACTTTGCGAAGAAGATCTTGAAGAACAAGTCATTCAGCGAAGAAGAGATAGATGAATTCGATCTGTTCTCCTTTTCGTTGAACTGCCATGTCTTTTCCCAGATCAATAGGACCTGATCAAAATCTCCCGTTAAATTCCAAGTGTTCTCCAAATATGGTTTAATGTAGTTCAACAACAACGGTGTAGGGTAAGGTAATTGACCTGTAAGGGCACTTTCAAAAAACATATTAGCAGTACTCATATCAGATGAATGTGTCATGAAAGCAAAGTGGGCCTGAGTCATGTAGCTCAATAGATTTTGAGGTAATGGCTTATCCAAACTATCATATTCTTTGCAAATATTAGTTGTAATGTCTCTAAATAACATGCTAGCCTTGTCAAATTCATTTTTCAACAAACAAGCTTGTATCATGCCAATGGTAAGCTCTGGGTGCACGCGATCCTCTAGCCCTTCATCGTTTTTTTTAGATTTCTTCTTGAGCTTAATGTGATCATAGATATGCTCAACCTCAGCAAGATCAAATTCTCCCGTATCCACAAGAAACTGAATCACACTACCTAATACCTGTTCGGAATCAAAGATGTGTTTGAGTCTGGAAACCGCTTTTCCGTCGTCCCAAAATTTAATCGCCTGATCTAAGAGACCTAGATCTTTATAGCCTTTAAAGATGTTAGCAACTCCTGCTGCGCCAATAGTGAGAGTAGGATATTTTAAAATGTCACCACTGATTCTCAATAAAGATTCTTCCAAGAACGTCTTCGCCATCTTTAAGGAATGTTGCGAATCCTTGTCGATATTCTTCTTGTGTTTATATAATTCATATCTTTGAAGTCGTAGTCCGTTTCTTAACAGAGAAACAAGTGCATCCATTCTATCTTCATCTAATTCTCCTGTGTGTAACAAATTATCATAAAGTGGCATTACTTTGTAAACACTTGCCCAGAAGTTTTCCGTTCCACCTATAACTTCCCCCGTCTTGTTATCAAAAAAGCAATTCTGTAATATGCAATCGTCAAAGGCCAGAAGTTGTTTGAAGTACGGAATCTCAGATTTTGGTATTTTAGACATCAAATTTTTCATTTCTGGGAGTAGATCTTTAACATTTAGTTCTTCTGGTTTGGCTACAGCTCTCTTGGAGGATAGACCCCGTCTACTCATAAGTAGTAGTAGTCGGGATCCTCGACTCCCAGCTGAAAGTAATGCTCTATATCGATGGATCATTACCATTACTTTAAAAAATTAAAAATAAGAATTTTTACACCCTGCATTACTAGCTTCCTTTGTCTTGAACAAATTAAAACACGATTCACCACTGAGTCTCTAGGAAATTCTAAACAGTTCTCTTGGATGAATTGAAATACGGTGACGACATAACAGTGATTTTAATGTCATGGCACCTCTTACTCCTCTTCCAAAGTCCCTAATTCCTTTTCTGGATCCATATCTCCCAACCTTGAATCGAAATGGTCAAACACCCTTTGTCACTTTGACTTATGCACAATCGCTTGATTCTAGGATAAGTGTTGCGCCTGGGGTACAAACTGCTATTTCCCATCTTGAAACAAAAACCATGACACATTATATAAGATCCAAGCATGACGCAATACTAGTTGGTATCAATACTGTTCTTTCAGATGATCCTTCCTTGAACTGCCGATATTTGAGAGAAGACAATGTTACCCATCAGATAAGACCAGTTGTCCTTGATCCTTCTTTCAAACTCGGTGACATTTACAATGGATCCAAACTACAGCAGTTACATTTGAGTGGTGAAGGTCTACCCCCAATTGTTTGTGTGACTAAATCCACTGAAGGTGATCCTTCAATTACTAAATTCTGTAAAGAGAAGCAGATTACATTAATTGGCTTGGATTTTGACTCAACTCAGAGGTTTCCATGGTTAAAGATTATTGATGAGCTGAAACAATTATCAATAAACTCAATTATGATTGAGGGGGGTGCGTCAATCATTAACACTTTACTTTCAGCGAAAGGTGTTGGAGCTGAAAAAACAGTAGTTGACTCCCTGATAATAACTATCGGCCCAGTATTCCTAGGAAAGTCTGGGGTCGAGGTGAGTCCCATAGATGAGGTTCGGCTTGAGAACGTCTCATGGTGGAAAGGCATACAAGATTCGGTCATTTGTTGCAAGATCAAAGCCTAGAGCTCCCTGGTGTTTTAGCTTTCGTTGATTGCACACTAAATAAGATTCTAACTTTCTGGCCGTATATATATGTTGGCATCGAGCTTAATGAGCGCGCTGTCCTTAAAGACAGATTCTGTACGAAGCGTATCTACCTGATGTCTCGGATTTTCTGATTATTTTAACAACTTGACCTCGGCGGAGTCCCAAGTAGCGTGCAACTGGATCTTCTCTTTGAACACGAGGAAGTTGCGATTCCTTTAATCTATAGCGAGCTAAAAGCTCCTTCTTTTCTTCGGTCGACAATCTGATGTGTTTTGGCACCAGTTCATGATGGGTTATGTTAACGATAATGTCACTTTCTTGGAAAGTTTCGATTGTTGCCGGCTCGGCAACTGCAATTGCTTTAGTAGCAGATGGGGTCATGTTTTGTTGATAAATGAAGATACCAGTGGAAAAGTTTTTATCCGCAATGTGCTGACAAAAGTTCTTCATGGTGGTAATCCCGACTGAAGGTTCGTCGCAAAATTCAACCCATAACGGTCCAAGATCTCCATATTTTTCGGCAGCTTCTTGGGAAGCGTTTGCTTGGAAAGACATCAACTTTCTTTGAGGGATTCCCATAGAGTCACAAACCTTTTCTCTAAATTGATCGAGGCTGATATCAATTTCCTCTTGTGTGATAAAGTAACCACGGTCTCTCACCATCTCTTTTGTGGTCTTGTATGCTCTCCATAATCTTGAGGTTGTACGTTCAACGTCGTCCATGTTGAATTCTAAACTATCTTAATTTTCCTGTCAAATCAAGTTTTTTAATTGACTAGCCGTGTGTGGATCTAGATAACAAACTAAGAGACTTGTCAAGGATATGACTCAACTTTTTAGTATATAGTAAACGTGAATTCGAGCTAGCTAGATTAAAAAAAACTTTTGAAAAAATCTAAATTTCTAGATTTTGAGTCCGGGTAACTTAAACGAGCTCACCTCAAGGATCGAATTTGAAAACAAATTCAACATCGCCCGATGTTTTCCATATTCTAGTCTTGACCGTAAGCAAGGTCATCTTAGAATGCAAGGACTGGTTTTTGCACCAGATTTGTATGTTCCTGTGTTTGAAAGGCTCAGGTAATTTGTCCAACGTAAATTCTTTGACCTTACCAATCCGCAATTGTTGATTAGCATTGAGACGATGAGAGTCAAATTCATCAGAAACATCCTTATCAATGCTGGAGTCCGGAAGAATGATGAATCCTACCTTTGGAGCTTCTTTGAAGTTGGCCCATCCGAAAAGAAGATATTTTAGAGTCCATAATGGAATGACGTTTTCAAGTTCTTGGTAATACTTCTTGATAGCGGATTTCTTGACACTCAAAATGGCACGATTTTCGTTCACCCCTCTCTCATTAATCACAATCATCACATCTTCGACTATGTTGACTTTGGGGTTACGATCAATCGACGATCTTGGCTTCAGTTGCCCTGTAACAATCCGAGAAATCAAGTCATTTGGCCTGGCTATAGCTCCAAGAATCTCTTCTTCAGTTGGCGGTTTGTCTTGGTCATCAGAGTTGGGTCCTGGGGTTCGAAGAACAACAGAACTTGCTGTTGGCGTAGGGGAGCTCTTTTGCCTTCCAAAAAGTTTTCTTCGAGATTTGTCTTTCTCTTTCGGAGGCTCGGAGTTCTTTTCTGTTAGCGATTCGTTAACGTTTGTCAAGGAAGCTAAGTTCTCCTTGCTGACCATTTTACTCAACACGGAAATGGTGCTTGCAGGTGATTGTTTGATGTCCGGCTGCACGTTAGAGATGCTGGAAAATCTGGTCTTGAGTGAAATTCGTTCGTAATCACCAAACTCTTCAAGCAAGGACTTCAAAACCAATTTCCCTAAATTTAATTTCGTCGATTCTGGATCCACCTTCTCGTCCTCATCGAATTTGAAGTCATGATAATCCTCTTCAAACTGATCCAAGTAAATATCACAATTAGCAAACTTTGGTTGTTCCAAAGTTACCATTAGTTTGCCAGCTTTTGCTTGAACAGTACACCACATAGGCAGAGATTCAACTGTTTGAATTGATTGTATGACTTCATCAAACTTGTCATTCAAGTCAAGATCTTCAAGTTTTGAATCACACTCCGAGATGTCAATTTGTCTCTTCAGAGAGCAATCAATTATGTCAAAAATATAGATCTTGCCGTTATCATCCATTCCAGCAACCTGCCTTCTATTATTAAGAAGTCTGGCTTTGATCAAGCCATGTTCACCTGATATTGTCTCCACTGGCTTCTTGTTAAATGGAACGATAGACACAATTCCATCTTCAAATTTCCGGAAGACGATCTCGAGTGGTTGGGTTTCACTTTTGAATTCTGAGATGGATCCTTCCCTTCTAAATTTATTCTCTTTCAAAATAAATTCGGAGTTTGCTCCTCCGCTCAAATTGACAAAGTAAGATTTGATTCCATTGGTTTCATCATCAGACTCACTTTCTGAACCATCCACGTTGAGGTTTTGAAACCCACTAGTCAAGTATTGACTCGCACCCCCCAACTCGAATACTGGTTTATGGAATGACATCTGTGACTTCAGTGCGTCATCTATCTGACCCAGGTTGTCACTAGATAGATGACTTGTGATATCAAAATTATCAATTTGAGACGAAGAATTGCGTGAATGCTTATTTGATAGATTAAGCATTGACAGATTCCTGTTGAGCTTGATACCCTGATATAGTAAAAGCTTGTCCGTGTTGGGTATCTCCCAGTTCTTGATGAATTCCAGGTCCACAGTCGCACCCGAAGTCCAAATTGAACCTGGCGACCCAGCTATACTCAAAACGCCACAATTACTTTTTGAAAGAGGGGGGGAACCATTCCGGTCACTGTGCTTTTGTTGAGTATAGTCCTTTGTATCAGCGATTAGTGTCGTTATGCCCAAATTCTGATTCATTCTGGAATTCAGATAGTTCTCATCGAGCATATCCAAGCTATTCAAGTTGCTTGATCTCAGATCTGTCTTCAAAAGCATTCCGTTCTTATCTCCGGAATAAAAAGTCTCAAAACCGCTCTGTTCCTCCGGAACATGCAGAGACCACACTGAAGATTCATGTATATCGAAATTTCTCAGGATCCTGTTTGTTCTGAGGTCCCAAAGCTTCACTGTTGAGTCAGAGGATCCGGACAGAAACGCTCCTTCTTTTAAGGAGAGGCAACGTACCGTATCTGTATGCCCAACAAATGTTCGCACAGGCTTGGCCATGATTCTCTTGTCCAGCAAGTAAATCAATTGTGAAGGCCCTCCAGTAAGAAGCATATTTTCGTGGCAGTCCAAAGCATAAATTGAACCATTTTCATCTACGTTTGTCCAGCTGGTATTTTCTTTCTCAGTCGATAAATCCCATAACTTAACGGCCTTGTCCAATCCACCGCTAACAAGGTATTCACCACTGTGACCAAGGCATTTAAGATAATCATTGTGGTATCCAAGAGTGGAAAGCACTCCTGTTTGGTGGTTCCATAGTTTGACTGAAAGATCATTAGAGCATGAGGCTATCACGGGCTGGTTTTCAATCACCTGTAAATCTGTAACCCAGTCTAGATGAGATTGAATGAAATCTGAAATCCTATAAGATCTTTTGAAAGGCCTATGAAATGTGAGGCCCTTCCGTATACTCGTTTCAAGAGACAGGATTTTAGATTCGTTTGAAACGTTTTCCTTAATGAACTCCTTAATCTTCTCAGCATCATGATAGTCTCGGTCAAACTCATCCGTCTCAACTATTTCCTCAGATTCCATGGTTGGTTCATAGATGACAACCATTCCATCTCGCCCACCAGAAACTAGCTTATGATTTTCCGCATCATATCTAAGAACATTAACTCCCAACGAGTGCGCACCACGATCGCTTGAGTTGTGACTTTTAGGATCAATTATGTAGCTTACACTATTCCTCTCGTCTTTTGAGCGTGTCATTGTTACTTTTCTTTGGTAGATTCAAAGATTAATGTTAATGGTGATTGCCAGTAAATTTTGCAGCAACGAATGATCTGTGGAAAATGTTCGGAACGTTGAGAGCCTTGTCAACAGCTTGCTTGGTAGAATTGACTATGGTTATCAAATGAAGAAAAACTAGCATCCAAGTGATAATATTATTGTTGCAAATTATTAACGGCAAAGAAATTCTATTTTGAAAAAGCCCCACTAAGATACGAGACTTTTTGGTTTTGTCGCGGGGCAGTTACATAAAGAATAAATAAAGTACAGAAAAAACCGATCTTTCCCGGTAAAATTAAGACTGACACAAAAACATATTTTCAGTTTTAGATCATATCATTCTTCTACGAAGAATTGGCACTAGTCTGATATCATTGATCGTTTTGAATCTTTAATTGATCAACAGCCTTGCAGCGTGTGATTTTATCGGAAAATACATTTCTGAATTGTGATTGGACTGATAGCAACTTGTAACTTCAAACCTTATTCAACATCGACATAATCATAAGTGTTTTTCTACTGTCTGCCTGTTTGTCCAAGATCATCTATTGAGATCAGCCTTCACCAAAAATGGGAAATACGCCAGCAAAAGAGTACCGTCCCACTTCTCTTTCCTTCTCAAAGGATATGGATTCTTCACCAAGATCGTTGGTGGGATTGTCAAAGAGGAAGAAGGAAAAGGAAAAAGAGAAGCGGAAGCAAAAGGAACAGCACATGTTGGATCTTGTGGTGCGATATCAAGAGAATGTGGATGGAGGTTTTCTAGCCCCATTCCTAAACTACAAAGGAGGTTTGACTTACAAAACTGATGTAGTCCGAGGGCTTATCGTTGATCGAAAACTATCACCATTCTATACCCCACTTGAGGATTTTGATGAAGATTGGAGTGATATGGAGCTATTATCTCGTTTGAGAAAATTGACCCTTCACGCTCCCATGAATGATGATGATTTTGATCAAGATGAAGAAGACCCTGATGACCACAAGATACACCAAAGTGCCAGCACTTTGAGGAAAAAAGAACACAAAGCATTCAAGTCACATTTGAGAGAGTTGGGAGTCAGGTGTCAGGCCGACGCGGAGACTCGTTACATGAAGGATAAGTCGCTGACCGAGAATGGAATCAAAACTTCAGCAAACATTCCTTCTAACGATTTGTTGCTTGCATTATACCGTGACTCCGTAGAATGTCCAATTTGCTTTCTTTATTATCCTCCGAACCTCAACATCTCAAGATGTTGTCTTCAGCCAATTTGTACTGAATGTTTTGTGCAACTGAAACGTCTTGATCCTCATCCGCCGCATGATGATGTATCGGCTTCAGTTGCAGCCGGGGAGGAAGAAGATACAAGCGGTGAACTCATAAGTGAGCCAGTGAATTGTCCGTATTGTGCGATGGTTGATTTTGGGGTTACATATATGCCGCCGAATATCTGGACTGGTATTGGTGGCCGTCCACCTCGAGAATTCAGATTAGCGACTCAAATTATACAAGAAGATGCAGAGCTTAGTACTTCTGACTCTGCTCGTAGGACATCACTGAGCTATGCAATGGCCAAATCGCATTCTGCATCGGGAACGCCACCAAATAGGGTGTCGTCAATGGCGGACTACCATGCATCAAAATCAAATGCTAGTCCAAGGCTGTTCGAGGACTCCGGATCAGCTAATTTTCCAGGGAGCGATGAAACTCCAGTTATCAAATCCAGCCCTTTAAGTGAAACAAACAGAAAAAGGAGAGGATCCTTACCTGCAACTGCTCCTGGTGTGATTACAATTGATTTTATTCGTCCAGATTGGGAACAGCGGTTGCTCAATGCTAGGGCAAAGCTAGCAAGACGATCTGCTGCCGCTACTGCTCTACACGCATCTTCCTTAATATACGACAGAAATCGCCCAAGTTACAGCTCTGAAAGGCGCCATAGCTCATCTCAAGGCAGAAACACTTTGCTGTCCAGATATAGTCAGCAATATCACATTGATATTGAAGAGCGAATGATCGAGGAAGCATTGAAACTGTCTCTGATTGATGAAGAAGAGAGAAAGCTGAAAGAGAGGCTTGGAAAAAGCAAGAGTCGAGAACAGGCTAATACCTAGCTGAGATTCAAGACACCCAACTGGTTTTTTTTGCTTTCTTGTGGACCAAATTTACGTAATATAGTTCAAACTTAACGACCAGGTATATACAGCTCTTATCGATTGTTTACAAAATGACTAAATCATTATACTGGCCTTTTTCCAGGGGACGGAATATATGACCACAAAATAAATACACATTATGTAATGATGTAATGTAAAATTTTTTTTCCGACAGGACCCCAGTAGGCTTCATACATTTTGAATAAAGTCACACAATTTATTCAGGAAAATATTTAAAGTCTAATAACTGTCATTTGTACAACATTACTCAAGACCGGCGTCGTTACTAGTTTCATTATTTTGAGATCTACACACCTGAAAGATATCGAGAGCGTCCAGTATCGATACTTGAATATAGTTCCTTCAAGCGATAGTTGGCAAATATACTGAACTGAGATAAAACGGTCATTTAATGCAAAATGGAGTCTTGCTCAATATGGGATATTTACTCATCGGCTAAGAACATCCTGCCCTTGTATCCAAGAATTAAAAACAGGAGTTTAAGAGAGGAATCAAGAAAACTGCAACACGAGGCACAACAATGGACACAGTCTTCGGAGGATTTGCAGTCAGGGAGGTCTATCCCTACTCCATCTTCTTCGTCTCAGTTTTCGACATCTCCACTGACTTTGAAAATCGAGGATACAATCACGACAGAGTCGATGAATCACAAGAGTTCTGAAGAGCCTTCACTTCATAGCGATGACAACAATGATAGCTTGATAACTCCTCCCAGTGATGTTTCGCACCAGAATAGCGTTGGAAGGCATCAATCTCCAAACAATAATATGGACTTTGAAACCCCATCTTCGATTTCTGAGAGCCCGTTCCCACAACTGAAGAAATCGAACAAGGTGAATTTATTTTTGCAATCGAATTTAGATGATTTTCTGGACTTCCAATATGATAGAATGCTATCGTCAGACCTTGACCTGGACTTCTTCAAAAAATACCAAACCACCAGTTATTCTTCTTTTGGCCCATTAAAATCCCAACCATCTGTTTCGTCCCAAAATACCAATGTTTTGTCCCAGAATACTGAATTTTGTCGTCCAAAAGAAACAGTCACAACCTCTCAATCCTATAGCCACGATCGATCATGTAACAGGTTCATACCCCCAAACAGCTCATCGAGAAGAGAATCAATGGGCAAAAAAAACGATACTCTCAATTCTGCAGAAACGAGTTTTGAGAATGCCTATCCAGGTTCCCCTTCGAAGCCGTTATCCAAATGTTTTAATTGCAGCACAACGAAGACCCCACTATGGCGTCGGGATACACAAGGAAACACACTATGCAATGCTTGTGGTTTGTTTCAGAAACTGCATGGGACAATGAGACCCCTCTCATTGAAGACAGATGTCATCAAAAAGCGAAATTCTAAAAGACAGCTATTCAGTCAAGTTCGTCCTACTCCTTTAGTGAATAAGCAGTTCAATTACAGCCTACCAGTTGGGTCTCTACAACACTATGCACCTGTCCAATTCAACTCTCACCCTTCAATGACTGCGGAATTCTTCAATGGAAATCAATCAGGGCGCATATCCGGGCCAACGCCAACAGCCTCGCAAAATATTATGATGTCTCAAAGTTATCCAACTTTACCATTTGGGAATCGTCAAATAAATGATGACGTCGCCCATGAGGGTTATACCCCAAACCAAGTTGGAATACCAAACGGGCAACCCCAATTCGTGGTAAATCGTAGCTCAACTCCATATGGAGCCAGTTACAGATCTCGAAATGTGCCAATTCTGCCGAAACCGAGTATAGAGCCTTCGCAATCGAACCCGGATACGCCTCTTGCAACCACCCCAATTGCTTCCAACTCTCCAGTAAGCTTCTCTCCAATGAGTTCAACATACAGTCAACCCTCCTCTACCATGTCTCTTCCTCAGGACATTCCACAATTTAAGAGACGCAAATCGAAAAACTGTTTGTCTTCTCTAATGAGCACTCCAAGCACTTCATCTCCAAGTTCGTATGTCAACCCACCATCTGCGATGTCCACTAGGCATGGATCCGCACCGAAAAGTTTGTATCAAGATATTCAAACAAAAAGAGGAATTGTTCAGCACTCTAATGTGTATGAGGATAATAATTCTTTCCACGCTTCTTCTATCCCTGAGGAAGACTTCATCAACAAGACCAGGTCGTCTAGATTACCACAGACGAGGCAAGATAGCGCAAATAACGATTCTGCTTTCAAGGACCTAGATTGGCTCAAATTTGATGTTTGACATATGATTGTGGCTGTAATAGACTGGCTGGTTTTGGAATTTTCTTCAAAGGAGGTGTTTTTAGTTTACACTCAAGGATTCTGCTAGTCTACAACTATTTCAAGGTTTTGTTATTCCATTACTTGTTCAAGGATCATTAAAGTGTCATTTTTTTCTATGATGATCTCAGCAATATATAAGAATAAAAAGAAGTGATGAATTATGATTAAGAAAATAAGATATTAGCTCTTTAACTAACCAGTATTAAAAATTTGGCGAAAAAAAATTATTATTATACAAGTTTTGTCAGAATTCTTTCTTGGATACCTTAAAGTGCAGAAGTTGAAAAGGTTTTTCATCTTCTCGAAAACGACTTGCATTTCAACTTCTTAAGAAAAGACAATTTTTGCTCCGGATGTTTCAAAACAGTTTTGGCTGGGCAAATAATTTTGGGAATCAAAATTCTCAGCTGACCTCCACTAACCCTGGCAACTGGTCAGCTCAATCCCATGACCGAGAAATACCTGTGGAGATTACTGGCTGGACTAATGCAAACGAAAAAGACCTTGGGTCTTTCATTCATAGAAAAGCAAAAATCCACTTAAAACTCATTCATGCAGATCGCGTCTCTGGAATATTGAAAGCATCTGTAAAGTCTGAAAAAGATGCGAAAGAGCTGAGCAAGTGTAATGGCATTCGCTTTGCCGGAAATTCCTTGATGATATCAGTTCTGTCCCCTGGTAACACCTCGGTTGGAAGCACAGCAAATACTACAGTTAGCTTGATCAAGTCCATACTCACAGCTAGATACGATAGATCCACTAAATTGCTGAATTTAGACGGAATCAGGAATGATAGTACTCCTGAAATACAAAGTTTGTTTTCTAATCCACAGACAGCATCCAAGTTTTTCTTAGCTCTCATGAAGATTGCACTCAAAGAAAATTACCAATTGGATTCCTTGAACCTATCAAACAATAATATCGGAAACAATTCGAAGGATCTGGTGGACATTGCAGTCTCCTTTCCTCACTTGAAAAACCTTGCTCTTTCTAACAACAATATAAGCAGGTATGACACTCTTGAGAGACTGAAAAATAAGTTGCCATTATTGAGAGAATTATGGATCACAGGTAACCAAATCGATGGCCAGGCATCCCCGAGCGATATTTTAAAGATTTTTCCTCGGCTACTAATTTTGAATGGAAACTCTGTTAGAGACGAAACGAAGCTGTCAAAATTGCTCACGTTTCCATTTCCGAATAACCCTTCGTTCTTTGAAACTCCAGAATTGCAGGCAATCGCTGTACAATTTACAGCTACCTACTTGAAGCTCTGGGATCAAGATCGAGTCAGTCTATTAAATTTGTTCACCCCCGAGTCGCAATTCTCATATCATTTCGATACCACACATATAATCGATGTGAGCAGTAGTTTGTCAACAACTTCAAAAGAAACAAAAGTTCCAAACTCAGTCGCGGGTTCTTGGGCCTCTTATATAAACAACTCCAGAAATCTCATGAGGGTTTCTGGGGCAAGATCCAGAATGGCTAAAGTTTTCAAAGGAAGGGACCAAATATCTCAAGCATTTCAATCATTACCTCTTTCAAAACATGAGTTGGAGGAAGATCCCACCAATTACTCGTTAGAGGTTGTTTCGGTCCCAATTTTAAATGCAATGCATATCTCACTTCACGGATTCTTCAATGAAACGGCTCCACCCTTAAGACCAAGCAGGGATACCCAGTATAGGCAAGGAAATAAGCATGGGACGTCTGCAAACTCTCGTGGATTACTGAGTAAGAGAGCGTTTGATAGATCTTTTTTGATAATTGCAGGTCCTGATGGATCATACATTGTCGCTTCAGATATGTTGCTGATAAAGCACTATTCTGGCCCTGGAGCTTGGTATTCGGCAGGTATTCCTATAACTCCAACTCCAAGTGGCCATTTGAGCAGCGTACCATCCTCTGCTGGTTCCCCACATGAGAGTTTGCCGCCGGATATCGGTGCCAAATTAAGTTTGACGCAGCAGCAGCTTCTGAGTAGGGTCATGAACGATACAAAGCTGGTTTTACAGTTTGCTTTGATGCTTTGTGAACAGAGTAACTGGGACTACAATACTGCTTCTGTCAATTTCCAAAATTCCAGGGCCCAAATACCGAAAGAGGCTTTTCGCATAATCTAAATGGAACATACTTTCATGCCTGTATTCTCTTGATTACGCGAACCCATGTATTTATAAAATAATTATTGTTCGCGCTCTGTATTTTTGATCTAACACGCTATGATCACAAGTGAATACTATACCGAGGAAATCGGGCCCTTAGATGAGCCTGAGGTACTAGAAACTTCCGGTTCAACCCAAGTCGTTAATCCTGTTAGGGTGGAGGAGACTAAACACGAATGCATTCCCACACATACTACTGTGTCTTTCAGTTCAGAGAAGATATCGCAGCTGGAACAGACTGTTGTTAGGTCAAGCTCATTAAAAAGTGTATCCCTAGCTCCAAAAGTATCAATTGAACTGAACGGACTTGTACAGAAGCTACTCTCATCTCTTGATGCTCAGTTTTCAGCTCTCGATCATCCCAAGATTGAGAGCAACTTGGAAGATTCCTGGGGGATGGTCGTCAGAACACTAAATGAGAAGCTACATTCACTAAAGGAAAGTATCGAATCGGTACCGTGCTTTGGTAAAACTTCTTCACTTTCTTTTGATATATCTAAGACCAGTATTGAAGGTATGCCACAAATTCTCCAACTTCTTGACAGAGTCACCAGTCTCGAGAACCTCACTGGAGAATCAAGCGTGTTGGATAATAATAGATCTCTTCGACTAATGTTGGATGAGTTAAGCCAGAAAATCAATACTATCCACATGTTCCTCTGTAAAAAGGAAAATCAGCAGGAAATATACCAACAGTTTGAGCAGGACGACCATATGTTATCGGACCTTCACCTGTCTTCTAATCCAAGCATTGTTGCTCAGATCGAATCTATCTATAACAGGATCACAACGCATGTCTTAGGAGATGCTGAAGTTGAAAATTTATCAAAAAGGTTGAGTTCGACAGCTTCGGTCTCCTCGTCAATGACGATTGCATCCACGTTCATTGGTAACCTAGAATCTGAATTTCAATCGATGAGCAGTCAAATGAATGAGTGGGAGCAGAGGCTCTCTGACTTGGAATCACAGCTGATTCAAAATCGCGAAGCGTTCACCGCAAACAGAATTGAGATTGAATCATGGATCTCGCGCCTGGAAAACAGGATAGATGGACATTAAGATATTATTTGGTTACTATAGACACGACATCTTGGTCATGGACATGATGCCCTAATCCACATTTCTGTGGTGCCACACCAAACTTTGACGAAGATCCCCACACCAGTGCATACTTGAAACTCTCCTTCAAATCTTTGTGGATCGAATTGCAAACATCCTCAATAGTAGAGTCATTCCTGACCACCATAGGCTCTGAAAAATCGGGGCGGTCATTTCTTCTTTTGGTGTAAAGTCGCAACAAGTTCAAACGATACCATATTTCTTCGACAACATCATCAATAGAAAGCTCCATTTCACATGACATAACAGATGTGTTGGGTTCTCTCGCAATGCGATCAACTTCTTCGAGTGAAACAGCATCAATCTTGTTGTAGACATATAAGCAAGGGGTATAAACCACATGCTTTTCATTAACAACATCGATGAGGTCATCCACAGTGACTTCCTTGTCCTTGATTGTCACATCAGCGTTGTGGATCCTGTACTCTTTTAAGATAGAGGATACAAGTTTTTCATCCAAGTTAGAAGGAGTGTTTAAAGATATAAGTTTGATCCCACCAGTTTGTTTGTATTTGATAGAAATTCCTGGCTTACTCTTGTTCAACCTGATTCCTATCGCTTCTAATTCTCTTTCCAGATTTTCGCGTTGATCAGAAGGTTTGGTAGAATCGAGAATCATCAGAATTAAATCTGCTGTCTTGGCTGTTGCAACAACTTGTCTCCCTCTTCCCTTACCTTCACTAGCCCCTTTAATGATACCAGGGAGATCCACAATTTGGATCTCCGCACCCTCATAATACAAAACCCCCGGCACAGAGGTCAATGTCGTAAACTCATATGCAGCCGCAGCGGATTGTGTCTTGGTCACCTTCGATAAAAATGAAGACTTTCCCACAGATGGGTATCCAATCAAGCACACTCTTGCATCACCACTCTTACTGACTTCGAATCCTTGTCCTTTCCCTCCCTGACCAGCTGAGCCTTCTGGCTCTAGAAGCATTCTTCTATATTTTGCGAGCTTACCTTTAAGAAGACCCAAATGATACTCTGTTGCCTTGTTCTTTTGGGTCCTTGACATCTCATCCTGAATTTCTTTAATCTTCTCTGATATGTTCACCATGGTCGTACAAAATGGATCTCTCTCGAGTAATGATACAGTCTAGCCAAATTTTCTACCTCAAAGATTTTTGATTTCAAAATTGTTATTCAAAACTCTTCATCTATTTATTTACAACTTTATCTTTCACCAGGATTTTTTTTTAGTAACCACTTGCGGTTGACCTCATCAACCGAGTCAAGTGTATCTCTCTGGCTCAAACTAAGATATGCTTGAGACCTTGAGCTCCCTGCTTGCGAAGATCTCAGACTTTCGGGTAAACTGTTTTCATTCGGAGTTGGCCAAAGCACAAATTTCATTGTGCTGACTATGTTTATCTTGGTCTTCAAGTCCACCCAAAACTGATCAAACTTGAGCATTTGTAAGTCATCTGTTGTTACACTTTTGGTCCATATGACCTTTTGGGGATTGAAGTGGCAGTCATATAGTACCAGAGGATATGGACTTGCTATTTGGTAATTGGGTCTGCTAGTGTACTTTTTTATATCGAGTAAATCGGCAACCACCCCAGGATTTTCTTGTCCCTTGCCAACTAAAAATAAGACCGACATCATGCAGCGCACTTGGTGCCAAAGAAAAGCTGATCCTTTCAGATCAAAAACGAACGTATCAGATCCAACTTCTGATGGGATGATTTTTGCCGATAAAATGCTCCGATTATAATTGATAATCTGTTTGGATCCATCAAGCTTGCAAAAATTTCTAAAATCATGCTCTCCTAGGAAGAACATCGCCGCTTCCTGCATCTTTTTGATATCATAGTCTTTCATTTCAAAAAAGTATTTGTAGTGTCTATAAGTACAAGAAAACCGTGCATCAAAATCCTCTGGTGGTCTCAAGCAGACAGAGTGGAATCTGATATCATCGGGTAACACTTTGTTTAGTATCTTGACATAATTTAGTTCCTTCTGATCATTACCCTCGTCCAATAGCTCCTTTTGAGTTAAGTTTGATCTCACTTTCAAGGATATCACCTGATTCATTGCACTAACCCCTTTGTCTGTCCTTCCACATCGGCTGAACTCGCACTCGTTCAGATCAATAGAGGAAATTAGTCTTGTTTTGCAAAGAGCATTTAGAATAGCAAGCTCTACTGTTGGCAAGTTCAGCGAGTCATTTTGGTAGGCTAGTCCATGGTAATTCCATCCCAAATAAGCAAATTTGAGAGCAATCTTCCTGTTCGAGTATTTGGAGAAATCAAACTGTTTGACGGATTTCTCAGGGGCATTCTTTTTTTTCGTGGTGGTATCTGTGGCCTCTAGTTTTCTTTTCTTCAAATCTAATTCATACCCTTTGATTTTCTTGATTAGATCTTCCCGGGTCCAATCGCCATAGTCAGTCATACTGCCGTATTTGAATTTGGTTAACTCGTCCGATTTTGAAAAGAGCTGGATATATTTTGAATTAAAAGCAGGTTGTTTAATGGCATTCAAACTCCGATACATAAAATAATTCAGATGAAGCTAATCTGGAAATGATGGACCTGTTTATTAAAAACCTCCAAAAGACTCTTCAATTGAACCTTGGTCAAAATTTAGGGAAATCTTCTCTATATCCCACTGCAATATCAGGATCTTAAATTAAAAATTTTAAGTCTAAAAAATATTTTACAGTGTAAGATCATTATCTGCTGACACCCAGAGATTACTGTACATGTCACTTGAAGGAAACTTGGGGTGGGACTCGCTCACTTGTGAAATTTCTCCCTGGTTGAGGGAAGCCTTGGTGTCATCCGGCTTTTCAAGTATGACACCCGTGCAAGCTTCCACAATACCTTTATTTGTGGGAAACAAAGATGTTGTTGTTCAAGCTGTCACAGGGTCGGGTAAAACACTTTCGTATGTTATCCCTTTGATTGAAAAGGTCTGGAAATTCTTACAAGAAGAGTCGCGTTTCCAGAAAGGTCACTTCGGTGGAATGGTCATATGCCCTACCCGAGAACTTGCTTTACAGATAGAGGCTGTGGTTGACTCTCTTCTCCAGTTTTGCACTAGTGAAACCCATAAACTAGAAGTTCAAACACTACTTGGTGGTGCAGGAAGTGTATCAGAAGATGTGCGAAAGTACTTGAATTCAAGCTCACACATTTTAATAGGAACACCTGGAAGAACCTTGGAGTTCCTAAAGCAACCTGCTGTAAAGGTCTCCAGCTGTCAGATCTTGATTCTCGATGAAGCAGACAAGCTGCTTGACCAAGGATTTTCCACGGAGATCTTGTCAATTTCCAAACTATTACCACGCCAAAAGAGAATCGGCATGTTTTCAGCAACAGTATCGTCTGCCATTAATGACATTTTCAAGATTGGGATGTCAAATCCTGTTCGAGTGACTGTCAAGTCAGATAAATTGGGAATGAAAGTGACGCCCACTAAACTGCAGCTTTCTTATCATGTGGTAAGCCCAGGCGAGAAGCTTAGCCTACTTATGCATATCATTCAAACTTACCAGTTCAAGAAGATGATTGTTTATTTTCCAACCTGTGATTGCGTGTCTTATTTCTATTCGATTTTCAATCATTTATTGGCAACTTGGAAGAAAAGTCATCATAGCAAAAAGTTGTTCTCTCTCCACGGAAAACTGCCTCTATCCGCTCGTGTCAAAACACTTGCGAGCTTTTCGGAGTCTTCAACTTCCAAGGATGTTCTTTTCAGCACAGATGTTGCTGCTAGAGGTCTTGATATCCCCGATGTTGATATTGTGATTCAGCTTGATCCTCCTACTGATCCTGATGTATTTGTCCATCGGTGTGGAAGGGCGGGGAGAGGAGAGAAATATGGAAACGGGGTCGTTTTTCTAAGTCCAGGTCTGGAGGAAAATTACGTTGAATTCATGAAGCTGAAACACGTCACCATTGATAAGTTCAGGTGTACTGATTTTATCCCAGAAAATTACAGATTCATGACAGAGGAATCAAGACGCTGGCTTCTGATTGATCGAGCGAGACATGATCTGGCAATTAAATCATTTGTCAGTTACATTCGGTTTTACTCAAAACACACGGCATTGTCCATCTTCAGATTGCCTTCGCTCGACTTTTGGGGGCTGGCTAAAGAATTTGGATTGTTCAGGTTTCCAAAGATGCCTGAAAACAGATTCATTGAAAATTTTCCTTCTGATGGTTGGATATCTACTGAGGTGAATTTTGACAAATATGGTTATCTCAATCATCAAAAAGAGGAGGAGAGACTGACCGAACTCAGATGTGAGGTAAAGAAAAAAGAAGCGAAGATGAAAAAAGAACAAAAGAAAGCACAACAAGACAAGAACATGGCTTGGAGTAAGTCGCGTACAACCAAGACGTTTGACACTGTGGATCATAATAAAGTTGATTTAAACATGGGTTATAAAAGACGATTACTTCGGCAAGATGATGAAAGTATGGTTGAAACGAATTCCGATTGGAAAGATCTAGTTCGATCAAGGAAGAAACAAAAAAATGATGCTTTTGCAAATGCATTTGATGATCTATAGAAAGGTTTTGTTCCTATCTCAGTCCCACTATTTCTCTCAGGTTGTGATTTTTACTGAGCTCCAATGCAGATTTCCAGAATTTGGAAATGTGTCTATTTCCCGAGTCACACGCCACAAACACAATACAATCGCCTTTTTTGGCTGTCGTAAATGCAATTCTTGTTGCGGCAACAGCATTGACGCAACTGCTGGAGCCCACAAAAATTCCTTCATTATCGTTTAAGTATCTTGCCATTTGTAAAGCTTCTTCGTCGGTCACCTTTTGTGCCCCATCGATGAACGGCTCGCCCTCGGCAAAATTGTGTGTAACTCTATTGAGTCCAATACCCTCCACAAGTGTATCGACTTGATGTCTTCTCCGAGTTCCCTCTCTCTCAACATTATCGTACATGATCCCATACTTTACCCTGTTGAATAGTCCAGATCCCTGGGGGTCGGCAAGAATGGTTCCTATCGATGGATTCTTCTCTTTGAAAAATTTCGAGCACCCTGATAAAGTACCCCCAGTACCTGATCCGGAGACAAACCAATTGATCTTCCCTTGGGTTTGATCCCAAATTTCGGGTGCGGTTGTACTATAGTGAATTCTCCAATTGCTATCGTTCTCAAATTGGTCAGCAAATACTGCCAACTTAGTTACATTTGAATCGTTGTTGACTTTGGCTGCTCCGCTCTTGGCCGCATTGACGTATTGATCAGGGTCAACAATAGAGGCTGGTTTTACTTTTGAAATCTGAGCGCCGTACATCTTCAAAAGATTTAATTTTTCCTCCGACGTATCATCTGGAAGACAAATGTGAGCGGTGTATCCAAGAGCATTGCACAGCATAGCGATTGATATTCCTGTGGATCCAGATGTTCCTTCAAAAATTACATCACCACGGCCAGGCTTGATGAGGTTTTTGCTCTCGAAATCTTTAATTATTGCCAAAGCAACCCTGTCTTTTGCAGATCCACCAGGGTTGCATAGTTCCATCTTGGCGTATACTTCACATCCAGTTGCTTCAGAAAGGGAATTTATACGTAGAAGTGGTGTATCCCCTATAAGGTCAACCAAAGATCGTGCTTCCTTTCTCCTCTTTGATCCATACTTGGTACTCTTCTTGCATAAAGGATACGCAATGGATGCAATAGACAATAACAAAATAATCGGTACTGTTATAGAGAGTTTATTCATTAAATTGAAATATATAATTTTTTTCCTTTCAGGAGATTTCTCCGATAAAATCTAATTATCTCTTATGATCTCAATGATTTCCTCGGTCAGCGATCACTTTCTAAGGTCACTGAAAAGCATATTGTTTATTTCACATACCAAGCTCGTATCAGTGTACCATACTACAGAAATGACTGAGCAACTGGTCAACTCATCATGGTCACGATACATTACGATTGTGTTTACCTATATTTTTATTGCGATTGTGGTTTATCGGGTGGTCTTGATCACGGGAGTACAACTGGGACTTTGGAAAGAATCCAGAAGTGATGTGTTCAAAGAAATGCCCACTCATTGTGCGAATGTGTATGTTTCTGTGAATATATATCAAGGCCACACTTCCGAAGCCCATGATAGTAAACGATTATTACTAAGTCGTCCCATCATCTACTATGTCGAGTTTGGTCCAGATGATTTTGTGGATCCTGACTTTGGAACCACTTTGGAATTTCTGAGTGAAAGGATGGTTCACTTGGTTCAGGATACTACTATACTTCAGGAGCGTATTAAAGGACTCAGTAAAATTGAGAGTGAGCAATTGCATTTTAACAAAAACGGACGTTCTCTGACCGATAGTAAAGAGTTTCTCTGCAACCTCAATGTTAATACTGGCGATGTGATAACTTGTACTATTCAAATATAGCGAAACACCTTATTATAATGAAAAGCCCTCAAAAATCAAGCTCTTCTCTGTTAGGAAGAACAACCAAATTCTCATATGGTGATTTTCCATTTGTGTTATGATTTTTTGGTTCCAATTGAGTTTCTTTCTTGGACATGGTATCGGTAACATCAACTGATGGGCGCAACACCAGGTTTTGTATAGGCTGCACTACAAACTTCCTCTTAGGTGCCTCTCTTAACCAATTATAGTTATTGGAATAAATGTTGTAAAGTCCTAAGCCGAAATTCCTAATCACCTGTAGAAGAAGTACCATCAGACATAACAATAAAACTGCTGTGATAACACCAAATGCAACAACTGACTGCCTACCAGGCAAATCTTGACCACTAGAAGGATAGCGTAGATAAAATCTAACAATTTTGAAGATAATAAACCCCAAGCCAACTGTACAACAGGTAGAGAAAAACGAAGAAGCAACTTTTCTCTCCCTTGAAGTGTAATAGTCTGCTCCACAAATGACAAAAAATGACAAAACCAAAGCAGCGATTGTGAGCCCAAACTCTGCATCCTTTTTATTTGGGGCAACGATCACAGCTTGAAGGAAATACCCAGGAGCGAAAAATAACGCCAGCAAAAGTGCGTCTCTGTGCAAGTTAAATACCCTATTTGCGTTGATGATTTTCCGATTATTTCCAATCACTTCACCGGTGAACTGCTGGAATTTGTCCTTTAATTTATATCCAATGGCAGACTGAATGACGCAGACTAAACAAGCAACCACTATGACTGCTAGAGACAGTCCTCTAATCTGATCAGTTGCGGTCTTGGTTCCTGATTGAAACGCATCTGAGCTACTTGCAAACAATTGACTGTATGCTGTAAAACTTGTGATCGTAGTCTTGATTTCATTGTATTGTATTCCTGAATATATCGCCATAGCTGCAAGGAAAAGAATTGAGGACATGAGATGGTATACGTTTCTGGTGTAGAGGACAATAAACGTCATCAAGATTTGATAGACCTCTGCATAAATGTATAGTGCAAGATAGGCACCCATAGCATATCTCTTTTGTGTTAAGTAAGATCTGTAATAACCATAAATAGCAAAAATTGGGTTGAAGTCATTCTCATCACTGACAATCAATTTGTATTTTCTCATAAACAACCCACAGATGGTACACTCTATAGCTAACGTCACAATTGCAAAAAAGCACGATAAGAATAAAAACAGCTTGATCCACGCGTTGTCGTTGTCAACAACGTTCTCTTTGAATTTTCTCCAGAATGACTTCTCTAGTTGCTTCTCAAAGTTTTGCTCTTTCGGATCATCAAATGCCAAGTTTTTCTCTGGAGGGTTTAATCCAGTGAACGAGAAATTGTCTGCTGATCCCCGTACATTAAAGGAGCCTCTATTGGAATTAGACCTTGACCTCGAACCGGAACGGGAAGTCGAGAGAGAACTTCTCCCGGATCCTAAAAAAGACCTACTTCTGGATCTGTTAGATCGTACTTGACTACCGCTTCTAATGCTTTTCAAAGTGTTCATGAGCAAAACGATATGATCTTTGATAACTGAATGAGATTTGAGAGATATTTTTGATCACAATTTCATTATCACCAAGTTCTTTTGATTATGTCATCAATTTACTTTCATGTTCAGAGCTCCCAGTCACTGACCTTGATTATGATCTCTGAGCAGTAACAATAGGAGACATCAAATACGAGGAGGCGTATATATGATTATCAATGCAAAACAAGAGTACACAGAAAGCATTTGATTTCACTTCGGCAAAGTTCTTCTCATTATGTTCTTGGGAGTGATCTTGCTAATTCCCAATGATTTTTTTGGACGTACTGAAGCCATAGGGTCATAATTGATCAATTTCTTGTCCGTTTCTCTCTTTTCTTTGGATTTATTCGCATGGAGCGAACTTTCTTTATGCAGTCTTGACAACACACCTACTCGTTTTCCCGCAGAGTCTGGTTTCCATTCTGGAAGTTTATTGAGGGAAGGTTTGGATCGATCAATATCATCTGGGCTTAAAGATCGTGAAAGATTGTCTGTCCCTGTCTCATGTGTTTTGTACATCCATTGAGTTGATCTCATGTGTGATGAACTGTCAATTGCACTAAGCGTAATTTGTTCACTCGCCACTTTCTGCGGTCTCTCTCTTTTTGATGTGTTAAGAAGTTCCTGTTCTTTTTGCCAAACCTTCTCACGATTTTTCAGCAGTTTGGGATTCCATGACTTCTTTAGATTTAAATCAGAAACCATGATGTGTAGTAATTTTAACTTTTTAACTCTCTGGAAAAACTTACAAGAGCACGGATGTTATTCATTTACACATGAATTTCCTACGAAATGAGACTAATTAGTATAAATCGAGCAGCAAGATGACTTATTTAGCGCAAAGCGCTGAAGTGATTGTAAAGACAGAAGATTTATAAAAATCTGGCAGCGCGTCACAGACTTGATAAACCTAGAAACCATGGATTTTAATGTTCTTCTTGTGGAGTCCAAGTTGTTGTGTAAGAAACTCCATAACTTTCAGTCTCTGATCACCTTGCAACTGGATAACTTCTCCCAGATCATCATCCTTGACAATATTACCGTTGCAAGCGAAATCCTTTTTCAAAACTTTGAGGATTCTTTTCAAATCATATTCCTCAGGCACCCCTTGAACAGTAGTTAAAGTCTTTCTGCCATTTCTTTGTTGAATACGAATGTGAATGTAGTTTGTTGGTTGGGTCTCTGCGTCACCGGTATCTGCAAATGGGTCTAAAATGAATGTTAGCCTACATGTAAATGCTCCCATTTTCTATGGGGGACTCTGAACGTACCAAAGGACTTTAGGTTTTCAATGGAACTCATAAATTCGAAATAGGATATCTGCAAATAAACTTTAGGATATCAAAAAATTTTCTTAACTTGTGAACTATTCCTGTTCCAAGTAAGGAAGTACTAAAGAAGTACTTATATTGCCGTAGTAATTTTAGCCCTTGTAATGGGTTGACGCTACAATGTAAAGTCATTGTAAGAGTTTCCATGCCTTGACCCACGAGGGAAGGAGAAAAGTGATTGAGGACATGAGAGTGAAAAGAAAAGTTACTGCCTAATCGATTACGTATTCATGAGTTGGCCTGAATAAAAGATCGCTATCGAGTGTAATCATTATCGGCTATCCCTTGGTTCGTGAGCGGAATCATTGTAGGGAAGCCGGTCAAGATAACTCCAACTTTTATTGTGGGAATGCTTTCCAGCTAAATTTTAAAGTTTTGAGCCCGGTGAACTGAATGGAAATTCTGGACAACTATTATATATTGAACCTGGTTGAGTTTGAGTTAAAAATCTCTGTTTCAATAGTCATTTTGTAATATCGGTGATAGCCCACGAAGTTGTGTTCAATTTGATGTTTGGAACACGTGTTGATTCAGACATTCAAAGCAGCCTCAAGAAAGCTTGCTCACCGGATGAGGTGGCTCCCAAAAGAAAGCATGTGCGAGCTTGTATTGTTTATACCTGGGGTCATAAATCTTCACGGGAGTTCTGGCATGCCCTGAAGCTCCTGCCTATTCAATCCGAGGATGTACAACTATTTAAAACAATGATTGTTATACATAAGGTTTTACAGGAGGGTCATCCATCATCTTTAGTTGGTGGTTACAAAAATCTTAATTGGATTGAAAGTCTTGGTAGAATCAGCGGAAACTCGGGAGGGTACGGCCGTCTTATCAGAGAGTATGTCTCTTATGTGTTATTGAAATTACGGTTCCATCATGATCACAGAGGATTTAATGGAATGTTCGAGTATGAAGAGTACGTTTCTTTACGTGCGGTGAGTGATCCAAATGAGGGATATGAATCTATATTGGACTTGTTGTCTTTACAAGATTCTCTTGATGGGGTCCAGAAAACCATTTTCTCCTCTATTCAGCATAATAGGGAATCGGAGTGCATGATAAGTGCTTTGGTGCCACTAATTGCAGAGTCCTATGGAATTTACAAGTTCTTGATTTCAATGTTAAGGGCAATGTACAAGTCTTCGGACTCTGAAGGTATCACGGCTCCTTTAAAGGAAAGATTTGATGTGCAGCATAAAAGACTGTACGATTTTTATGCTGACTGTTCCTCAATTAGGTATCTGACTACATTGGTTAGTATTCCACGGATTGCACCTGCACCACCAAGATTACAAGTGGATGATCAGGATAATGGTGAACCAAATGTTGGGGCTGCTGACTCACTCGCAAGTTCCAAGGAATCGCCTTTCGAGGGTTCGAATGTGATTCAGTCGCAACCCACGGGAGCTGTTGCAAGTGCATACGTACAACAACAGCATATTTTTGAAGAACAGCAACGCCTAGCAGAAGAGAAAAGACAGGAGGAGTTGTTACAGCAACAATTGCAACAGCAGGCTCAAGCCCAGTACTGGGAAGAGCAACAAAGACAGCAAGTCCTGGCCCAAGATGTCGCTCAACAACAATTGCTTGCAGATCAGATGCAAAGACAGGCACAAGGGCGTTTCGCACAATTGGAGCAGGATCTGCTGATGTTGAGCGGGCAACACGAGAGGGACCAATTGATGCTTGAGCAATACGATGAAAGACTCAAATCTATGGAGACTGATCTTTCTGTCACTTCAAAGACAGCTGAAGAGCAAATCGCCTCCAAGAATCAACAATGTGCATACCTTGAAGAACAAGTTTCCTACTGGAAAAACAAGTATGAATCGTTAGCCAAGCTCTATTCACAATTAAGACAAGAACATTTGAATCTATTAAGCAAGTTTAAAGTTGTTCAGCAAAAGGCCGCGTCAGCTCAGGAGGCGGTGGAAAGACGTGAGAAATTGGAGAAGGATATCAAGGCGAAAAATATTGAGCTCGCAGATTTGATTAAGGAAAGGGACCGAGCACGACTTGATTTGGAAAGACATAAAGGCTCTGGAACTGAAGAGAACCAAATTCTAAAGCTTAAAATTGATGAACTTGAGGCAGAATTGAAGGAGATGGATCACACTCATTCAAAGAATTTGACATCCATCTTCTCGCAACACAGCAAAGAAATAGAGGACATCAAGAAGGATTATTCCAAAAAGGATACAGGAAACGAAGCGGAGTACAATGCCATGCAACAAGCAATGGATGAAGCTATGCAAGACTTCA